>PVLA01003701.1:12866-202837 GCA_004027455.1 Hydrochoerus hydrochaeris
CCCTTCCCTTCCCTTCCCTTCCCTTCCCTTCCCTTCCCTTCCCTTCCCTTCCTCTCTCTCCCTCCCTCCCTCCCTTCCTCTCCCTCTGCTGGGGATTGAACCCAGGGCTTGGTGCACAGTGATCATTTCAAATGTATCAAAACACTGGTGTGTCTTTGCCATCTCCCTAACGCTTGCTGGATTCCTTTTCATAACAAAGAGGCGTCAGTCACAGCCCTTTATTAGGCAGAAACAATGCACTTGAATTTAATAACATTGATTCACTTTCATTTTATTTATGCTGAGGGGGTTACGTTTTAATTTCTTACCAGTGATATTGAAACAGACTTAAAAAGCAGTCTCTCTGCTCTCCCCACTCCTCCCCTGTAACGGTAACTTCTTGTTCTGGAACAGATAAGACTAGGAATTATGTCCTGTAAACAGAGTTTATGTCACTTTGTTCTTGCAGGATTCATAAGGCTTTGGTTTTTTTCAAAGATGTTATTAATTGGGCCAGGGGTTTAGCTCAGCAGCATAAGCGCCTGCCTGGCAAGTGCAAGGTTGTGAGTTCAGTCCCCAGTACCTCTCCCCACAAAAAAAAAGAAAAAAAAAGACATTATTAATTGCATTGTGTTGCTTCTGTACCCGCTTTTGCCCTCCTCCCCGTTTCTGCAGACCAACCTCTGCAGCAGAATGTACAGAACTAGGATGCTCCTTCGTTCTAGTGCTCAGCACTTGGGATGTGAGTTTGATTGGGTCTATGTGTGCCTAAAATCCTGGAAATAAATCCTCCTTTTCCCCATTGGTGTCTCTGATTTATTAGATTCTGCAGCACTTCTGGACACCACAAAAGGACTGATGACAGATTTGCTGTTACCTTTGCCTGAGGCCCCAAGAGTGGCATAAGTGTCTGCCTGGCAAGCACGAGGTCACAGATTCAATCACCAGTACAAAACAAACAAAACAAACAAACAAAAAACCACCCAGAACCCTTTGGCACTGCTGGGTGAAACTTCAGTTCAGAGAGGTTATGGGCCCTCGCATAGCCAACACCTCTCCCCTGTCAGGTCAAACAGAACCTGAGGGGATTCAGGACATTGTGGAACAACAGTGTACTACAGGGCCGCGGTAAGGTTTTGGAGTCTAAAGTGGAAAACACATCCCATTAGGGTGGAAGGGGAGCCTGATCATAAGCAGGTGGGGTCATACCTAGTAATCTGGTGTGGATTGGGTCCACTGAAACCGCCAGCCCCAAGTGGAATGTAGAGGAGGCCCACTGTGAGAGTTCTAACGGCTCCCTGGACAGGCCCACACGGAGAGCACCAAGTGTGTGGGAGAGTGGCCCATGCCGAGGAAAACTTACAGAGAGTGTCAGAACTGCAGGCGCGGCCTGTAACAGGAGGGGCTAGAGAAGCTGACACCTGATGAAAATAACTGGCAAAGGAGAGCTAAGTAAGTGTGTGTGTGTGTGTGTGTGTGTGTGCGCGCAAAATAAAGCGTGAGACTCCGAGGTCACCTGGGCTCAGCTAAGGCCTGGGGGATGAAAGTGGTCTAATCCGTCTCCAAACAAAAGTAACACAGAAAATGATTCGTGCTGTGTTGGGCAAAGCCATGAGAAAGCCGCTTACCTTTAATGTGCTGGGATATACAGGCAGGGCACCTCCCGCAGGCTAATGAAAACAAAAAGGAGCACTCTGTGAACAGGATGACGAGAGCAAACAGAGGGCACCTTTTCGTTTCAAAGCACACTCAGAGTGAGACAGCGCCCAGGGTCTCCTTCTGGCTTCAGGAGCCAGGCGCAAGGCCAGCTTTTGCTTCGTGTCATCAACCTGGTGCCACCTGCAATTGTCTGAAAGTCAGAGCAGCTCCAACCTGGGGCTGAATGGCTGAAATCCTGTTGGGCCTAAGGAGAGTTTACAAGGGGAATCAAATGACACATTTTAGCTGACTGGTAAACATATTTTTGGTTTCCAATTTCAGGTGATATTTTTGCTTAATTTAGAATGTAAAACACTTTTCTTGCATTGCAAATTCTTAAAATTACACTGTTAACCTGCTCTTTCCTCTGCTTTCTGTTTATGTAAGATAAAAACACTGATTCAAGGTTAGCAGAGGTCTATTGGCAGTGGGTCAAATTAACAAAGTAACAACATGCAAAAGAAAAGACTTTAAAATCAAGGTGGTTCCAGCACTTGGGAGGCTGAGGCCAAAGGATTGCCCTGAGCTTGAGGCCAGCCTGGGCTACAGAAGTGAATTCAAGGCTAGCCTGAATTGCATAGTAAAACCCTATCTCAAAAAGACAAACAAACAAACAAACAAAATAGGCAACACAGGAAACTATGAATTAGAGCTGTCAACCCCCTACCACCAGGTTAAGACTGCTTCATAAATAGATTGGCCCTCCCCTGATGGTGAATGGCCAGCAGGGGGGCCAGCAGGGGGGTATTGACCAAAAAAAAAAAAAAAAAAAAATTGGACGTTGCTGGAGCAGAGAACCACCAGGACATCAGGATCAGTTCCCCTACAATGACTCATGGCTAAATATAGTTCAGACTAAGACCTACATGGTTTCAGCCCTGTCTAGTTGCTTACTGACAAAAACTAGAGAGTTTGCTGGCATGAATGTGACCCAGCTTTCAGAGCTGACTACCAAAGTGTATGTAAATCACTTTTTGTTTGACCAGGAGGACAAACAAAAAGTTGATAAGAGGCTTGAAAAAAAAACAGATCTGTTGACAGCAGTGCTCATAAAGGAAAAATAAAACAGAAATCACTCAGGGTCAAAGACAAAAACAGGAGTCAAGCCAAACCAGGATCTGCCAGTCAACCTAAACTAGATTGAGACCAATGTGTGTGTCATAAAATATGAACACTGGAAAAATAAATGCCAAAAATGATAACAGAGATGATGAAAATTCCAAAACTAGGAGGCTTTCTGCAAAAGGCTATTGCCCCTCAGGAAAAAACTAGATGCTGGCCTCACTGGACTGACAGGAACTAACAGTTACCAGGACTAGGCCAGAATGGATTCCATCCCCTTGGGTATTCAAAAGCCTGAGATCACAGTGAAGAGCAGGGTCCTAGTTTATGGACTTTCTGGTAGATGGTAAAACTAAACACTCGGTAAAGACACAGCCCATTGGGCTGTTATCCAAAAATCATGTAACTGTTGTTAGAGCCACTGGAGTCCCAAAAAGATGCCTTTTTTGATCTGAGAGGTATATCATAAACAAAAGAGAGGTCCAACATAAGTTCCAAACTGTATCTTCCAAACTGTCCAATTTCCCTGTTCCAAAGGGACCTACTCCAAAACTACAGGCCCGAATTACCTTGGAGCCACAGGGATAAAAGAAAGACAGCATAGCACAAGGATGACACTGAGGAACACCTCACCCAGCTGTGCAAGACATCAGCGGACTTGAACTTCCAGGAAAATGGTGGAGTGGTGGGCAGCAGAGAAAAAACCTCTCCAAGTTTTGGTGTCCAGACCGTTGAATGTAGCAACATAAGGAAGAGGGAGGTGGGTCCCATGGACACAGGAAGGATCTGAACGGAGACTTGAAGACCATGGAGAAAGACAACTCAGGAATCTAGCCAAAATAAGGAAACTAGGGGCTGCGGCCCTGCTGGCCAGGGAGAAGCAACAAGGAAGCCATGTGGCCTCCTTGTGTGTCAAAAGAGACCCTGCCAGCTGGGCAGAATCAGCGGGGAAGCCACCTCTGGGCATTGGCACCCCACCCCATAAGCAACTGGATGTGACACACGCTGAGATGATAACTGAAACAGGGAAGCAATCTGACATTTGTGTTGACTTTTGCAAGCCTGGGGTTGGGTCAGAGCAACTATTTAGAGAATAACAATATGCAATATAGTAACAATTATGGATTTCCTACTGTCCTATCATTGTTTTGTTTCATTTTACTGTTCTGTTTTATTCCTTTTAAAAATAAATAAATAAAATAGTGAACTCAAGTGACAAAAGGGGCTGATGAAAAACACCCTGAAGCAATAGCAATGAATTAAAAAAAAATTCTTACACTGAAGGAGAGCTTTGAGAAAGTTACTTTTCAACAAGACAGAAGTAAAACTGGAGCTGGGACATATCGGCAGCGATGCCAAGAACACACTGCACAACGAGAAAAAGGCGAAACTGGGGGCTGCTTGACAGTAACAGTCGGCAGCAGAGAAAAAGCAGCAGCACCACGAGGTCTAAAAATTTCGTATGAATTAGCCTGACAATTGAGAAAAAAGCCACAAGATAGCACCAGGATGTGCTGGAGGAAGCCAAGTGACTCAAAGCCAAGATAAAAGAGGCACAGCACCTACGGAAGCAAACTGAACAAGAGTCAGCAGCTATAGCAGGCCCAAGAGGCTGCCCCAAAATGGCTAGACAAAGGAAAAAACATACGAACGTGCAAGAATGACTACATGAAGAGACGGAGGCAACTTGGCAAGTGACTGAAGAGACTAAGGAGGTTCAAGATCAGGCAACACAGTCTCAGAGCAGGAGAAAGAAACATAATGATTAAAAGAGACACATGCTCAGGTCAAGGCACAAGCAGAGCCAGAAGCACAAAAACTACACTGACACATACCAGAGGAGACGACAGGGCAAGAGAAAATGGTAAACATACAAACACACAGTCTCTAGGGGGAGCTCTGGCATCTGCAGCAGTCAGGAGACAAAGTTCCAAGACAAAATCCAACAGGTGGAGACAGCCAAACACAGCAATGTGCACATGGAAAGGAGATGCACATGGTGTACCTACAGCTGGAGACAACTGAGCACAGGGTGGTAGGGCTCAGGCTGAGCCACAGGCTCTGTGTATATGGGCAGACAAAACCCAAAGGCAACAAGCACAAGAGGAGGCCAAGCACTTCAGGGACAAATGCCAACGGAGAGCCAATACGAGCATCAAAAGGAAGCGAGACTTGTCCTACACATGAAGGCTGAAGCTGAGACAACTCAGAAAAACCAGAAGGCTCTGCAGTCACTGGAGTAAGTACAACTGGAGACCAAGAACACAAAAAGGCAGCTGTGGCAGACAGAACAAACACCACAAGTACAGGTAACCCTAGAGGCAGTTCGATATAACACAGAGGCAAAGCTACACAGCAAGCTCACCTCCTTTGCAAAAAGAGGATTACACAGCTCAATCACACTCTGCAGGAACAACATGCAACAACTTCCCAGCTGTAGGAAAAAACAAAATAATGGACACAACAGCAGACAAAAGTTAAATGTGCTATGAAAAGGCTAAATGGGACTGGAGAGCCGACAAGTAAAGGTGAATGATTCAGGAGAGCCACCAAAGGAGGGAATAAAGAGCTCTTCCTCTGGAAATCTGACCAGAAGAAAACATTTAAACAGATTAAAAAGGTCCTGACTCAGGCTCCAGCCTTAGGATTGTCAGATAACGAAGCCTTCCTTCCGTGTTCACAGATTAAAAAAAAGGGTGATAAGAGTCTTAAACCAGGTCATAGGATCCTAACATTGTCCTATTATGGAAAACAGACCAGACACGAGAAGAAACAGTACTGAGGAGGTTTAGGAGGCAGTTTATTCCACTGATGGGCTTGACTGGGATCTCTCCCCAAAAGTCAGAGCCCCTCTTGGTGGAGTTTTGGGGCTTTTATGGGGAGATCAATGGAAAAGTACAGAGGCAGGTTTAGTGCATTATGATTGGAGGGTTGGGTGACATCACAGGTTGCCGAGGGAGTTTAAATATTTCAGGTAACATTGTAAGCCAAAAAGTTATACAAAGTATGGGTTATACAAAGGAAGAAATGTCCTGTTACAATGTAAGGCCTCAGTTATACAAAAATAGTAAAGACAGGGGTTACAGGATGGAAGAAATGTTCTGTTATCAGGCTGTCTGGATGTGGACATGTCTGCCTGGTCTTGGTGGGTATCCTTAGCAAGCTCTTTTGGCAGGCTTTTGCAGCAAGTTTTATTTAAAATTTTAATTTCTCCTTCAGTCCAGCAGCATACTTGTCACAACAGACTTTGTGGCCCTAGGATAGCCCCTTTGCTTCAAGACACTTGCTGCCACTACCCTGCTGATGCAGAAAGTTAACAAGCTGACCTTGGGTAACTGACTGTTTGGGTACCACAATCAGTCATAACTTTAATGAACCAGAGGGGACACCATTGGTTGTCAAATCTGAGGATGACTTGGTATCAGGGGCACTTATGTGAAAATTCTTGCATAACTTTAGAGATGATAAACACTCTTGACCGTCCTACCAGCTCAGTCAAATTTGGACACCCCCACATGACAGTATGGTTACACTAAAAAAGGTCCAACAGACAGGATATGCAACGATTCTGCAGTAGAGGCCCAGCCTCTGACTACCAGAATCTCAGCCCAGCGGGCAAAACTAAAGCCTTGACAAGGGCTCTTTTGCTGACAAAAGACAAAAAGGTTAACATCTATACTGATTTCAAATACATGATAGAGAGCTCTTAATGGCTGGGAGAAAAGAGATGAAATATGAAAAAGATTTCATAACTCCTACGTGCTGTATTAGCCTCAAGAAAAGAGCCATTATACATTGTAGGGGGCCCCAGAGGACTGGAACATTAGAAGCCAGAGGAAGCCAAAAGACAGACAGGGAAGCAAAGCAGGCCCTATGACAGCCCCACAAAGGGGAATCCTAGCTATGCTCCTCATTCCAGAGCTTCCTCTCCCAAAGACCCCAAATTATTATCCATATAAAAAGACATGATTAACCCAGAAATCTGGAAATTATATCAAAGAGAAATGATGGAAATTCTTTGGTGGGACTTCTGAAGTGCCTTGAGTGGAAGTCTATTGATATATGTTGATGCTTGCCAGCACCTTCTCAGGATGGATAGAAACTTTTCCTCCCTGAGCAGAAAATACACAAAAGATAACTCAGGTACTGTTAAGAGATGTCACCCCAAAATTTGGATTGCCCAACCTTGGTAGCCCAGTGTTTGTAGCTGAGATGGTCCAGGGGCTCACACAAATGTTAAAAATAAAATGGAAACTTCACACAGCTTACCAGCCACAGAGTCCAGGAAGACTGGAGCATGTGAACTGGATACATAAATAAATGGTGAGAAAATGTTCCCAAGAAAACTGGAGATGGGACCCAGTCCTGCCCATAGGGCTCCTCCAAGCCCAGTGCTCCTTCATCAAACAAATGGGGGTATTTCCCTTATAAATCCTATCATAGGTCAAATTAAAGGAAATCCCTGTAAGCTAGAGAAATTGTCTCTGAGGAGATGGATACAAGCTTTGGAAACAGCCATGCAAACTGTTCATGGTTGGGTACAGGAAAGAATGGCCATAAGCCTGACAGACCCAAAACACCCTTAAACCTGAGCTTAAATGTCATGTTGGTTAAAAAAAAATAAAATCCAACAAGTCTGGGATTCATTTGGGATGGACCATACTGTAATCTTGTCTGCTCCTACCACTGTTATAGTTACAGGAACTGTCCCTTAGATTCTCCACAGTTGACAGAAGCCAATGGCCCAAGACAGGTGAAATAGCCAGCAGGATCCAGACCACCCGAACCAGCTGATCCTGTGACAAGATTGGACTGTCGCTGGAGATGACAGCCCTGCTCTAGTCACCCCAGAAGCTGACCAGTCTATGCATGGCTGAAGCTCGAGGTTCAACATGGAGATACATAAATCTGTTTTCCTTTTTGTTATAACTCTCGCTCTGCCCAATAGGGAAGCTAACCCCCACCTGTAACAAGGTAAATGTTAATGATAGTGATGCTCTGTATTAAAATGTACTATAGAAAGCATCAAAGGGGGGAATGAAGTGGAACTTAAAGAGCAATCTCCCTTGAACTCCCCTGTTCCTTCCCTGTAGTTATAACTTTTTGTTCTGGAGCAGATAAGACCAGGAACTATGTCCTGTAAACACGGTTTATGTCATTTTGTTCTTCTATTTGTTTATTTGCTTATATTGTATTTATTTAAATTTTTTTAATTTTAAAGATAATAAAACCAAGCTAGATAAAACAGAATAAAGCCAATCAAAACAAGACAGTGTAAGTCATACAGGATTTCAAAACAAGATAATAGGAAATCAACAAAGGCTACCATAATGCCTCTTGTCTTCAAAATAGCTGCACATACCAGCAAATATAGTAAAATCAAACAAAATAGAACAAAATAGAGCCAATAAAAACAAGACAATGAATGTAATAAAGGACTTCAAGACAAGCCTATAGTAAATCCAAAATGGCTACCATAATATATCTTGTTATCTTTGAAATAGCTGCCCATGCCATCAAATACAATAAAATTAAATAAGAGAAGACAGAATAAAACCAAACCAAACAAAACAATGAAAATGATACAAGACTTTAAAATAAGATAGTAGGAAATTAACAATGGCCACCACTTTCAGAAGGAAATTCCCCCATGGATGCTATGTTGCATATTCTTATCTTCTAAATAGATGATCAGACCACTGGCTTTAGACCTGCAAAGTCAGTGAAACACTAAACACTACAAGCATTGAATTGTAATTTACTTCAGTAACTCTCATCACAGCCTGTGTTTGTCTGGATCAGCTGGTCCCTTATAGCAGGGGTGGAGGTGGGGGAGACTTTGATTCTTTTTGTTTCCCAGCCTGCTCACCAGAAGGGGCTGGTGTCTGGTTCTCTTCCCCATGGCCCGTGACTGGCAGACTCACAGTAAGAGGCTGGCTTCTTGTTCTCTTCCCTGTGGACTAGCGCCATCTCACAGGGAGGGGCTAGTGTCTGGTTCTCCTCCCTGTGGCCCACAAATGGCACCAACTCACAGGAAGGGGCTGGCTTCTTGTTCTCTTCCCTGTGGCCTGTGACTAGCACCATCTCACAGGAAGGAGCTAGTGTCTGGTTCCCCTCCCTGTGGCCCACAAATGGCACCAACTCACAGTAAGGGGCTGGCTTCTTGTTCTCTTCCCTGTGGCCTGTGACTAGCACCATCTCACAGGAAGGGGCTAGTGTCTGGTTCCCCTCCCTGTGGCCCACAAATGGCACCAACTCACAGTAAGGGGCTGGCTTCTTGTTCTCTTCCCTGTGGCCTGTGACTAGCACCATCTCACAGGAAGGGGCTAGTGTCTGGTTCCCCTCCCTGTGGCCCACAAATGGCACCAACTCACAGGAAGGGGCTGGCTTCTTGTTTTCTTTCTGGTGGCCCATGAATGGTGCTGACTCACAGGAAGGGGCTGGTATCTGGTTCTCCCCATGGCCCACAAATGGCACTGACTCAGAGGGAGGGGCTAGGGTCTTATTAAAAAAACAAACAAAAAGAAAAAGAAAAAATTTCAAAACAAGATAGAGGGTAAAAATGATTAATAATAATGTGTATTTTTATCTTTAAACTAATTACTCAGAGTACAAGATATCTACACTTAATTGTCCAAACAATATTAACACAAACTTTTCTTTTCAATGAACTAAGAGAAATTAGTAGTATAACTATATTAACTATTATATATATATATTATTTCTTTCAGCTCATACTAGGGAGACAATATGATATTTACACATGTGAGTCTGATTTATTTCACTTAGGAGTGTGGTCTCTGGTTGTATCCATTTACCTATTAAAGTCTCAAGTTTATTGTTCTTTATAGCTGAGTAGTACATCATTGTATAAAAATACATCTTTTTTATCCATTCTTCAGTTGATAGGCATTTAAGTGGTTTCCAAGATCTAGCTATTACAAATTGTGCTGCTATAAGCATGGGTGCACATATGTCACTGTGGTAGTCTTTTAAATTCTTTTGGGAAGATACCCAGAAGAGGAATAACTGAGTCAAATGGGACCACCAATCCTAGTTTTCTGAAGAATGTCCACACTGATTTCCAGAGTGGTTGCACCTGTCTACAGTTCTGCCCGCAGCAGAGAAGGATTTCTTTTTCCCCATAGCCCCTCCAGCATTTGTTATTGGTTGATTTCTTGATAGTAGCCAGTCTTTCGGGGATGAAGTAGAATCTCAATGTTGTTTTACTTTGCATCTCTCTACTGTCATTTTGTTCTTGCAGGATTCCTAAGGCTCTGCTTTCTTTCAAAGATAAGCCATTAATTGTGTCTTGCTTCTGTACCCTCACTTGCCTCCCTTCCCCAGTTTCTGAAGCCCCATTTGCCAACTGTATGGAACTAGAACCTTTCTTTTGTTCTAGTGCCCAGCACTTTGGATGTGAGTTCAGCAGGGTCAATGTGCATCTAAAATCCTGGAAATAAATCCTCCTTTCCCCCATTAGTCTCTCTGATCTCTTGAATTCTGCAACAATATAAAGTTTTCCTTTGTGGGGGTGGTATAATGTTTCTTTTAAAATAAACATCTTAAAGTTAAAAAGCAAATCAATGGATAGGAGAAAATCCCTGGCTGGGTGTGGTGGTGCACACCTATAATTTCAGCACTTGGGAGCCTAAGGCAGGAGGATTGCCATGAGTTAAAGACCAGCCTGAACTACATAGTGAGACCCTATCTCAAAAAAAAAACAAAACCAACCAAACAAAAAACACCAAACAACCAACCAAACAGCAACAACAACAACAACAAAAACCCTGTCTGAAAAGAAAACAAAACTTTTTTTTAGAGGGCTGCAGAAGCTGGGGGTGAAGGTGCACACCTGTAATCTCAGACAGGAAAGAGGATCATAAATTCAGTGCCAGCCTGGGCTACTTGCTGAGTTCAAAGCTAATTTGAATAATGGAGAGAATCTGTCTTAAAACAACAAATGAACAAAAACAAACACAAAGGGCTGGGGAGCTAAGTGTAAAGGCTCATGTTCAATCTCCAATACCAAGAGAAGAAGGAAAAGAAGGAAGGCTGAAGGTGCTCGCAAACCCTGGCAGGGCTTGAGGTCGATGAGTAGCAGAGTGTGCTGATTCCTCCGGTATCAGTGACCCATCATGCCTATTTCAACAAACCCAGGCGATGCGCTGCATCCTGAGTCGGGGAAAATGTGCAGACTGAGCCGGCTCTCTGAGCCTGTGGTAGTAACCCAAATTCACCACCGGGTGAGGCTGAGATCCCGTAAAACTGGAAGAAGCCTGGCAATGAAGCTTCCAAAATGCTATTTTTTAAAAAAATCATTCCTGGGCAAATCTTACTTCCCACAGTGCAGCAGAAATGCCACCCTGAGAGTGATTGACTGTTTCTTTCTCATTTTGCAAGTGCTGAAGTGCTTAGCAGGGGGCTTATCGTGGGCACCCTGTACCCAGCTTGTGTCTTCTTGAAAAGGGACTTCAAGAAGGAATCCTCTTGCTGGCTGTGGTGGCACACACCTGTGACCCCAGCACTCAGGAGGCTGAGGCAGGAGGATTACCATGAGTTTGAGGCCAGCTGGGCTCCATAGTGAGTTCAAAGCCAGTTTGAACTACATAGTAAGATTCTGTCTCAAAAAAAAGGAGGAGGAAGAGGAGAAAAAGAAGACATCCTCAACTGCTTTCTGCTATGGGACACCCTCCCCCGCTATATTCCTGGTTGTGGGTAACGCAGCTCTGGGCAGAGGTGCAGCCCCAGGGGGAGGCACAGGAGGCACAGATGTCCAGGGTCATCTGGCTCTCAAGGGAGGACCATCAGAATGGGAGTGGGTGCAGTGGAGCAAGGCTATTTCCTTCATGGTGGTGGGAGGCACAAGAGGGGTCCAGGGCCAGAGAAGAATGGGCTCAAGGGATTAAAACATTCAAGGCCTTATTTCCAGGGCCTACCCAGACATACCCAGGAGCATTCTTTACTAGGTATTTCTCAATCCAGTGAAGTTGATGTATCAGGATTAATGGTCACAATTGCTTTGCAGGGAGCAATAGACATTGCAATCGAAAGATTCAGAGTTGTCATTATTTACTGAATGGTCACAGTGTGCATGATATTGTTGGGTTATTCACTGAGCAATGGTGGAGACAGGAACTTGTGCCCAATTCTCTCCCCATCACTGCTCTCAGGCTCTCTGCCATGTGACTCTGCTGTCCTCCCACCCTTGGACCTGAATTGAGCTTGTGATTTGTTTTTTTCCACACAACTGTAAAATGAAGAAGTGCCTAGATCTTGCAAGGAGGTACACTCTTACTCTTGAAACTCCATCTAAATGAGCTGTTCCCACTGGAAGACCAGAGCTCTGTGGCCCACTTGCTGCATTGAGGGCAAGAAGCAGAGGTTTCTGGCTGCCCGGCAACTGACCCCAGATGCATTGGGGAATCCATCTGAGGCTAGAAGAGCTTCCCAGTTAGCCCCAGCCTAAAACAATGACCCCAGAAGCCATGAATTAAATAAGTAGTTGTTGTTTCAAGCTGCTTTTAAGTCTTGGGGTATTCTACGATGCACAAATATGACATCAGTACTTACCGTGTATCAAGCTCTGGTGTTTGGACTGATGGCAAACACTTGGGCAGAGATGGTGCAGTCCTGAGTGCAGAACAAAGTGCTCTGAGAGGCAGGCACAGGAGGCATAGAAGTGGTGGCCCTTTAGCTGGCGAGCAGTTCTGTCTACACGGAGTTGGAAGGGCCAGGATAAACCTCCTGGGACAGGAGGCTGGGTATGGTAAGGCATGAATGCGGGAATCCCAGGCTGGGGCCATCAGTCAGCAGTTAGCAGCATTTGCTGAGCCCTCAGGATGTGCACAGAAACCTTGTGTGGCTCAACAGAGGAAAGAAAACATCTGCATGCAGAAGTTAGCCACGAATGTAAGGCTGCTCGTTTTGCATTGCTGGGGATTGCAAACCCAGGGCTTCATACATATTAGACAAAAGCTCTACCACTGAGCCATAGACCCTATGGCTGGTTTTAAGTAAAATGCAGGTAGTGGAGTCTGTTTTGCCCAGAGTAACAAATGGGTAGACTGTGCCTCTGCCCGTTTGTCACTTATAGCTGAAGCTTGGTACATAGCTGGGAAGGAGAGAGTGGCAGGTTGTGAGAAACCTCTGTTGCCTTCCCAGAAGGCACAAAGTTGGCATGTGGGGATTCCATTCAACTGGTAACCCACTGAGGGTAGAGTCTGTGTCTCATTCATTTTGTGTCCTTCAAGGCATGGGGGCCTTGTATGTAAAACAATCAGTTTTGAAAGACATACTGTGAAATTTCCCATTCTCTGTGCTAGGGACCAAAAGTCTTTGGATATTTTTGTTATATTTGAAATTATATCAAATGACAGATCTTGGGATGGAACCAAAGTGTAAACACAAAATTCCTGAGTGTTTCATGTACACCATACACAATAGTTTTGTTTGTTTTTGATTGTTTGAGACAAGGTTTCACTATGTAGTTCAGGCTAGCCTTGAACTCACTTTGAGGCCCAAACTGGCCTCGAACTCACCGAGATGCTTCTGCTTCAGCCTCCCGAGTGCTGGGATCGTAGGCGCACACCACCACGTGTGACCTTCATACATAAACTTAGTGCACCTGCAGTTGACTGTGACCTCACACTGTGGTCGGGGTAGACTTTTCTATGTAGCATTGTGTTGGTGTTCAAAAGTTCAGATCTTGTAGCACTGGGTTATTTCCTTGGGTCGCCATAACAGATTGGCACAGACTGGGAACTCTAAATCAACAGAAACCTGTTCTCTCACATTCCCAGAAGCCCGAACCATGTGGGCAACACAGACAGTTCCTTTGCAGAGGAGCCAAGCAAGCATTCTTCAGCCTGCAGATTCATCACTGTCTCTGCCTCTGTCACCACACCATGGCCTCTTGCGTCTATGTCCCTTGTTTTCTAAGAACTCAGCTGTACTGGGTTAGGCTCCTCCCTCATCCAGCATAGCCTCTTCCAAACTAATCCCTCCTGCATGACTCTATTTCTAAGCAAGGGTCACTTTCTGAGGTACCGAAGGATATGCTCTTAAAACACTCTCTGGGGGAATAATGCAACCCATTACATTAATCAAGACCCAAGGGGCTGTGTGTTCCTTGAGAGACTGCCCAAGCCTCCAGAAGCTGAATTACTTTCTCTAGAAAGTGGCAGTGTTGAGCACTTGGAATACCAGTACTCTGGGAGGCTGAGGCAGGAGGATCACCAGTCTAAGCCTAGGCCTAGCCTAGGCAACTTAGTAAGATACTGCCTTAAAAAAAAATATATATATGTATTATATATATATATATATATAATATATATATATATATATATATATATATATATATATATATATATATATATATATTTTAGTTGGTGAGAGCTGGGCTTGGTGGTGAACGCCTGTCATCCCAGCCCTAGGGAGACTGAACCAGGAGGATCATTGCAAGTTCAAGGGCAGCCTGAGCTATGTAGAGAGTTCAAGGCCAGCCTGAACTTCACTGTTCCTGTCTCCAAATACAAAATAAAATGAAAACCCTAGGGATGTAAATCAGTGTGAAGAGTATGGGTTCAACCCTTAGGACCAATCAACAAATAAATCCTAAAACTCCAAACAAAGCGAAACAAACCTTCCACAAAACGCCTTTCTCCTAGCCTACGCATATTTAATGTATGTTTGTGTTTATAAATCCTCCAACGGGATTGTTAAAGTTGGTCAACAGTTGAAGTGGGGCCCTGTTTTCTTTGTCTTCCCACATGACTAGTAAATCGTATATAGGGTATAGGGACTCTTCCTTAAAGGAAGGACAGGGAGGCAGTTACCTTTTCAGGCATGGGCACAGCACTAAGTGCTCCACACAATCTCGACAATGAGCTTAAGAAGTATGTGTCTATATACCTCAATTCCTTTTTTATTTTGTTGCTTTTTTTTTTAATCCGGGATCGAATTTACAACCTTATTCTTGTCAGGCAGGCCCTTGTGCCGCTGAGTTAAACCCCCAGTCGCCCCCTTTTAAATTTCTTTTCGGCTTTTTTTTTTCCTTGAGACAGGGTCTGCCTACGTCGTCCAGGCCGGCTTTGAACTCACTTTGTAGCTCAGGCTGGCCTCCAGCTTCCTGAGTGCTAGGATTTCAGTGCGCGGCACCACACCCGGCCTCCCTCACTTCCTATTTTATAGATGGGAACACTGGATTCCAGAGATGGTTAAGTGGCTAGAATTTATGAACACCTGAGTGGGCGCCCCGCGGTGCTATATGAAAAGTTCACCCGTTTCATCTTCACATTTTTCGAAGTACCCTCAATCTGACTAAGCCTCATCCACACCCGACCCTCAGTCCCCATGACCCTGGAACGCTTTGCAGGCTCAGGTCAACATCCCCAACACCCTAGCATTTTCGCTTTAGAAGCCGCGCACAAAGAGGTTCCTCCCCGCTTTCGGGAGCGCGCGTGCCGAGCGGCTCGCTGATTGGTTGCACTCACTGGCCCACCTGGTCCCGGCGCCCATTCCGAAATGGCGATTGGTCGAGCGGCCCTGAGGCGGTGCCTTCGGCCCCCGCGCCCCGCCCCGCAGCCTGGGAACTCGCATGGGGCGCCGCCGGCGGCCGAGGAAGCGAGAGTGCGCGGCGCAGGGCGCTAGGAGGCATTGTCCCCGTAAGTGGAGCCGAAAGCGGGCCACGCGCTTCGTGCCCCGCGCCGTAAACGTGGTCTGCGGCCTGGCGTGGCAGGGGCTGGGGGAGAGGTGGAGCGGAGTGTCCGGGTGTTCGCGGCTCCCCTCCCCTCCCCCAGGTGGAACCGAGCCGCCGCGCTCCCGCTGAGGCTCCACGGCCCAGGCCGAGCGGCGCGACGGGTCCCTGGCTCGGGAGCGGGCAGCCAAGTAGCGCTGCGGGCTGGGGGCGGCCGTTCCCCGAGGGGGGCGGCGCCAGTGTTGGGAGACTGCTGGTGCATTTCGTCCCCGAAACCACACTTTAGGGTTTGTTTCCGCTCTTGGGAGCTGCAAGCACCCGCCCAGGAAAGGGCCCCCTAGGCAGCCCCTGGTCCCCGCACCCCGGACGGACCCCAGACCCCGCGGTCACCAGTTTACGCTCCTTTGTCGGCTTTATTCTCAGTCTCCGCCTGCTAGGCATGCAAGGACCGGCGACAGGAGCCACTGGTTACGTGCGTGGGGGTGAGGGAGACCCCTGCGGGGCAGGCGCCGCAGCCCTGGCCCGGCCCGCGCACAGTCCTAGGGGGGCGCTCGCCAAGAAGCGCATTTAGGGAGCTCGTTCGCGGCTCCCCAAATCCCAGGGTGCAAAAACAGGGCGCCGGCCCGTCCCGCTCACGCCCCAGCAGGCTTCTTTCCCTGGGTGGGAAAGTGGGTCAATGCTGCCCTGGCCTCGAGTGGGCCTCATTGGGGGTGCTACGGTCGGAGGAAGCCCATCGCCCCACACTTCCCTGCTCGCTGCCGGATTGGCATGATCGAGAGGCCTGGACAGCCGCAGCGCTGAGGGCAGCTTGCACGCACTGCTCAGAAGCTCGGGTTGCCGCACGGAGCCGCTGCCAGGCTCTAAAGTTCCCTACTGACCACACCGGTAACTAAATATAGGAGCAGCTGGTGCGGACAGGGTGTTGCAGCGGCTCCTCTGCAGAGATGTGGGGATTGCAGATAAGACAGTGTTTTTGCTGGTAAGGGCCAGAGGGCCATGGTCAGGGCTTAACCCCCGACCCAACTTTGAATCCAGGTCCTGATTTGGCTGAACAAGAGAAGTGCCAGTTCCGGCCAAACAGAACAGCTTCTTTTTGGGCCTTCAGTTATAGCCAAACTTCCTGTCTGCACGTGTTTGGTCACTTATTTATTGATAGTCCCCTCATGTGGGAAGCCTAATGGTCTGCAGAGTCCTTCCTCAGGAGTGACATATCAGTTACTTTTCACAGTCATGCTGTTGAGGAAGGTGGTATTTCCATTTTATGAATGAGGCTGCTTCACAGCATGTAGCTTTCCAAAACTCTGCTCTTCTCAGAAGATGGCTTGACAGGGAGGCTCCGGGTCGCAGCTGCTATGGCTGTCTAGGCCTGGCGTCACTGCTGTGCCAGTGTCTGGTGCGTTCTGCCTCCCAGTAGGAAGCTTGTTCCATGTTCCGGCCCATAGCCTGTCTGTGCCCTTTTCCTCTGCAGTGCGGGTGGTACAGGAGGTGTCTGGGAGATGACAGATTTAAACATTTCCTGTACCACAGTGCACACTGTGGGAAGAGAGTAAGTGGGGTGCATAAGGACCATGGAGGGCAGCAGCCTAGACCCCATATTGAAGGGTCTCTGAGATTTGGAATTCTTTCCTTGAAATTTCTTAAGCCCCCTGCCCTCCTACAGTGCCTGGGACATGAGGTGCCATCTTGCTGCAGTCCCCAAGCCCAGATCAGACCCGTGGTGGCCATGGGTCCTGTCTCTCCTCTTTAGGAGGTTCTCTGACTCTTGGCCACCACCACTGTGCATGTAGGGTTGACCAGGTACCTCAAGAAGCCCTGTGGGGTTGTCCTGGAGCCCTGTGGTTGGTTCTGGTTCTTGGAGGGACTGCCCAAGGACCCATTGTTCAGATGGTACTGACTTTCAACTGGTATGCCATGTGTTGACTTAAATTTTTTAGTGGACAGGAGCCTTCATCCCAGGGCAGCCCTACGTAGGGTAGGGATCTGCACATAGTTCCAGGTGGAACCACGACTCTGTCACTTGTTTGATTCAGACATTTTTTGTTTTTCTCAAAAATAACAACAACAAAAAAGAAAACAGCTTTTTCTATCCTTGCCTTTGTCTCTAAATTATTATTATTATTATTATTTTGGAAGCTAGGTCTTGCTATGTAGTTCAGACCGGCCTTGAACTCATGGCAGTCCTCCTGACTCAGCCTCCTGAGTGCTGGGATTATAGAACTGAACCAGTACGCCTGGCCTTAAATAAATTACTTTCTTTTTTTTCCCCTCCAAATGGGCTTGAGGGTGAAAGGATCAAAGAATCTAGTCAGATGATCTTATCTTAAAATTTTGTTCCTTTCTTTTTCTTTCTTTCTCCCTCCTTACTTTTTTCTTCCTTGTTTCCTTCTACTGGTGATTGAATCCAAGGTCTTGTGCTATCCAGGAGCTCTTCCACTGAGCTACACCTATCATCCTTTTTATCTTATTTTGGGACACGGTTTCATTGAATTTCTGGGGCTGGCCTAGAACTTGCTACCCTTCCTGCCTAGGGCTCCTGAGTAGCTGGGAAACCACTACACCTAGCTAAAGTTAGATGAACTAGTTTGTACCTTTTTGGGGCCCTAGGAGCCCGCTCTGATGTCCCAAGTTCTTCCTGCCTCAATCTGGACCCCTCTTACCCTTCTCATATAGGGCCCTATGTAACATGTGACCCACTCCCCTTTCCTCTCACAACCCTGGTGGGAGAAGGCAGGCTATGGTCATCTGGCCTGCGGGAGGGACTGTGACCTGGACTTGGTGGAGGACTTCCCTGTTGTGGGGGAAGAGGTAGTTTTAGGTGAAGAAAGGGTGAATTCTTATCCATGCAGTAAAGGTGGTGATTTTAGGTGGCTACCAGGGACACTTTAGGTACTGTTTTTGGATTGCCTTTTGGGGATCTGGGGCGCTTCTGTGTTGTACCCAGAGCATCCTCTGGAAGGTATGGAGCCCTTCTTCCTAGTGAACTCTTCTGACATCCAGGCCTTACATGCAGTTCCTGTTCATATTCCCGTGTCCACTCCCACTAACACCTTAGGTGTCTGCCATTGATTGGGTGAGGTTTTTAATGGGACTCATTTTCTTCACCAGTGGCCAAAGATACCACCCTACCTGGTGGCAGCTAGTAGAATTGCAGGCATAGTATCCAATGGACTGAAATCGGCCTAGCCTGTCCCACCAGGGTAGCCCAGACCAGGGACACTTTGGTGATTTCTTTCCCTTCCCTCTCTGCTGTGAGGCCAGGATGGTTTCAGTGCTCTTTTTCAGAAAGGTCTTCATCTGAATCGCAGTCAAGCTATGTTCTGTATTTCTTTTCTCTTTCATTCTTAGGCCCTATCCTAGTAGGTGCCCAATAGATGCTTCTAATTACTGATGATCAATATTGGAGGTGAGGAAAGGAGGGAACATAGTATGGTAGGAAAAATTGTGGGCTGGGAATTAGGAGACCTGGGTTCTTTGTTTCCCTCTAACCCATTCACTTCCCTTCTTGGGCCTTCACTTTCCCCATTCATAAAGGGGTTAGATCAGTTACCAAGATGCCAGCAGCGTTCTGTGACTGGGTCTTAGGGGATAGTCTTCAAGTCAGCCTGGGGAAGGTGTTGGGATTATTTTGCCACTGGCTTTCCCGTTCCCTGCTGTCCCCTCTGTCTTTCACACTTTGTACGCTTGGCACTTGGAGGCATTTGAGTGATGACCCTTTCCCACTTAGACTGGGTCTTGGATTTGTTGTAAGGGGCCTTTGGTACTCAGCTTGGAAACGCAAGTGCTGTTTGTTGACCATCATTATCCCGAAGCAGGATGCTAAGCACCCGTGTCTGGTGTGATGCAGAGGGTGGGCGGGGGGGGGGGGAAGCACAGTGTCAATCTGCTCATAGCCCATTGGGGGAGGCGAGTGTGAGTGTGCTGTATGGACACGTGCACGTGAGTGCACTAACGCTCACAAACGATGCAGGTGACTTATGCTAAATCATTGAGTGCTACCGAACCTCAGAGGGAGGAGAGAACCCCGGGGCTGGAGCCATCAGGGAAGACTTTGTGAAGATGGGGAGATGGGAATTCTACTCATTCCTTAAGGATGAGTCCACTGAGTTATTTGTTCAGGGTTACACAGGTGGTAGACTGCACGTGTGCTGCTCTGTCCTCTCAGTGGCATTTGTTGAGTATTTACATGTCCTGGACTCTGAACCAGGTGGGGCTGTATGTTTTGATCAGTCTTACGAGCTCACTGGATCAAGGTGTCACTGGATCTCCTACTCAGATCAAGGAACCGGGCTCAGAGCACTTAAGAAACTGTCGAGGCTTCTCAGCTGCCGCATGGAGAGCTGGGCACTGGGCCCATCTCCAGATGTGGTCTCTTCCCACCACAGCGTGGCCTCGGACCTGCAGGGCCGGCCTCCTTGTTGAAACACACACGTATGGTGCACCACTGCCTCTGTGGGCACCTGCCCTGCCCCCAAGCCTATCCGCACTCCCTTGGTGCCTGCAGCAGCCCTGTGCACTGTGCCCATCCATGCCCCTCCTGTCTACCCTTCCTGTTCCGCCCTCAGCCCTTGAAGCCAATTCCCTGGAACAGCTTGAGCTACCTGTGAAGGGAGGCTCAGGCCTGTGGCACAGTCAGAGGACGCTGACCCTGGCATCAGTTCTTTCCTCTCGCCCGGAGTGCTGCTGCTGGTCATGTGGGTGACTTCTGTAAACCAGTGAACACTGGGGGTGCAGCAGGTCTGACCTTTCTTCAAACTCCCTTCAACCTTGGCCAGGTCACTTAGCCACCCGATGCCTTAGTTTGCTTCTCTTCCATAAACAGGGAGTTGGGGACATTTCTGTGTCTTTATGTCTGACACCTCAGAATTTTGTCTTACTCTTCGTCAAGCCTCTTCTCCCTAGGGATCCAGTTTCCTTCTCCCATTTCTGGCCCCTCCCTGTTTCTTGCAGCTAGCCCTGGCATCAGGCTGAGAATCAGGTCTGCAGGCCAAGGCTGTAACTGTTTCTTGCTCTTGGCACATGGGAAGGGGATTCCTAGAGACTTCTTACCTGCCAGGTCACCGGCTTCAGTTTGCCAGGGTGTCCCTACTTCCTGCCATGGAAGAGGAGCCTGGCAGATCTGGGTGAGGAGGACAGGGGAGCTGGAGGAGTTGCATGGATAGACCACTGGCTCAGAGGCTCTGGGATGTGCCTTTCAGTGTCGTGCCTCCTCCACATCACCCTGCCCACTGAGTCACAGGCCAGCGTACACCTGAGTCCTCGCACCTGCCTGACCACTGGTTCAAGCCAGGGGCCTTGTGTCTGGTGAGGTCATACATGTTGATCCTCCCAGAAGAGCAGTTGCCCAGCTGCCCTTGCCCTGTGACAGGCAGATCAGTCCCTGCAAAGGCCAAGCTGGATGTGGCCTGTGCTCTGGGTCCCCCGACAGGAGGTGAGTGGCTGGGCCCCTCCCTGTGGACTTCCTGGCAGCCTGCGTATCTGGAGAGGCGGGTGCTGGGGTGGTCTCAGGCTGGCAGGTGAGTGCTTGACAGCCCTGTGTTTTCGCCAGGCAAGGCCCCTTTGTGAACAGCAGACCAGCCTGGGAGCTGGCAGCCGGACACCTGAGTCTGCATGCTGAAGAAGATGGGTGAGGCCGTGGCCAGGGTTGCGAGGAAGGTCAACGAGACAGTGGAGAGCGGCTCTGACACGCTGGGTGAGTGCAGGCAGGCCTTTTCTGGCCACTCTGTTAGTAGTTTGTGGTCTGTCTGAAATGACATAGAAAGAGATGAAAGAGACAAGTCTGTGTGCACCTTTGTCACGAGCACAAGTATTTCCTAGACTTCTATTGTGGCAACTGTATTCTGGGCCCCAGTGTAAGGATTACTTCTTGCTGTGACTCATGGCCAAATGGTTTTGAAAAACACCAAGTGATGGAGCCTGTCTGCCTGCCTTTGAATGGAGATGACAGGGTATGTGTCCTTGTCCTTGGACAAGCTGCAGTGCCAGGTTGGCCCTGGCCATGTCAGTGTCTTCAGATTGTTACCTCATTGAATTGTCACAATTTCCCTGTGATGAGTAGTGCCTGCCTGGTGTGACTAGTCTCAGTCTTTAAATGAAGAGGGAATGGGGGGGTAAAGGTAGAGTGGGTTTTGGGGTTCACTCAGCCAGGAAGCCTCTTTACCTTACACTGTTTCATCTGAATTGTGTTATATATGTCTTTGCTTTGAATCAGTCATAACGTTTTAGCCTGGTGGTTATGCAGAGACTTGAAGCATTTAGGCAAAGCATCCTTCTTGATTCAGTTCAGCAGCTGTTTATGACAAAGTGTGGCAGGGGAGATGTTGCAGCTCCCTGTGTGTGCATGGGGTGTGAGTGTGTGGCCTTGGAATGTAAGTGCCAACTGAGAGCCATGGATGTGTTGTGGTGACCCAGAGGATGAGAGCACAGTCTCCCCTAGGGATGATGGTGAGGTGGACGTGGCCTGTGGCAGGCAGAGAGGAATTCTGCAGGCAGGTAGCAGTGTGTGTCTGGCAAAGGAGCATTTCCATGACACTTAGTGCTGGAGCAAAGCCCTGAGGCTGGGAAGCTAGAGTGCTGCTGTGAGCAGCCAGTGTCTTGGTTACTTTTCTCTAGTTACTGGGACACACTACTCAACATCCAAAATGAAGGAAGGAAGGAAAGATCTGTTTAGCTCACTGTTTGTGTGGAGGTTTCAGTCCATCATCACCTGGCTCCAAGGCAGGGTGGCATGGCACCGGGGTGACACTTCAAGACAGCAGCCAGCAAAAGTGGCCAGAGCAAAAGGGGGAAGGAGCAAACCTCTTTTCCTCCCTTTGGGTGTATGCAGGCTACCCAGTGTGCCCCAGGGCAGGTGTAGCACTCCCCACATCTCTGGGCCCTCCTGTTGCACAGTATGAGGATATTTACAAAGTAAGAACCTAACTCCCTGCTGAGTCTCTTGGTTAAACTTCTAAACTTCTCAAGTTGACACAATGTATCAACCCTAACTGCCAGCCATAAGGTGTATCTGGATTGCAAACTCCTGAGTCAGGGGCTAGTGGCCCAGGAAACTGAGAGACACTGGACTTTCAGGATGGGTTTGGTCGTTGCCTCTTTCAGGAAGCCCTCAGTCCTAGCCTATTTGTCCCTTGCTCCCTTCCTCCTCCATAGCACCCACTCAGTGTTTCCAGAGGACAAAGGACCCTGCGGTCTTTTACCTCTTCCTCCCCTCCCCACTCCAAAGCCCAGGGCAGTGTCAGGTACTGTGTTATAGCATGCAGAGGTGCTTGCTACACTCAGCCAAGGTGAGAGAGGCATCTCTTCTACCAGAGAATAGAATTGAAGATTGCTGCTGCTCTTGGAGGGAAGTCTTGGGGATCCTTGGACTGGTGAACTGTGAGCTGTGGTCTCTTGGTAAAAGATTCTGGATTCCTGCACTGGTTAGGAATATGGCTGTGCCCACCTCAATGTTCAGGGCTTTCTGCCATACTGATACTGTGGTTGATAGGCAGCCAGGGTGATAGGGGCTTGGGTATGAGTCTCCAGTTTGCCACCTCCTAGCCTGGTACCTAAGCAGACTGCTTAACCTGCCTGACCCTCTGTTTTTTCACCTGTGGATGAGGATGGAAATTGCATCTTGCCTCATCAGGATAATGACTTAGATGCATGCTTGCAGGGAGCTCTGTAAATGGTAGCTATTTTTTAAATTTTTTCTCATCCCCAAAAGCTGGAGGTGGGTCCTAAATCCTCTGTGGCTGAAACTTACCTCCTCCAGGTATGAGCCAGCTAGGCCTCTGCTGGGCCTGCTGCACCCTGATTTGACTGGGAAGTTTAGTACAAAGTGACAAATATCCATGGTGTGTCACCTGCTCTTATCTTAGGATATCACAGGACAAAGTGACATATGTGGCTTCATCACATCCAGATGGGCCAACTGTGGAGGAGCAGCAGAGGAATGGGGTGGGGGAGGCTTGCTAGGGAGGAGGCAACAGAGGAGACACAGGTGTCCCTTGTCACTGCAGCATGGGAGAGGCAGTGAGGGATGGGCCAGCAGGCAGACAGCCTGGAAGGCCATGCTGGGGAGTCTGGACTTGGGCCTGTGTGGACCAGAGGTTATAAACTCTTACCCCCTTTGGGCCAGGCAGGCATTTTTGGGAAGGGAAGAGTAGTCAGCCTTCTCAGGGGAAGGTCGTGGGGTTCCCAAGGTAGGGCTTCCTGTGCCAGCTGCCCTGTGCTGTCCTGGGTGTGTGCCCACTGAGGAAGCCAAGCCAGGCCTCAGCTGCCCTGTTGGACCGCTGCAGTGCCTGGGGTTGGAGCCCCAGCTGTGTGGCACCCGTCTTACCCCACTGCACAGACCTGGTATGGATGTGGGTCGGGGGTGATCACCAGTCATTGGTTTCATGAAGCTGTAGTCTCCTTGGCTCAGCTCTAGTCACAGTGGTCCTGGCCAAAGTTCAAGGCTTTTGTGTGGCAGAGACTGGGCCTTTAAAGTTAGGATTGGACAGTAGGGGACCTTTTTATAATGAACAGAAAAGAAGCAAAATATCAGACCGGGTCACTGTGGGCTCCTATAGTCCTGGCTTTGCAAAGTAGAGCTGAGCAGGCTCATACAGTCCTAGGGGTCTGGGCTTCTGGGAAACCAGTGCATATTAGGTGCCTGCCGTGTGCAGGGTGCTGGGGAGCTCCCAGGGATGTGTGCAGTAGGGTTCTGGACCTGAGACAGAACACCCGTGAGACAGAGAGCACATGACTGTGTGCTAAGCTGTGTCAGATAACCACAGGTTCTCATAGTTCACAGGAGGGAGATATTGCTGGGTGTCCAAATAGTCTGAGAAAGCTTTCCAGAGGAGATGGGCTCAAACTGGCCCTTGAACAACAGATGATGTAGCTAAATATGGTTCTTCTGTAAAATAGCAAGCAGTCAGCAGCAGCCTTAACATTCAGCACTAGAAAGTGGCTTAAATGTATTTCGTCAAGCTATACAATGTTACTAATGTAGCTATTAACAGCTGTGCATGACATTTCATTCTGTAGTTGAATAAATACTGGCACATGCTCATATGTCAATGAACTGGAAAAACAAGGATTCTGGTTCATAATACAGTAAGATGCCAATACAGTAGAGAGAAGAATGGAGTGAAATAAAACAGGATGCAAATGAGAATCAGAAAATATTATTCTGCATTTTTAAAAATGTTCTACAATAAATATATTATTCAGAAAACTAAATAAGAATGAATTTTAGTGAAAGAACCACCTGCTACTAAATTCTTTCTCTTTTATTTTGGCCCTGGGGATTGAAGCTAGGGCCTCATTTGTGCTAAGCACTGAGCTATACCTTCAGCCCTTCCACCTGCTACTGTAGAAGATGCAGATAAAACACAAGTCAGGCAGCTCATTCCCTAAGTCCATTCTCTAGGAGAGCTGGGGATCTCTCTGGCCTCTCCCCTTCTGCGGGGTTTCCTTCCTGTGTGTGCAGGCCTGTTGGGAGGGCTGCCCAAAGCCACAGCCATGTTCCTGCAGATTCGCTAGCCTCTGGTGGGCACACAGGTAGGTGGCCCTGGCCAGCCCAGCCTGCTCTTCCAGCCTCCTCGGGGGAGCTGGGCTGCAGAGCTTCCCAGCTGTGACCAGAGCAAGAATTGTGCCTCCCACGCCAGTACCCAGAGCTGTAGACCCACTTGCCCTACTCCAGGATCTGTCCCCTTAGAAGTGACTCCTCCCTCTGGCCTTGGAAGACCCTCAGCTCAAGCTGAAGCTGTTCTTCTCTCAGCCCCTCACCTCTCCCAACATTGTCTCTCCTAGATGCTTCCAAAGAGCACTATGTTGCTCTTTCTGTCCCCTGAGCCAGGCGCTCCCTTCTGCTGCTACCCCTTAGCTCCCCAAATTGGCTCTTTTTCTTTGAGGACCTCATGCTCATCTGAGCCTCTCCAGCTTCTCAAGGGCCCAACTCTGACCTCCCCTTCCCTCCAGCCAGTGGTTTTGGGGCCACAAGACACTGGCCCTCTTCTCTCCAGGGCAGAAGCTCCAGAATCTGCCACGTGCTAAGTGGTCAGTGCTGCAGAGGACCACAGTGAGGGGAGCCCTGGACATGGTGGCCACAGAGGAGCACGGGCCAGGCAGCAGGGGCCCAGCCCACATGGGCCTGCAGTGTCAGGCTGGCACATTTGGTACCTTTTATTCCTTCCTAGATTCTTTTGTATCTCCTGGCTCTGAGAGCTCTTCTGTGTTTATTTCTAGAAATTTCCTAGATATCAGCTCTTGGCATGTTACTCTTCCCTATCCCTGAAGTCTCATTTTTCTGGGATCCCTCCTGGGCCCTCCTGTGCTGTGCTTCTGCCCTCTTAGGTATCGCCTCTTGCCTCCTGTCTGTGTCTGCCACATCTGAGAGATTTCCTCAGATCTGCTTTCCGTTTTACTGTTTGCTTCTTTGGGTCTAATCTGTTGAGGCATACATTGAATTCTTAATTTTTAGCATTATATTTTTACTTTCTTTTTTTATTTTAAAGAGAAAAAAATCAAGATGCACACAAACAATAACAAAAGCAAAATGATGACAACAACAAAAAACAATGGCAACATTGGATTTCAAAACAAGATGATAGGAATTTAACAATGGTTGTTATATTGCGTATTGTCATCCTCAAAGTAATTGCTCAGGCTGACAGATACAGGCATGTGAGACCGATCAAACAATATAATTTACCTTCGAGCAGTTTATTTCCCTTTTACTATATCTATTGCAACTTTTGGATCGTAGTTACTCTTTCAGTTTCTTACACTAGCAAGGCAATATGGTGTTTATGCATGTAAGTCTGATGTATTTCACTTATAAGTATGGTTTCTAGTTGCATCTGTTTACCTATAAGCCTCAAGTTTATTGTTCTTTTTTGGTTGGGTGGTATTCTGTTACATAAAATACCACATCTGTTTTATCCAGTCCTCATTTGGGTTGTTTCCAAAATTTACCTGTTACAAATGGTGCTGCTATTAACATGGGTGGACATATATTGCTGTGGTATGATGTTTTCAGTACTTCTGGGAAAATACCCAGAAGGGGAATTATTTTTACTTTCAAAAATTCTTTTTTTTTTTTTGTTTGGTTTGGTTTTATATTTTTGAGATGGGATCTTGCTGTGCAGTTCAGGCTGGCCTTGAGCTCACTTTATACCCCAGGCTGGTCTCAAACTTGCAAGGATCCTCCTGCCTCAGCCTCCTGAGTGCTGGGATTACAGGCATGCACCGCCACGCCTGGTTTAAAACTTCCTTTTGATTCTTTTAAAAGTCTGATATGAGCGGGGTGCAATAGTACGTAACTATAGTCCCAGCTACTTGGGAGGCTGAAGGCAGGAAGATTGCTTGAACTCGAGAGTTAGAGACCAAGCAGGGCAACACAGTGAGACCCTGCTTTATATAAACAAATGGATAGATAGATAAATCTGATTAACATACTGTGGGTGCTCTTCAAACTCAGTAGGTCTTTTGCCTCTTAGTGAAAAAAGAACTTGATTTAAATGAATAATACCATCTTGTATTTTCAGCACTGCCTTTTATGTCTCTAGTCATCTGACCGCATTTGTTTCTGATCCTTGTGACTTTTTCGGTGTGTGAGTCCGCTGGCCCACAACTCCTGCTATTAGCAGGTTCCCTGGGTGAACTGCGTGTGATTGGAGACCCTGTCCTGTCCAGCACCCTCATCTGTGTCCAGCCCTCAGGGGCTGTATTGTCTGAGGGGTCATTCTTGTTCTGTCACACATGACCAACCCTAGACGGATGCTTTGTTCACTTCTCAGCTCTTGGGTTTCTGGACCTTCAAACAAGTGATGACGTAAGCCCTGAAAGGGACAGATCTATGATTTCAGAAGTTGCGAGGAGATTTTTGTTTTAAATTTGGTGTACAGACAAAGACAAAATAGCTTTCTAATCATGAAAAAGTAGATTTTCCCTTTTGCAGAAAGTAGTCCAAAGTCCCAGTTTTCTGTGGAGTCTTGGCCTTAGCGTCTCAGCTCGAGCGAGCCTAGATTTATGTTCTTAGACAGCCTTACCCACCCAGTACTGAGCTACATCTCCAGTCCTTTTTTATTTTATTTATTTTTTTGTTTTTGTTTTTTTGAGACAGGGTCTCACTATGCAGTTCAGGCTGGCCTTGAGCTCGCTTTGTAGCCCAGGCTGGTCTCGAACTCAAAGTGATCCTTGTGCCTCAGCCTGCTGAGTGCTGGGAGCACAGGTGTGTACCACCATGCCTGACTTTTACTTTTTATTTTGAGATAAGGTCTAAGTTATCTGGGCTGGGCTTGAACTTAAGATCCTCCTGCTTCAGCCTCCTAGGGTACTGGAGTTACAGGTATGTACCATCACACTCCACCCCCTCTGTTCCCTTTGATGACCCAGACTGTCCTACCAGCCCAGTTTAGCAGAGCATTAGCAACCATTTACCATTCTGACTTTTAATTCCTCTTGGCTTTTGGCCCCTGCCTTGCTGTTATTAAATGCCAGGCATTATTTCAAATGCCTTGCCAGTTTTGACTTATTTAATTATCATCCCAACCTTATGACATAGGTGATGTAACACAAAAGTTAGGGAAACTAAAGTTCAATTGGTGTGTGTGTGTGTGTGTGTGTGTGTGTGCATGGAACCCAAGGTGTTTTACAACTGAGCTGTATCTCCTGCCCTTTTTATTTACCTATTTTTACCGTATGAAATCTGAGTAACTTTATTCTTCTATGTCGTGTTTATTTTATTTTTATTTCACATCTTTTATTTTTCATTTGGAGCGAGTGTCTCACTAAGTTGCTCAGGCTAGCTTCAAACCTGCAGTCCTCCTGCCTCAGCCGCCTGAGTAGCTGGGGTTGCAGGTGTGTGCCACTGCATGCCTGTGAGGGTATTTAGCCTGTCACTTCGGTCGTGCAGGTAGGAGTTTTCCTCTGTCGTACAGATGCTGGAGCTGGGCAGGGTACAAGTGACTTGCTGGTGGTCTGGCTGTTTGTGGGTGGAGTCAGAATTCGTCTGGGGCTCCTCCATATACTCTGCTGTACCCTCTGTGGGAGAGAAGATGAAGAGATAAGAGTCCTGAAAGCAGCTCAGAGCCCCTTTCTGCCCCCTGTGCTTGCCTCCTCCTCACTGCTTCTTGGAACCTGCCCTAGTCCTTGATAAGAGGAAAAGAACCAGAAGCTAATAGTCGCCTTTGTACCTAGTATCAGCATCACTGTTAGAGTGGCCCAGGGGCAGCTGGTGTAGGCCAGACTCCACGAGTCACATGTCCCCCACTCCTGCAGTATTTCCTGAAAGGTGGGTCCCAGGTGGCCAGCACCGGGACTGAAGGACTTCTGGTTACAACCCGCATTTGCAGAATATTCAAGAGCTTTGAAAATAGAATCTGAGGGTAGGGCTGGAGGCTGCATTTTAGCAAGCTTCCTGGATGAGTCCCCTGTGCCTTGAACTTTTTCACAGCCAGTGCCTCATATCTGCAGTTTCAGCATCCTTGGATTCAACCAACCAAGGGCAGGAAATATCCCAGACCTTTTTTTTTGGTCAGGCTCACTACGCACTTGAGGCTGGTCTTGAACTCATTGTGTTGCCCAGGCTGGCTGCACTGTGATCCTCCCACTTCAGCCTCAGCCTTCCCAGTGCTGGAATTACAGTCATGTGGCACCTTCCTCGGCAATCACAGGCCTATTCTTGGGATCTAAATGATCACTTCTCTCTAGAAAGGTCCAGAAACTCCAAGGGCTGAGAAGTGAATAGAAGACATCCTTGAATTTAACTAACCAAGGGCAGAAAATATTTGGGAAAAAAATTTTGTGCCCGTACTGAGCACGCACAGACTTTCTTTCTTGCTGTTCCTAAGTCAGTGGTCCCCAGCCCTTTGGGCACCAGTGACCATTTTCTGGAAGACAATTTTGCCACAGACTTGGTTGGAGGGAAGGGTAGTATTTTCAGGGTGATTCAAATGCATTACATTTGTGTGCACTTTATTTCTATTATTGTTACATTGTAATATATTATAAGATAAAAATACAACTCACCGTCACCCAGAATCAATGCGAGCCCCGAGCTTGTCTTCTTATAACTAGATGGAAGTGTGTTGCTTATGTCCAGTCTACTCTGTAATCTCACTTTGGTTGCTCTCACTGCAGGAAACCCTGCTTCACAAAGACAGAATGTTGGACCTGGAAGCAGGCTTTTCAGTGCCTTTGTGACAATTTCAGGATATTCTGCCTTGACTTTAATCCAGAATGTCATTTGTGATTTCAAGCAGTTGATCTTCTAGCTTAAACAAAGTTGCTTCACCTGGCTTATTCAGAAATGGTCTAGAGAACAGTTCTTCCAAGTTTTGAGATCTTTTATGGTTGGAAAGTAGCTCTTAAACTCCTTTGAAACAGATAAGTGATCATGCACCAACTGCGAGGAAGAGGGCCCTGGCTCAGGCTCTTTCAAAATCTCTACTAATGTTGGAAACATGTCAAAAGTCCCAATGTCCATTTGTTGTGCCTGTAATTCCGGGTTTGCTTTGAATGCAGCCCTTTTGTCTGCTGACTTTAACACAGTTGTCACTGTCCTCTGAAGTGCCAGATTAAGTTTGTTGAGCAGGTCGAATATATCACATAAGTAAGCAAGTTTTATAACCCATTCTGAAGTCACAGAAATATGCCATAGGTGGTCATTCTTTTTCCAAAGGAAATCTCTGAAATGGTTCCTGTAACTCAAAAACTCTGCCCAGTGATTTATCTTTGAAAAGCCATCCTTTGTGTAGAACAGGAGACATGTGCTGTGTGTCTATTTTCTCAGAGTTGCACGTGCAGACACGAGTTGAGGGCATGCTTTAATGTGGTTGATAATTTAAATCATATCCTACAAAATGTCATTAAGTTCAGGTGAAATTTCTTGACTATCCACCATTTCCATATGGATGACAGTGTGTAGACTCACATTCAGAAGTGACCTCTTCAGCTCACATTGTGAAACCAGAATGTCATCCAGTCCTGACAGCTGTTCTGTCTATGCAGATATTGACATGCAATGACCAGTTCCATTTTCACGAGTCGTAGTTGTTTAGAGACTTGAATAGTTCTACAGTTTGGTTGGCAACAAAAGTGCATGTAGCACATTCTCACGCACATCCTCCTGAAAAGTATAACATACAAAACAAGTGTTGTGGCCTTGTTGAATTCAGTAGACTCATCCACTTGGATTGTGGACCACTGTGATGAGTCACTCCTGCCTAACAATTATGCCACACTGTCCTCTGCCATTTCATCAGTTTAGTTAGGGTTCTGGCCACATGAAGAACATGCAGACTCCCAAAAGTTCATGACAAATTTTTTTTGCAGCAGGCTGGGGTGAAGGGCTTCTCAGCTTTAGCAGTGTGGTCAGACACTAAGTAAGAGTGATGCTCTCAGTACTGATGCATTTGAGGAAGTGATGGCCTCCATTGTTGCTTCTGTTCTTTAGGGTCAGGTTTATTTCTTTTGAAAAACTCCAAAGTCTTATCTTTTAATGCAGGGTGTTTGGAGCCCTTGTGGTGAAACAGTTTTGAAGGTTTTAAGGCTTTGTTGGACAGACAGTCGCCTTATACACACAGCGGGCTTGGAGAATGTGAGCCGCCTGTTGCAGTGAACCCATAGTCTAAGAAGAACTCTTGGTATTTTCTTTCGAATGCAGGTTTCTTTTGTTGACAGTCTTAGTCTTCTGTTGTCTCATCCATGGGTCTCACCTCCTTTCCAAAGTACCTCTCTAGCAATGTTTTGTACTCATTTTAGCTTGTGATTGAGACAAATGCAGTGTGGGAAAGAGGTGCGGGCAGAAGTGGTGAATAACATAACGGGCAGGTCACATGCAGACTGAAATACCGGATTTTGGCTTAATGCCTACCACTAGATGCAGCTGTACAATTGAAGCGTATCAGCTCACTTGGCACTAGATAGCTGTTTCCAGATGCAACTTAATTGTCACTTGCCACTCACTGACAGGGTTTTGATATGAGTCTTCAAGCAACTGATTTATTATGTTCTCTGTGCAGTCAAAAGCTCTCTGCTAATGTGGGTGATTGGAAGTGACTGCAAATACAGACGAGGCTTGTTCTCCCTCCTGCTGTGTGGCTCTGTTCCTGACTGGGAGTTGGGGACCTAAATAATGCAGAGTAACAGCAATTTTCATAGCATTTGCATTGTATTAGGTGTTATAAATAATCTAGAGGTAATTTAAAGTACCCAAGAGGATGTACATGGATAATGTGCAAGTACTATGCTATTTGAGCATCCTAGGATTTTAGTCTCTGTGTGGAATCCTGCAACTAGTCCTCCATGTTTACCAAGAGGCAACTATGTATTTTATCAAAGTATCATATATAAGTAAAATATATATTTTTTAGTCTACAGTTCTGTGAGTTTTGACAAATTATGATCGTGTAAGCATCACCACAAGATTCAGAACTTTTCTATTTCAGAAATTTCTCCTGTGCTCATTTGCAGACAGACCCTCCCCTGCTGCTCAGTGACCTGAAACCCACAGATCTATTTCCCATCCCTGTGGTTTTGCCTGTTCCAGGAGAGTATGCAGGTGGAGTTTCTTACTGTCTTTCGTATTCTGGCACAAAGTACCCAACACCCATAACTGAAGGGAGGAGAAGTTTATTTTGATTATGGTTTTTAGAGGATTCGGTCTGTAGTCACTGACTCTAACTAAGGCAGGAGGGACATGGCGGGAGGGTCTGGCAGAGGAAAGCTGTTCATGTCAGGGCCTGCAGAAGGCAGAGAGGAAGGAAGGAGCGGGGGAGGGAGGTGACCCTTGCAGTTCACAGCGCAGTGACCCATCTCTGACCAGGCCCCTCTCCTAAAGCACGCTCAGCTGCTGAGCTCAGTAGTGGACGAATCCACCAGTGAGTATAGTGCCCCCTTGATCCAGTCATATTCCGGAAGCCCAGCTTCTGATCGCGTGAGAGTTTTGGGACATGTTCTAGGTCTACACCATATCACAGAGCCATACAGTGTATAACCTTTTGAGCCTTCCTAGTGCTTTTTTTTTTTTCTTAGTAAATGTCATTTATTTAGTAGGTAGAATAATTAACAAGTGAACTAAGAGAAAGGTGGTTAATAACAAGTTAATTAGCACTGAGCACATTAACTGACCACTAAGGCAAGCTTTTGCACCCTTCCTCATTACAGCGTAATATGGATAGCAACCATTTAATTCATGATCCCACTTTACAAATGAGGACACCAAGGCCTTTGGGGTAGAGCAACTTGGCCAGGAAGAGGTAAACAGGGTGCTGCAGGCTGGCCCACCTGACCCCTGCCCTGTCCTGCCCTGGAGAAGTAGGAAGCCTGCTGGTCTCTGGGGGCTGCAGGCTCTTGCACCCGTGTCCTGGGATGAAAGAAGTAATGGACGGGAGCGATCTCAATTTGAAGCCACACAGGCACAGAAATAAGAGGGGGAGGCAGAGGCATTAGGAGGGGTGGTGGCCAGGATATTTTTGTCTTGGCATCAAGACTATCCCCGTGAGAGCTGTTGAAGTGCACACCAGGAGGCAGAAAGTGAACCGGGTGCCAGACTAGCAAAGCCGTGCTTCTTTTACTGTAGTGCACTGTGTTGGAGATTTGCCCATAGTTTGTGTGAAACAGCAGCTCATTCCTTTCTTTGGTGAATAGGATTAAATCATATACATTCACCTTGATCTGTTAGGGGGCACTTGGATGATTCCATTTTTTTTCATCATAAATAAAGTCTGTAATGTTTCATGTACAGATTTTTTTCTTGCTCCTGATAGGGTTGAATCCTGGGCATCCACTGCTGAGTTACATCCCCAGCCCCTTTTATTTATTTTGAAATAGGGTCTCATTGAATTGCCCAGGCCAGCCTCAGACTTGCACTCTTGCCTCAGCCTCTTGAGTAGCTGGGATGGCAGGTGGGCACCACTGCGCCTGGCTCTTGTTATGTTTTTTTTAATTTCATATGTTTTTTTAGATATGCAGTGGCATGTTATTAGAGTTTAATTTACTGTTCTTAGATGACAGGTGAACATCTTGTCATGTGCTTCTTTGCATCCATCTTTGACAAAATGTCTGTTCAAATCTTTTGTCCAAATCATTTTTTTTCTCTGTTTAAAGGGGGGTTGAAATCAGAGCACTATGTTGCTGGGCTAGTGTTACATCCTCAGCCCTCTCGGTGGGTTTTAAAAGGTCCTTATAGATTCTGAATGTGAGTTCTTTGTCAAATACGTGTCTTGCTAAGACAATTTCCAGCCTCTGCCTCATCTTTCATCTTCCTAGCACTGTCTTTTGAGTAGAGACACTTTTAATTTTGATAAAGTCTAATTTATCATTTTTTCTTTTATAAATGTATCTAAGAAATCTTTGCCTAACCCAAGGTCCCGGAGATTTCCTCTTACCAGAACCATCTGGGTATTGGTTAAATGTGCATGTTCATGGACCTAAATGTAGAGCTTTAAAAGTAGACTCTGGCGGGAGGGCCAGGTGATCTGCGTTTCAGTAGAACTTTGCATTATCTCCTCCTCCCTCTGCTTTTTCCTCTTCTTCCTTTTGTGTTATTGGGGAATCAAATTCAGGAGTAGGCCACCACTGAGCCATTGCTTTTTATTTTATTTTATTTATTTTTTTATTGGTACCAGGGATCGAACTCATAACCGTGTGCTTGCAAGGCAGGCACTTATGCCACTGAGCCTTTTTATTTTATTTTTGAAAAAGGCTCTTGCTAAATGGCTGAGTCTGGGCTCAGACTTTGAATCTTTTTGCCTCATCTCCTGAGTTGTTGCAATTATAGGCCTGTACCACTGTGCCTGGCTGTGACTCCTGTATTATTTTTCCCTACCTTGAATTTGAGAATCATTGGTTTATTCTGTGCTTTGGCAAATTCTAGGTGTTTATGAGTGTGTGTGTGTGTGCGCGCGCGCGTGCATGCACGCGTGTATGTGTATGACAGAGGGAGAGGGAGACCAAGAGGGAGAGGAGGGAGAAAGGGAGGAATGGGGGGTAGAGCAATGATGAGGTTGGGAGACCTAGGGCAGTGAAAGACGGGCTGCCCCGCACCTCTGCAGTTCACCTGCAAGTGCTTCTGACCTGTCCTTTCCAGCAGATGGCGCCCTGTCACTGGCCCAGCTGGTCGTAGGAACCTGAGTCCTGACCAGGCTGGTGCAGTGTATGAGTGCCAGGTCCTGACAAGGACATTGACTCCCATCCAGCTGGTTGCCTGTGTTTACTGCAGTCTGACTCCTGTCGGTACCTGATATTGCAGCAGTCTTTTTTTTTTTTTTTAAAGAAAAGTTCTCACTAACTCACTAAACTGCTAAGGTTGGGGTCATATTTATAATCCTCCTGCCTCACCTTCCCAGCATGCCAGGGTTACAGGTGTGCAGCACTGCGCTTCTGGGCAGGGGTTCTCAGGAAATGCAGTGTTTAGGAAGCACTGAATATACACCCAATGAACCAGAACCTTTTGTTTTGGTTCAAAAATTGCTGCTTGCTCCTTTTTCAAGAAACACAAATTGAGTATCTGCTGTGTGTGCCCTGCCTGGGGACTCAATGCCTGCAGGGGGGAGGCAGCTCGCTTGCGCTTGCATCTCTCTTTCTCTCTTTCTCTCTCTCACACAGTCTCACTAAGGAAGGGGACATAGCAGGAACAGCTTTTCTGGCCTAATGGAGTGGTGGCCTTAGTCTGCCGCCTGTGGAGAGGTCTTTGCTGTGTGTTTCCTGGCCTGGGCAGCCCAGCTTTGAGGGTGTGGGTAGGGGGTCTATCTCTCCTGAGGCAGTGGGCTGTGGTTGGCCAGGCAGGGTGGGGGCACAGAGATACCCCCAGGACCCTCTCCTGCTCCCTTGTAAGGAGACTGCCCTCTCCCAACTATATTTCACATGGTAGAATGTGAGGCGTAGCTAGGAGCTTTTTGCGTGAATGTGATCCCTAGTTGTGGTCTCTCTGGGTTTGGAGTCCTTGGAGCCCAAGATGCCCCTTGTACCTCTTGTTTCCTGCAACTCTTGAGGACAGCATCTCTCCCTTGAGAACTCAGGACTTCTCTGAAAGGAGGGTGTGATGTTCGTGGTTGGGAATCTCTCAGTTGTGGCCCTGTTGGCTTTGGGTCTGCATCACTCTTCATGCTGGAAGTGCCCTGTACATGGTAGCAGCCCCTACCTTCAGGCTCTGATTGTCTGAGTCCTTTCAGGCTCTCCTAGCAGAATGTTGCTGCATCCTCCCATGGTAAAAGGGAGATCTCTTTGGTGTCCCTTTTGCAAGGGCATTAATCCCCTATATGAGGGCTCCACCTTATGACCTACCCACCTCCATGCCATTCCTTTTGGGAACAGGTTTCAGCATGTGAATTTGGGGGAACACAGATGTTCAGTCCATGGTGCCAGAACACAGATGTTCAGTCCACGGTGTGGATGCAGGAGGGTGGGGGAGAGGGTGGCCAGATGTGCAGTTTGGAACCTGGTCACTTCTTAACAAAGTAAGGAAGTCTAGGCAATTTGGGGTGCATAGGGAAATGAGACTGGGACCCCTGAGCAATATGTGTGGAGAAATTCACAGCAGGGGCTGGATGGACGTCACAGTGTACTGGGATTGGAGATTTGTGCAGAAGAGCCCCAGCCCTGGTAGCTGGACCTGGAACGCCTGCCTGTCCCCAGTGTCACTGCTTGGAGGAGAAAAATATTCCTTAAAACTGCATGGATAATTATGTAGCTCCAAAAAGTGTATGTTGGCAGAAGGAAAAAAAATTCCACCCTAGACCCAGAGAGATAACTAAATAGATAATTTTGTGGCATCAAAAGCTTGCACTGCTCAAGTATAAAAGCATTAGCCTTGGGGAGGTGATTTAACAAGGCCAAGGCGTTTATTAAAGCCAAATATTTCCACAAATGTAAACACAGCTCTGGCTGGTGAGGCAACTGGAGACCGAGATACGTGGCAGAGGGCTCTGACAAAGCCAGTTGTTCCAGAATCAGCCCCAACAGACTGTGAGCTGCAAGGTGGCGACACATATACAAGAGTACTCTCTCCTTGGCTTTAGAGGTTAGGAAATTTCAACTGCTTCTGAGGACAGGTGCCAGAAAAGGTCATTATGCTTGAAGATGAGGGGAAATTTAAATCCTTCAATTGGCACCTGCCTTACCTTGGTTGACTGTGTTTTGCTAAGATGCATATTTTGTCATGCTGTAGTTTATCTCCATGGTTTCTTAATCCATCAAGTTCTTTTGTGCAAACATTTATTCACTGTATGCTGGGTCTGTCTGCCTATCGCCCTGCAGTGGATGGGAAGGAGAAAGTGTGAGCTAGTTACAAGCAGGTGTCCTATTAGGTCATTGTATTTGCTGTTATTTCTGCCTGAATCATCCTTTGCCTGAATCTTTGTGTTCTCTGCACCTTTTAATTCTTGTTTCAGCTAAGTGTGCTTCCACCAGCAGCAACCCCTACCCTGTACTGGCCTCTGTGGCCTCCCACCCCCCAACTTAGTCCAGAGGCCCAGGGTTCAATCCTTAGTACTAGAAGAAAGGAAGAAACTGAGACTTCAGAGCTCCAAGGGTTTGCCTGGATTATCGCAGCAGTTAGTCTTATGCTAGAGTTTGAACTTGAGCCTGTTGGTTTCTTATGGTCTTTTTTTTTTCTTTCTTATTCTGTGGTCCTGTTGCTCAAAACCAGAGCCTTATACATGCTATGCAAGTGCTCTACTTCTGAGCTACCTTTTAAAGTTTTATTTTGGTACAAAGTCTTACTAAGTTGCCTTCCTGTTTCAGCCTCTCAAGTTGCTGGGATTATAGGCATTTACCTCTAGGTCCACTCATACTGTGTTTTTTTTTTTTTTTTTTTGTACCGGGGATCGAACTCACAACCTCGCGCTTGCCAGGCAGGCGCTTAAGCCACTGAGCTAAACCCCCAGCCCCGTACTGTCTTAATTCTGTACTTTTTTTTTTTTGGTACTGGGGATTGACCTCATGACCTCACTTGCCAGGCAGGCGCACTGTGCTGCTGAGCTACATCCCTAGTCCTCTCTTCTAACAAACAGCCTATCTCAGTGGGACCTATTCCTGCCTCCAAGGAGCTCTCCATGGGAAGACAGAGACATACACCTTAACTCTTGTGTTTATTTAAGGAGTAAAAAGATACAACAGGACAGCGGCCATGGCAGATAGTAAAAATGTAACTGGGGACTCCAGGGTGGAATCAGTTACCTTCGCCTGGGACATCGAGCATTTTGTAGAGAAGAGCTTGAGGTCCAAGAGTGACCTGTCGAAGGTCACTTGATGAGTGAAGGGCTGCTGCAGATCAGAATCCTGGTCCCCACTCTGTAGGGCAGGGTCCTCAAGAGGAAGTCGAGCCCCACTCTTTCCTTATTGTGCAATTTTGATCAATCTCTTAATCAGTCTGGACCTTAACTTCTTTTCTGCAGACAGGGCCTAATAGTCCCCCTCCCTGGAAGGTGGTTATCAGGAATAAACAGGGTGACATGCTGTCAGTATTGTCTGCTGTTGATCTTTTGGAAGACCCCAGGCCTCTCCAAGGCCTATTTTGGCCCTGTGGCTTCAGTTCACACCAGCCAAGGGCCCCTCAGCTGTTGATGGCTGAACTGTTGGCATCACGTGGCTGCTGTTTTGATTCCCTTTCACGTGTGCAATGAGTCATAAATTCAATTAAAATGACTATCAAATTGGTGGCTGTGCATCTTTTGATTATAGTCTGGATGTGCAGTTTACTTTTGTTTTTAATTAAACATTGGCTTCTTTTTTTTCTGAATGTGGTTGATTGGCTTGGTAGGAAGGAGCCGGCAGTTTTATTTATTATTATTTTTAAATAAAGATCCAGGTCCCAGCTGGTGGTAGTGACACATGTCTGTAATCCCAGTGCTCTGGGAGGAGGAGGCAAGAGGATCACAAGTTCAAGTCCAACATGGGCATCTCACTGACTTTTAAAATAAAGGGCTAGGGAGGTAACTCAGTGCAAAGGCCATGGGTTAAAGTCCTAGTAGTGTATATATAAAAAAATTAGTCCCATGTTAGTATACACAGTTGCCGCCTTGTCAGGAGGTTGTTATAAGTGCACTGTCGGGTGTCTTCTTCCTCCAATGGGGGCAGTGGGGCTGAAACACCTCTGAGGTGAATTCTTTGATTAAAAACAGTGAATCTTCATTGTATTACTTGAACAACATAATGTATCTCTGCACCATCTCCTGCTTACTGAGTGCCTGCTCTCTGCCAGGCACTGTGCCAAGTACCTTGCAGACTTTTTAGCTTTTACTCAGAATAGTCCTGAATTAGTCGGATCATCTTCGTTTTTAAAAGTTAGGCTCACCAGAAGAATTCACCTTCCAAGTGTACAGTTCAGTGGTTTAGAATAGTCGTGAGATTGTGTACCATCACTGCCATCTATTCCAAAACACTTTCATCGTCCCCAAGAGAAATCCTTTACCTGCGGGCACGCACGTCATTGCATTTCCCTATCTCCCCTCAGTCTCTAGCACCAGTGTTCTTTTTTCTGTCTCTATGGTTTTGTCTGTTCTGGACGTTTATGTAAATGAAATCAGACACTCTTTGTCTTTTTATGACTTACTTCTTTCATCTGGCGCAATGCTTTCCAACTTCAAGCTGGGCATACAGAAACATGTCTACAATCCCAGCGCTGTGGGAGACTGAGGCGGGAGGATTGTGACTTTGCATCCACCTTAGCAAATTTAGCAACTTAATAAGACTCCATCTCAAAATTCAAAAAACAAAAACAACAACAACAAAAAAACACTTCCAGGAAAATGACAGAGTGGTAAGCAGCAGAGAAAGAACCCCTCCAAGTTTGGTGTCCAGGCCCTGGAATATAGCAACATGAAGATGAGAAGGTAGAGAGAGGTGGGTCCCATGGATATACAGGAAAGATCTGAACTGAGACTTGAAGCCCGAGGAGAGAGATAATTCAGGAATGCAGCACCCAAGGGTGGGGGCCCTGGTGGATGGGGAGGACCAGCAAGGAAGCCATGCAGTCCCCGTACCTTGTGTGCTGGCGGAGGCCCTGTCAGCTGGGGGGAAGCAGCGTGGAATCCATCTCTGTCATCTGCTTCCTGCCTCCTGGCTGCCCCCCCCACAAGTGACACAGGCTGAGATAATAATAAGTGAACTAAGGAAGTAACCTGACATTTAAGTTGTTTGATTGACTTTTCAAGTCTGGGGCCTGTAGCCTGAGCAACTAGAGTGTAAGATTATTCACTGTAGTAACCATTGTGGATTTCCTACTGTCCTATCGCTGTTTTGTTTTGTTTCACTTTACTGTTCTGCTTTACTCCCTTTAAAATAAAAAATAGGGCTGGGGATTTAGCTCAGCGGCATTAGCGCCTGCCTTGCAAGCATGTAGTCATGAGTTCCATCCCCGGTACCAAAGAAAAATAAATAAATAAAATAAAAAATAAAACAAAAAAATTTAAAAATTTAAAAGAAAAGAAAAGGGAAAAGAAATGGTTTGAAGTTCAGCCGTGGTACAGCCGATGTTAGCATTCCATTCCTTGTTACAGGTGGATAATATGCATGTGCTCTATTTGTTGTGTTTTGTTTGGAGGTGCCATATTTTGTTTATCCTCTTTTCCTTTTTATGGGCATGTGGGTTGTTTCCACTTTCTGGATGTTATGAATGCCGCTGCTGTGGGCATTCACATACAGGTTCTGGATGAATTTAGGTCCTCTCCGTGTGGAGAAAGACCTTGCCCTGGGACTGCATAACTTGCTTGAGGCCTCACACAGCAAGAAAGAGCTGGTCCAAGGAAAGCCTCCATGTGGGTCCTAAGGAGATCTTCCCTCCTGGGTCCTCGTCTCTTCTTGTGTGGTTAGAGCACATCCCGACTGGGTGTGATGGCCTCTGGATGGGAACCCCAGGCTCTGCTTTGTCCTCTGAGGCAGGCACCCAGTCACCTCATTTCCCAGCGAGGCTGGGGCTTCCACAATAGTTCTGCAGGTGAGAAAGTACCTGTGAGACGTGGGTTTGCATGCAGTGCTCATTGGCAGGGTATGCGTGCATGCCTGTGTATGTGACCACAGCCCCCAGCTGTGCTCCACACAGCCTCTCTGAGCTTCACTCTGTGGGTATCAGCTCCCTGTGCCACCATGCCTGGCTGAGCTATTGTTATTTACTTCTCTTTCAAAACTGTCTTCTGGCCTTACTAGGAAGTCAGCACAGCATTGGGTAGACTGGTGTCATGGGGTGGAAGACCTTGAGTTTTGGAGCTGGCTGGCTTTGGGTGCAGCAGTGTGAGGCAGAGGCTGCCAACTTTGCTGACCCTCAGGTTCTTATACCCCATCAAAGTGCAAAATGACCCCAAACTCCTTGGTTGTAGCTTTTGCCCATAGTGTCTTTGTTTAGTAGAACCGGAGTCACAGAATGTCTTGCCAGGTTGAGACCCCAAAAGTCATGTAGTCCAGACCCCCATTTTACAAATGAGGGGACAGGGTCTACAAAGAAGCTGCTGCCCTGAACTCCTGTGGCTGATAGTGGAGGACCTAGGATGACCTTGACCCTCCCAAGTCCCAGTCCTTGGCTGTGTTCACACCAAGGGTCATGTATACCCTTTTGAGAGGCAGAAATGTGACTAAGGCAAGAGGAAAGAATGTAGAGATGGGTTTGTCCTGAAACAGTCTGGTTTGGGGAAACAGAAAGCACATGAATGAAGCCAAAAGTCTTTCCATGAAGGACCCTTAAACCTTCCACAGCACAGAGTGGCCAGCACTGAGCTGATGTGATTGCTGTCATTAGCACCCCCATTATTGTCATTGAAATAGCCACAACTGGCGGGGCATCTGTTCCTACTATGCAGATGGTGCTGAAACCTACACCCAGGAACCCCCTGTGGGGCTGGTTAAAACACAGATGCCTGGTCCCCAGCCCCAGGGTTTCTGATTGTGGTCATGGTAGGAAGTGAGTGCAGCACTGAGTAGACTGGTGTCGGGTGGAAAGACCCTGGGCTTTGGCCTGGGGTGGGGACCAGAAATGTGCATTTCTGATGAGTGCCTGGGTGATGTGATGCCATGGATCCATGGGCTGCACTTTGAGGACCCTTGTACTGCTACTTAGCATGGTGCTTGGACCTCCTGGGCAGACTCCCAGCTCTACCCCAGACCTGCAGTGTCCTATGTATCCAGAGTTGCACATTAACAGGATTCCCCATAAGACTTGTTGCACATTACCATTTTAGAACTGCAGGTGTTGTGCAGAGCTCGCTGTGGCTGCACATCAGAATCACCTTGGGGGAGCTTGAAGAATACCTGCTTCCCCAGCTCCTGCCTGGCTATTGAGAGGGAGGCTTAGGCATCAGGGGTCTGTGCAGCACATAGCCAAGCCCAGCAGCCTGTGGGGCTGCAGATAATAGCCCTTAGCTGCCCCTCACCCTGGTACTGGGGATCAGACCCTGGGATGCTCTGCCACTGGGTTGCAACCCCAACCCTTTTTATTTTAAAAATTTTGAAACAGGGTCTCAAATTGAATTTATAATCCTCCTGTAGCTGGATTACAGGAATCCACTGCTCCCTTTTATTGAGATGTAAGCCAAGGGTCCTACCTGTGTTCCCACAGCTAATAAGTGACAAATCCAGGCCTTTGATCTCCTGATACTTCTTTCACCTGTTCTTACAACACTGTGTCTCCCTTTATAAAGTTCTGTGGCAACTATAATATATCAGGGCTCCCAGGGGACCCATTATAAACAACAAGATCTATATACTGTTGCAAATTCAAGATCCACCCCACCCCTTATCAGAGTAGCAGACTACCCCATACGTATTCTAGGGAGGCAGTGCGGTGCAGTGGTTAGGGACACTGATGCAAGCTCTGCTGTGCCACTTCTTTACCAAAGCCAGCTGCTCTGTGCCTCAGAGTCCTCCTCTATGAAACAGGAATGGTAATTATGGAGCCTGTGTCACAGGGCTGTGGGCAGTGGGTGAGTTAAGGCAGGACAGCTCTGAGCTTCTGAGTTGTAGGTAAGAAGGACTTTGTAAAGGTTTTTATTGTTTGTTTTAACTGGGTGATCTTGAATAAGTCGTGTGACTGAGCAAACTCTTTTAATGTCTCTGGGACTCAGTTTTCTCATTCGTTAAGTTGGATAAGTGAGCATAGCAGTGATCCTCTGGGGGTGGTGAGGAGTCGAGGTAATAAGTCTGAAGCCCAGCCCAGCACCCGTCCAGTGCACGGCTCGCACTGGCATTGATGAGTGGTGGCTGCAGTTAAAGGCCGGAAGCCTGCACAGGAGAGAGCTGTCTGACTGTGCGGGAGCTGCAGCTGGGTGGGTCCTGCCTCCAAAATTCTGAGGCAGAATGATCTGGGATGCTTTTGCCTGGAGGAAAGTTGTTATGCCCTGGGGTCCCAACAGTGTGGGGCGGAGGGGATGGGGAGGTTTTGAATGAGCACAGAGGTTCGGTTTTGCAAGATGCAGATGTTCCAGAGGTTGGCTGCCTGCCTGTGTGGCTATATTTAATGCTATTAAACAGTGCCTTTAAAAATGGCTAAGGTGGTAACATTTTCCTAAAGTCTTAATTTTTTTTAGAGTACTTTTAGGTTCACAGCAAAATTGAAAGATACTGTCTCCCATGCAAACTTCCGCCACAGTGATCTAGGTCACCAGTCAGAGCTGTCCGTGGGTCACGCCTGGTGGATGTGGGTAAAGCATATCACTGTTCCCCAGAGCCCACGGTGCGGAGTTCCTCTGCGCTCTACCTGCTCCTCCCCCTCTCCCCCAACCCCTGGCAACCCTGATAGAGCACACATTTTTGTTACATGTATTTTGCATATTTAAAAAGAGAGAAGGGTTTATGATGTCCTTTGTCCTCCTGTATATAAAAGAGTGCCATGTGTGACCCAGGAGGGCAGCTGGAGCAGTGAGTCCTGAAGGGGTGGGTGTCTGCCGGCTCTGGGTGTGGTTTCAGTGTGTCTCCAAGGGCTCCGGTGCTGGAGACCTGATGCCCAGCAGAGTGGTGTTGGAGGTGGTGGAGGTGGAGCTTAGCCAGAGGTCACTGGGGGTGTGCCCTTCAGAAGGGAATAAGCGGTTCTTAGAAGTTAGGTTTTTCCTGAGGGGACTGTTTTGAGAGGGACATCTGGCCCCTCCCTGGCTGCTCTGGCTTCCTGTCCCCCATGTGATCTCGCTTCCACATGCACTCCACCACTGCGATGCCATCTTCCACGAGAACTTCAGGGAGCAGGGGCTGTGCTCACAGAGCTATCAGCCTTCAGGGCTGTGAGCTAAACCAATCTCTTTTCTTTATGAAGTACTCAGCCTTAGATAATTCATTACAGTAACAGAAAGTAGGCTCTAATACCACAACTACCACCAATATGAGGTGTGATTAACAAATATAGTAAATGTTTACATGTTAGAAATTTTATTGCAGTAAAAAAACACCCTGCCATTAATCCCCCTCCAAATCCTACCCCTTGATTCAAACATACTTAATCCCATCATTCTTACCACTTTCTGAAGCAGTTCTAGAAGTGCTCTTCTGTGAGTGTCTTTAGTTGCGTAGTTGTAACTTCCCTGCTGTCCTGAATCAGTTCAAAATGTTTACCTAAGGCAGGTGTGATAGTTCACGCCTGTAATCCCAGCACTCAGGAGGCTGAGGCAGGAGGATCACTGTTCGAGATCAGCTTGGGCTACAAAGTGAGCTCAAGGCCAGCCTAAACTGCGTCGTGAAACTCTGTCTCAAAAAGACAAAAACAGACAACAAAACAAAACAAAAGTTTACCTTTTATGATCACTTTGACTTTGGGAAGACCTGTGCTAGACCTGGTGAATGAGGTGGGTGAGGGCATACCATGTTCTACCAGCTTGCCTTTCCATTGGATGGCCCTCAGCAGCAGCGTTCGCTGTAGTTTTTTTTTGTTTTTTGTTTTTGTCATACCCTGAAAAGATGCTCATGAAAGAGAACTTCCAAACTGTTTTCCATGCAAAATGATTTCTGATGGGAGCAGCTCACACTGGCCACAGATTTCCTCCTGTCGTCTTGGTGGCCTTTTTTCTTGGCCAGGCCGTAAGCCCTCAGCATGCCCACAACCTGTCACCAGCTCTCACCTTTTTGCCCAGTGGCTCATTAGCAGGGACTCGATAGCCCTCTCAGCTTTGTATTGTCACTGTTAGGTGCTGTCACTGAGCCCACTTCTCAACATGGACTGCCAGGGGTCAGAGGTCAGTTTTTCTAATCACGACGCCCAGCATGCCTGACTTTGGTCTGAATGCTCTGCGTACTTCTAGGATTTTGCTTGTTTTTGACTTGGTTCTGCCCACTGACTACGTTTTATCAGGCATTTGTTAAAATTAATGAGATATCCTTTCATAAAGGATCAGTGCCTTTTGAATAAAGGTTCCTTTATTAACACAAAGGACTGTTCTAATTACAGGTTTGGGGAGATGTGGTTTGGCTCTCTTACAGTAATTGTAATTAGGAGGATAATTATGCCTTGTGTTCTGTGTGGTGGTTCCCTCCTCAGATCTCTCTCTTCTTTACCAGAGCTTGAGTACCTGTAGGTGGGCACCGGGGAAGGAGTGCTGAGTCCAGTGAGTCCAGTGGCCTCTGTCGGGATCTGTGGACATGCACCACCAAGTAGCACTCAGTGATTCCTAAGCCAGGAGACTTCCTCTCTGAGCACCCAGGCCTCTAAGGTAGAGGCCCAGAGGGGAAAAAGTCCTCTGGGCCTTTGCATGTGCTGTAGCTCCTCCTGGGTTACTTTTCCTCCTTTCTCTGTCTGTGGAAATCACCATCCGTCACCCTGATTCTGGGGTGACCCTAACTGTCCCAATCTGCTTAGGCCTAAAAAGGGGTTCCTCAGAAATCTCAGGGCTAAAATTAGGGAGGTCCTGAGCAAACTATCCTCCTGGACTTCCTCCTTGAAACCTTGGTCTGGATCTCTCCATTTGGATTTTATGCCCCCTTGTTTTACTAAAGTGACTTCAGACAATTGACCTATTAACAGGGCCCTATTTTTCCTGCCGTGTGGGAGTTAAATGAGTTAGCGTGTAAAAAGTGCCTGGCACATTGAAATATTTAATGTTTGTCTCATTGAGCTGAGTGGGACCTTTGAGATCACTAGCTTGACTTCTGGTCTGGTTTAGGACTCCTTCCTGAGCACCTTCCTTGACGCTGGCCTGGGATGCGGTCCTCACCTGCTCTCTTTCCTTTATGACTTGGTGAACTCTTCCCTATTGTCTGCTCCTAAGACCCCTAGAGAATGGGACCCTCTTTTTTGGGGGGGGGATACTGAGACTCAAACTCAGGACCTCGGGCCTTCCAGGCAGGCACTGCACCACTGAGCTGAGTCCCCGGCCCCGGGGCCCTCTTCTTGATGACATCCCATGGCTTCTTGAGGACAGGTCTCCTGTAGGGAATCTAGATTCTCCCTTCCCTGACTAGGATCTCCCTTCCTCAGCGGGACCTGGCACCCAGCTGCCACTTCCTGGCGGTGTCCTCTGGAAGCAGTGCTGTCATCTCGCATAACCCAGGCTCAGCTCATGGGGGCTTTTCTCCTGCAGATAGTAGAGTGGGGATAGCGGCTGCTCATCCTCTAGATTAGACCTGCAGAGGAACTTCCTGAGAACAGAAGGCTCAGGATGGCTGCAAGCCTCCTTCCCCAGTGGTGCTGAGGTGTTAGGGAACTAAGGTCTGCTTTCACTGTAAGACCTTGAGCAACTCACTTGATTGCGATCTTCCCATGTGTACAGAGGCGTAGTTCTTAGCACATACACGAAACAGTCACGATCCCCATCCCGAGGGGCCTGGAGATGAATATATTGTAGATAGAAAGGTGACTGGGATTTGTTCCCAGGATGGCTGGGTACCTGGGTCTCCATGTTCTTGTCCATGGTGTGATGGAGAACTATTTCTGAGATCACAAGCTTCTCGAAGCAGGACTGAGTTGTCATGCTGTGCCACTGCCCCCTGACTTGTCTGGGATGGGGATATTTCATCACGCCTGTCAGGGCCCTTTGTAGGAATCCCTGGTGGCCCTCGCTGTTGGAAGCCAGACTGTTCTGAATAGGAGCTTGGGGGGTACCCCTCAGTAGACAGTTTTGAGGTCACAGGATGGAGTCCCCAGGAACAAAAAAATCACAGGACACAATGCAGGTCAGTGCCTGGCACTTTGCAAATACCCAGTGGTTGATAGCTATTTGATGAAAGTAAACGAAAAGTAAGTAAAAAGTAAATGAAAAAGCAAAAAGGCCCTCAGCATCCAACAGGGTCATAGAGCAGGGTCCTTGACTAAGTTAGTTGGTCACAGGAAGCCCCAGGTGGCTTGCTTGTCTTGAGTCAGAGACTTTACAGTAGGATGGTGTGAGGTTGAGATGGGGTACAGATGCCCAGGCGGGAGGAACCAGACCGGGCTGGCTGTTGTAGGCTGATCTATTGGGGAGACAGGCTGCTTTAAGTCTCTTGGAAATAACCTAAATAATGTAGCCTCGTGGTTATGCCTCCTTTCCCTTCATTGTGAGCACTTTCTCTCCCCACTTTGGAGACTGGGATCCCATTGGATAGTTCCTCCATGCTGCCTTGGCACCAAAGGTTCCATTTCATTGCATCTGCCCCTCCAGCACCCAGACTTCGGGTGTTTCTGTGGTTCTCTCGTGGCTCTGCCTTTCTCTGTTCTCTTACTGAAGAGGTGCTGGCTGTCCTCAGCCTACCTTTGAATTTGCCAGTTTTTTTTCTTTCCCAGTAAAAGTTAATATGATAAAGATATTTTTCTATTTTAAAAGTTAAGTGCCACTTTATATAAATACCTGTACTTAGCAAGTGATTTGCATATGAATATATGGTGGTAGTTTACTTATATGAAAGAAACAAGTGTCAGGACCATAAAATACTGAAATCCTGTAAAAAATGCTTTTCTCTGATTTTTTTTCTATTTTATTGTCCTTCCCAGGCATGTATACTTTTTTTTTGTACTTGGTTGCAATTATATTGTGCATATAAGTTTGTGAGATAAAATCTTAACTATGTTGTCCAGACTGGCCCTAAGCTCCTAGGCTCAATTAATCCTCCTGCCTCAACATACTTGGCTCAATTTTTGTATTTTGCTTTAAAGAAACCTTTAAACGCTACAATATGAACTTTTAAGTAAGAAAATCAATCAACAAACATGGGTTGATAATGTTGCAGGAAATGCCCTCCCCCACAGCCAGGATTTCAGTTGCCCTGGTGATAGTTCCTGTTACAGTTCCTGTTTGTTCTCTCAGAAACAGCTAATCACTGTGATGCACAGCTGGTCACTGTGATACACATTGTAAAAACCAATCAAAGACAGCCAAGTACTTTACCTCTTTACCTCCCCTTTGCAACCCTGTAAAAACCTTCCTCCTTGGGCCTTTGAGGCCTGATATTTTGGGAATGATCCCCATCAGTTCCTGTTGACATATAAGAAGTCTGCCTCCAAATCCTGGGTGTGCTCAAGAGACTGAAGCAGGCGGGTCATAAATTCAAGGCCACCCCAGGCAAGGTAGGGATACCCTGTCTCCAAACAAAAAACTAAAAAGAGTTGAGGGTTATGTGGCCTTGGGTTTGACTTTCACTACTGACAAGAATAATAACATTCTGAACTTTCCTGCTTTTTTTCATGGTGATCAGAAACATTTCCCATTGTAATTAGCCCTCTATGTCTTGAATTATTCCTGATGTAGGATAAGATCTTTAAAAACAATGTTTGGTTGCTGCTATGTAGGAATATTATTGCATCTTTTATCTGTTCATTTCAATTAGCCACTTTTCTGGGCTCTTCCTGTTCTTTGTCAGATGACTGCTGTGAGTTTTTGAGCTTATGTAGTCATTTCATTTGCAAGCAATTAGTATTTTGCCTATTTCTTGTCTGTTTTCTATTTCACTGGCCAGAACGTTCAAGACCATATTCAGGAATGCTGGTGATCGAAGGCATCTTTGTTTTCCTCTTTGCTCTAAGAGACAGCTTCTGCTGTCCTTTGACTATGCTCCCAGCATGTATGATGAGTTCTGTCTGCTCCTGCCTGAAGTGGCTGGTATAACTCACAGCAACTGGAACAGAAACACTTTTCCAACCCTTTGCATCAGACACAAAATGCCAGGGGTTCGTTATTTGAAAGTACTGCTCTTTCTAGAATCTGCAGCTGTCCCCAAACTCTTGAGCTGCAGTGCTGGTCCACTTTCAGTGGAACCATTGATCTTTGTCTTCTGAAGCCCAGCTTCTGGGCATCTGTTTCTCCCTCGCAGGACGTGGTGCTCTCTTCCACCAAGGCTTTTCTCTGTTAGAAGAGCTGTCACCCACACTGGACATCAACATGGCCAAGGCTGCCTGGAGCCTGGGCCAGAGGAAGCAGTCATATTTGCTGACAGGTACCCCGCAGAGGAGCCTCATGGACCTTTTCCCCACCTGTACTCTGGGCATCTTCTCAAATCAGTGGGAAAACAGACCTAAGAAGGGTCAAGAGAAGCAGGATGAGGAGGGCCTGCTCCCACTTCATGAGATGCAGGGACAGGCGCAACAGCTGCTCAGGACAGTCAGGGGAGGCGTCTTGGAGGAGGTGACAGGTGACATTTGAACTGGGACTTGAAGCAAGCATAAAAAATCCATGGGACAGTTGCAAAAGAAGGGCTTCAATTATGATTATTTCATATACTTTATATTTTTGTTGCTACTGGGAATAGGACCTTTAAAAACTGTATTCTCCGTTTCTTTGAAAACGAGACCTGACCAGAAAATAATCAGCCCTAAAAACTAAAGATATAACAACCCCTAAAGATCAAAAATGCCTATTCTGGTCCTCGCATACATATGGAGCTGTGCAAGATGCAGTTTGTGACCGGCATCGCGTGTTCAGTCTGTCCGGGTTACAGCGTGTGCTGGTACTTCCATGCTTTCTCATGCTGAATAATTCTCCTTTTTTATCGACCCGTTCCTCAGCTGATGGCCATTTGGACTGTTTTCATTTTCAGGCTGTGGCGAGTGATGCTGCTGTGGGCACCTGGGTGCTGTGTGCTTTTGAGTGTCTTCACTTCTCTCGAGTATGTGCGTAGGAGCAGCATCCCAGGTTCATGTGGAAACTGTGTGAAGCACTGAGGAACTTCTGGGCTGGGCTGCTGAAGCAGTACTTCCCTGTTGAAGTGTGAGGCTCGTCTTCAGCTGATGGCACTGGAAGAAGGGCAAACCACAGGTGAAGGAGTCCAAAGATGTCTCCTTCATTGTTGAGCCCTTGATAACTCCAGAGGGTGTGGTTTCTGCAGGGCAGCGTGGCGAGAAAGAGCTTATGATGCAGCAGGCAGGAAGCAGAGAAAGAGAGAGAGAGAGAGAGAGAGAGAGAGAGAGAGAGATCGATCAAGGGAGGAGGAGGGAGATAGACCCTTCCAGGCCATACTTCTGAGGACATTGCTGTGAATGTTGGTTCTGTCTTCTGCATTCTGCCTAGGAGGCTGTGGAATAGGGGAGGTGACAAGCTAGCCTCCAAGATCCAGGGAGTGAAGGAGGGACAGGTGCAAGTTAATGCTGGCAGGGGGCTCTTGGAAGCGATCAGGCAGGGTCTGAAGCCTGGTGGAGGGGAGAGAGGTAGAAGGGCAAGAGCCTGGGAGTGGAGTTTATGGACAGCTGTGGCAGGTAACTCTGGTCTGTCTTTGTCCTTTGCCTACAGATCTGGCCGAGTGCAAGCTGGTTTCCTTCCCCATCGGCATCTACAAAGTCCTGCGGAATGTCTCAGACCAGATCCACCTCATCACGCTGGCTAACAACGAGCTCAAATCCCTCACCAGCAAGTTCATGACCACGTTCAGTCAGCTCCGAGGTAGGCCCTGCTCAGCTCTGGCCAAGAGGGTGTGGCTCTGATACTGTGTAGGACGTGTCACCAGCACTGGTTCTTTTGTTGGTCACTTGGACTCATTCCCAAAGGTAGGCTTTGAAGATGGCTCTGTGTCCTTCGTGCATCCTGGAAACCTCTGTGTCAGCTGAGGGTAACCTCAGCTGGCTGTGAGTCTGACTGATCAAGGGTCAAGACTCTGGATGGGTCTTGGGTTGCATCTCTTGTCTGATCAGGCCAGCATGGTGTTTGGGTCCTGAGGCCTATGGATAGTTAACTCTCAGTAGCCTTGAATGAGCCCCTTCTCATCTTCGAGCTAGCATTGTTCTGTGCTGCTTTCTCAGCTTAGGAGTGAACCATGCCAGGAACACTGGCATTTTTGCTCTGGGCATGCACAGCAGGTGGATGTGGGCGCCTGGCACAGACATAGACAAGAGGTCAGCAGGTGGGTATTGTGGAGTCTGTTGAAATGGTTCCTCTAGATGGACAAGCAGTGCCTACTTCCTTCTCTACACAGCAATCCTTCCATCCCTCTGCCACCCATGGAGGGAGTTGCAGACTGGGTAATTGTGTATGTTTGTAAACTGATGGAACAGGAGAACTGCAGAGGGCACAGGAAGTGACAGAAGTATTTCCCCCCTTTTGGCATTTCCTATCTGTTAGGGGTAGAAACAAGGTCTAAGATCCTGTTTAGAGAAACAAAATGCTGATGGTGCATGAGCCACTTGAGCAAACCTGTTGCAGACAGCTGAATTTAGACTGGGCATGTGTCTTAGTTACTTTCTTCATCATTGGAACAAAATACCTGACACCCACAGCTTGAGGAAGGAGAGATTTATTTTCACTCACAGTTTGTGGAGGTTTCAGTTTGTAGAGGTTTCAGTCCATAGTCATTTGGCTCTAAGGCAGGGCAGCGTGGCAGTGTGGAAAGGAGAAAGAGCTTATGATGCAGCAGGCAGGAAGCAGAGAGAGAGAGAGAGAGAGAGAGAGAGAGAGATCAAGGGAGGAGGAGGGAGATAGACCCTTCCAGGCCATACCTCAGTGACCCACCTTCCCACACCAGGCTTCACCTCCCAACGTCACATTTAGCTATAAACTCACCAGTGGACTAATCCACTCATGAGCTTTAGACACTCATGATTCAGTCTCCCCCCCAAAGTCCCACCTATGAGCACTTGAGGCTTTGAGGGGGCATCTAGATGTAAACCATAACAGTGGGCTTCCTTAAAGAGATCTGTGCATGGGCCAGTGCCCAGACAGGAGAGGAAGGCATGAACTGCCAAGGAAGGAGGGAATTTGTACAGTGGAGCAGGAGGGGACCCTGGCATGACCCAGAAGGCCTCCACCCAGGTGGCGCACAGACGGGCAAGGAGGAGGGCAGGTCTGGGTGGTCATTTCTGAGTGATACTCATAGAGCTCTTCCTCTTTGTGCCTGAAAAGCTGAAGTCCTATCATCGGGGAAGGATGGGGGTGAAGTTTGTTTTCCAGAGGCACCTATGGGTGCTGTAACCTGGTCTGCTTCTCCCTTCTTTCCTTTTCCTGGCAGCTGCTGCTTTATACAGCGAGCTCCTTGGACCAGTAACTCACAGCCCTGGTTTACAATGGTATCAACTGAGAAGCTTTTTTTCAAGTGCTGTTGTCTTGGCTCTATCCCAAGCCCAGATGAAACTATGTGTGATCCTGGGCCTTAGGCGTTTGTCAGTACCCACACTGGTCATTTTAAAGTGTTAGCAACCAAGGTTGCGGATTAAAGATCAGGGGTTATAAATGCAAATGCCTAGGAGACTAGGATGTGAATAATGAGTGACAGATGGAGCCTAAGGGATAAGAGGTGGTAAGGATTATGGAAAACTAGTGCATGCCCTGCTCAGCTTCAGCCAGATGTGCCACAAGAGAAAATGAACCATTGTTGACCACTTTTCTGATTACTTAATATAAGTTGGAAATAACCAAGTTTTACATAATGTGAAAGTCAACAAAAGACATTTGCAAGGTAAATTTATCCCACAGGCCATCAATTGAGAGAATCTCCTATAAAATATTAGCATTACCCCTACCATCACGTTCCATAGATGAAGGATGGTCAGGGAGGGAAAGACTTGTTCAGGGTCTCAGAGCAGCACATTTGGGGCCTGGACCATGAAGGCCAGAGTTCTTACCATGAAGGCCAGGACAGGGCAGCTTGTTGGGGGCACCTGTGTCAGCACATGCCTTGAGCTGTATGCAGCAAGCTGGACATTTGCTTTCCAGAGAAGAATAAGATTGAAAATGAATGGTGAGGTTTGTCAGAGATCCTCAGGAAAGGCAGTCAGGCAGGGGCTTCCCTTGCGTCTTGGCTTTTTCCCATTAGACCATTCCCTGAGCATTTGTGTCTTCCAGATCAATGTCCAGAGGCAGGGAAACAAGGCCAACAAGAGATGGGCATAGTGGTGCATGCCTATAATCCCAGCACTCTTAAGAGATCAAGACAGGAAGATCACAAACTTGAACCTAGCCCAGGCAATTTAGCAACTTAGTGAGATCTTTTCTCAAAATAAAAAACAAAACAAACAAAAGAGGATAGGCATGTAAGCTCACTGTGGAGTTCAGTTCCCAGTAGAAGAAAGGGAGGGGGGTGGCCCTTAAACCAGGGTCTGTCCCTGAAGGAGCCCAGGTTTGCAGAACAGACCCATCCTTACCATTGACAGTTGGGATACAGCAATTTGTGCAGACAAATTGCTGTAAGGCATTTGGACAGAGGAGTTGGTGCTTACCAAGAGTGGCATAGCTGGGGGTGAGTATAGAAGCAGGAACTTCCAAAGGACTTGATAATGGGCAGTACCTTGTGGAATAAGTGAGTGGGCTGTTGCCAAAAGCAGAGAAATGGCTTTGAGAGATGGACTGCAGAGATATATTTATTATGATACCTTCCAGTCAGAAATCTGTTAGATGATGCTGTTTGAACTCTTTCCTGCTGCTTCCTTGCCCTTGGGGTTCTAAAGGGAAGGCCAGTATACTTACTAGTTGAGGACTTGAGGGCTGGGGTGACCTGGGCAGGAGGTGATGGAACTGAGCACTCCATCTGGCTCTTGATGGCTCTAGACCCAAGCCATCTTTTATGATCTCTCTCTCAACAGAAAAATTCTTCTTTTATGTATGAAGAGAAGGCTCTGTGAAGTCTACTTTGTCCTCTTCTAGGTTATTTGCTTGTTTGCAATATTGGGGATTGAAACTAGGGCCTTGTATATGCTAGGCAAGTGCTTACTGCTGAGATGTAGCCTAAGCCTTAATTTTTTTTTTTAAACTTTGTGTTACGGTTTAAATCTAGTTGTTTTCCCAAAGCCTCATGTGCTCATAGATGGAGCTTTTCAGAAGTGATTGGATCATGGAGACACCATACTTTTCAGTGAATCAGTCCATTGATACCAGTGCAAGTTATCTTGTACTACTAAGGAATTTAGTTCTTTGGGATTCAGTTCATAGTAGTCAGCCATCCATTGAGGCACTCAGAGGTCTCTGCAGCCATAACCCAAGGGGGACCGGCTACTGTTTGAAATGGTAGCAGACCTTGGCATCATTCATGTGGTGCTGGTTTTATAGGCATGCAAAATGGAAGAGTGGTGAAGTCAGGCTACTACCCAGATTTTAGCAGAAGGTCTGAGAGGCTAGGCAGTTTGCCCCTGAGAGGGCAGTGTGTGAAGCTGTGAGGGTAAAGCTGCAAATGCAGTGGAGACCCCAGGAAGTTGGAGAAACCAAGAACATGGATCATCTGAGGAAAGCTGCAAGGAGTGAGCAAAGCCAGTCCAGGAGAAGTTGTGGGAGCTACAACCACTGGCAGTGCCCAAGGTCTTTAGAATTCACAGCTCACCAAAGCTTGCCCTGGATTCTGGACATGGAACTATGGGCTTTAATGTTTGCTCTGTTGAGTTTAAGGCTTTGTTTCTTTCATAGGGAATTTGTGCCTGTACCTGGTCTATCTTACTGCTTTTTTCCCTATTCTCCTCTTTTCCTTTCAGTCCTTCCATTTATTTCTATCTCCCTCTTCCTCTCTTTTAGAATGGAAATATTTATCTTGTGCCATTGTCTGTTGGCAGTGTTTAACTTTCTTTTTTATTTTTACAGATGCTCACAGCTAAGAGTTTGCCTTAAGTTTCAGAGGAAACTGAACTTGTCAGCAGTGCTGACACTCTTAAGACTTGGGCAACTCTTGGAGATGGATAAATGCCTTTTGCATAAAGAGATGGGCATGAGTCTTTTAAGGGCCAGATTTATAGCTAAATATGCTCTTATAAGGTGGGTGAAGGTAGCTTTAGAAAGTAGCTGCGTGTGCTGTTGTTACTGAGTCCATGGCCTGGAAGGATGTATCTCCCTCCCTGGCTCCTCTCTTCACTCTCTGCTTGCTGGATGCCAAGCCGTGAGCAGCTGTTCCTCCACCATGCCCCTGGGCCATGCTATCCTGCCTTGGAACCAGCTGACTATAGGCTGAAATGTGTTCCACACTAAACCTCACCTCCTTTAAGTTGCAAATGTTGTGTATTTTGCCCAGTGATTATGAAAGTGACTAAGATACTTTCAGCAGGATATTGCTAAGTTGAGGCTGTCCTCAAGCTTGAAACCCTCTTGCCTCAGCCTCTTGAACAGCTAGGATTGCAGGCTTCTACCACCATCCCTAGTTTTTCTGGGTCCTTGCTGGAAGTGGGCTACCTTGATGCCATGCTGTTGCCAGAGGAAAGAATAATCTGCTTGTCCCCTATATGTCTTCTTGTCTCTTGGGGATTCCATTGGGACTTACTTCTGTAAGGCCTCTGTTGGGTCATCTTTAGATGATTCCATTTCCTTGGTGCCCTTTGTCCATTGCATGGAAGGAAGAAGCATGGGGCAGGTAGGTCCCATGGAGAGCGGATCCTAGTGTCCAGCTGTGGCCCTTCTGCCTCTTCTTCTCCTGTATGTCTGTCTCCTCACTATCACTCAGCCCCTTTCAGGGAGTGTCGCCAGGGCACTCCTTAAAGCCCCTGGCAGGTGTGTGGCACACACCTGCAGAGAGAAACCACTCAAGTGGGAACAGCTGTGGCCTCTCACTTCAAGCTTGTGTGTAGTGGGAGTCGGTCCCTATTGCTTGCATGTGGCAGTGCCTCAAAGGCAGACAGAGGATTAAGAAAACTTCACTGTGGAGAAAAGACAGCTGCCAATCTGACAGGCAAGTTATTCGCATGGGGAAGCTGCAGGTGGCTAACCAGAAGCCAGCAATTGATGCTGGTGCTCATTTGTCTTTAGTTGGCCTTTAGTTGAAAGTGAGGGGCTGAGGCTATAGCTCAGTGGTACAGTGTCTGCCTGGCAAGTGCAAGGTCCTGAGTTCGATTCCTGGTACAAAAAAAAAAAGGAAAAAAGAAAGTGGAGCAAAAATTGAGGAAGCTGTCTGTTTTTGACTGAGTCCTGGCCATTTAGGGCCAGTTAGGAGGATTGTTTCTCGATACCCAAACTTGCCTGGTGCTTGGCTCTCCCAGTTCTATGCTGGGTGCCTACTCCCTGTGAGACCCACATCATTGGGGAATAATAAGAAAACTAGAGCCTCAGCCATTTGCTTTGTTGCCATCACTTCAGAGAGGCCAGGTGGGTGGCTTTCACATTGTCCCACCTCATGGCCCCTGGGTTTGCCGTCAATGAACTGGCTGTCCAGGTTTGCATCTGCTTTGTGTCTTTCTTTCTTTCTTTCTTTCTTTCTTTCTTTCTTTCTTTCTTTCTTTCTTTCTCTCTCTCTCTCTCTCTCTCTCTCTCTTTCTTTTGTTGTTGTTGTTGTTGTTGTTGTTGTTGCTTCATTCCTAGGTTGACACTTGTAAATTGCCTATGGTGAGCTGCTTTATTGCTAGTATTTAGAACCCTTAGGAAATGATTAATTCTCACCGGTGTCTTCTAGGTGTAGCTGGTTTGGGGTTTTGAGACTGTTGCAAGACTCTACCTCTTCAGTTTGTTGATGAGAAGTTGCTGCCTGTGTAGTCCAGCTCTTGTTTCTTTGGCACTGGCCCACAGTATTTTCTATGACCCTTAGGCAATCTCAGTCTTGCAATACCAGAAAGAACAGCTGGTTGGAATAATTATGTCACTTTGGCTAAAGTGGTACAATCAGCAATAACAATCGCATGGAGTACAGCCTAGGAAATTACAAATTTGAGGGAACCATTAATTTGTCACCTTTAACCATATGAACAGGATTTGTGGTTATATAACAAAATCCAGAACAAACCAGAAAATTATGTGCAGTAAATAAGTCCTTAATATGCCAGTTTTATCCTCAGGGGAGAAAATTTTAAAAAGGTTAGGGAGCGAATAGAGAAATAGAAGATGAGGAAGCGATTAGAAGGCTGGAGGACAAAGTGAAGCTGGTGCACAAGACAGGAGGGAAAGAGAGAAGGAAGAAAGAAGAAGAGAACAACACCCACAAAGGGGACTGGAGATACAGCTCAGGGACCAGCACATGCCTGGCAAGCGCGAGATCATGAGTTCAGTCTCCGGTACCAAAAAACAAAAACAACACAAAGAAGCTGGAAACCATGTTTACACTCATATAAAAACAAGATCAAACAATGAAGGAGAAACAAAACAAAACAAAACAAGAGAGAGAACAATAAAGTCTCCTTCCAGGTAGATGGAATCTAGATCGGTGTTGATTTGTCCCAGCGGGCCAGCAGTGGCTTTCCCACAGGGTGGTGGATGATCTCAGCCTGCACATTTGTTTCCCCTGAAGTGCAGGCTGGTTTCTGACTGTGAGGTGGGGACCAGACCCATGTGGCCTGCCACTGTCCACTTGCCGCTGTCCACATAACTTCTGTGGGCTTGAACTCACCTGAGAGCTACAAGATGGACCCAGCCGTTGTTCTGAGTTCTGAGCTCAGCCGGGCCTGTCCCGCGGGATGACTGAGCCCTCAGCACTTACCCCAGCCAGTGCAGTCCTTCATGCCCCTACTGTCTTCCACCGCTGCGTCTCTGTGAGGAGACGCACAGAGCCTCTGGTGTTCTGGGGTCGTCAGCCATCCCCGTGTGTCTGCAGGTTTGAACTGCCCCTCTTGCATGGTGAGTCCTTTCTCAGGGAGAAAGTGCATTGGCTACTCCCTTCTTCTTTGTTGAGGTTTCTCTTTTCGCTCTCCCCATGGACTTCACTTCTTGCTTCAGATCCTTCCTGGGTCCAGGGAACCCACTTCCCTCCTTGTCTTCCTCAAGTTGCTCTATTCCAGTGTCTGGATGGCAACTCTCAGAGAGGCTCTTTTTCTGCTGCTTACCACTCCACCATCTTCCTCTAAGTCTCGGAATGCCAAGAAAACCAAGGACCAGAGCTGGTCCTCAAGGGCCTCCCTGTCCCAGGAGAGGCAGCTGTACCAACAGACAACCCCATCACCTCGTGAAGTCAGCACAGCACATACTGACTCAAAGTCTGCAGGTGCCAAGGAGGCAGAAGTCAGTTCTGTTTTTGCATAAGCAGGGAATCAGAAAGCTTACAGAAAAAATGCCTTAAAAGGGGATTAGCGATGAATAGGTGTTTGCTGGCTAAGTAAAAGGAGTTTCTGGAGCACTTTTCATGAGATAAATGGTGTGCTTAGGAAGTGAACAAAGAAATGATGTAAGACGAAGCATTAGAGATCAGACAGATGGGGGGGGCTGGTCCCAGGGAGCTGTCTGGGAACATTCTAGAAGCATCTGTGTGGCTGAGTTGGCGTAGGCCCTATGGAAAAGACCAAGAGAGGCATCCTGGACAGGAGAAGCACTGTGACTCACCAGGAAGGTGTGAGACATGTGGGACCTTGGAGGCCCAGCTCCAAGCTGTGTCTTCATCCAGACCCTGAGGGAGCTCCTGAAAGCCTCTCCCTCCACGGAAATGTTGTGTCCCTCACTGTGAGGGCCATGGCTGGGAGAGGAAGGAGCTGCTGGGGCTGTTGCAGGGCCTGCCAGGGTGTTGGCTGGCAGAGAGCATGTCACTGTGGATAAGGGTGGCCGGGGAGTCCTGGGGTGATTTGGCCAGCTGGGCCGGGAACCCCTATGAAGACTACGAGACCTGTGGAGAAAACCTCCAGTGGGCCCCCAGGTTAGACTAGATAGAAAAAAAAAAAAAACCCACAAAGTTAACAGCATCCTTGCCTGACCTCTGGGGCAGTGGAGCTGGATTCGTACCCCTGCCATTTACCAGTAACAGGATTTGACTTTAAGCATCAAACCTCCTAAGCTTCAGTCATTTTGTCTGCAAAATGGGGGTAATGCTGCCATGGACTTTGTGGGTGGTCGTGAGTGTTAATGGAGACATGCAGGGAAAGCCTGTCTGTCAAGCAGAGAACAGGCTCTAAATGGCACTTGGTGATGTTTAGTACTTTCAGGGGTGAGGATACTGGGTGTGGAAGACCCTAGATTCGCCAGAGATGGGTTCCCTAGATCTGGCAAATAAAAGAACAGGACATCCAGTTAAGTTTGGATTTCAGATTAACAGTGAATAACCTTCTAATATAAATGTGTTCCATGCCATTTTCAGGATGTTTTTATACTAAAGATTATTTATTGTTTATCTGAAATTCAGAGCTAACAGGGTGTCCTGTGTTACCCCCTACCAGTGACACAGAGCTGGGAGTGGGCAGCTGTAACCCAGGCAAAGACTTGGCTGCCTCTCCCGGGCTCCTGCTGTTCCCGGAGAGTGGGTGAGTAGCACAGTAGTGGCTCTTCCTTCACCTGGAAGGATGTACACACATACCCCTGCTGCAAGGTTAAACCCAGACTGTGCTGGGAGTAGCAAGGGGAATTTGGGGAACTCATGGTCAAGTTAGCCTGTAACTATTTACCCCTGCATTTATTTGCTCTTTGATTCAACAATGAGAACCATGTCTGTGTGTGAACCATGTATGTCTGTCTACGTGACAACCATGTCATCATGTCTGTCTGAGAACTATGTCTGTTTGAGGCTCTATGCTAAATACAGAGGGGCCAGGATGGACCACGAGCATCTTTAGTGGACTGTGCCCAGGGGCCTCCCAGGGTACCACTGTCTCTTTGCTGGACCACACCAGCTTGGCCTGCCCATCTGTCTGGGGTTTTTGTACTCACACATGGCCAACTGGCCCTTACTCTCCTAACTTGTTCCTTGTGCCTCTGTCCTTCCTTTCTGTTTTCCTGACCAGCAGCCCTCACAAATGGCAGGAGCAGCGGCCTGGTTGGAGTGGGCTTTGCAAGGCTCCATGGTTGCCCTGGAGAAACCAATGGACACCAATGTTCCACTAGCCTAGACCCTGCACCCTGTCCTGTGGGGTCTCTAGTGAGCTTGCCTCGAGGTGTGGGAGCCAGGTCATGCTGCATTCTAGATGTGGACAAGTCACTTAGTAACCAGAAACAGTTCAAGTCCCTGAGCTTGGCCTCCAAGGGACCAGGCAGAGGGTCACATACACACCTGCTTCCCGTCCTCAGCATAATTTCCTCTGAACCTGGACATGACAGCTCACATCTGTCAGCCTGCCAGGCAAGGCAAGAAATCCTGGCTAGTCAACCAGAAAATGTCCTTGTCTTTGGGTCAGTTCCAAATCTGACCCTGACCATGCTTCTCTGAGTGGGTGAAGGACACGAAGGGCTTCCTTGACTGGTTGTTGACTCATTTTTCATCTCCAAAGCAGCACGAGGTAGGGCTTCTTCACTCTAACTTTGCCTAATGCGATGGCCCTGCCTCTACCATCTCTGTGCTGATTGATGGCAGGAAGTTCCTGCCCTGAGCAGTAGAGTCTTTGATGGAACTGAGGCTCCACCCATAAGGGATGCTGCCTTGAAGTGCTCATGGTTGGCCACTGGGTGAGGAGCACCCCTGGGGTTCTCCAGAGAGACTGAACCCCTGGGAGAGGGAGGGATACACAGATGGGCAGCCAGGTGCATGCATACCTACGTACTTTCATAGATGAAGGTCAGGCCTCATGGGGGCTCCCAAAACACTCTCAGCATCTGCCTTTGGGATTGATGGTTCTTATATTTCTCAGCCACTGTAGGACTGTAGTTAGGCTCAGGCCTCAATTGGTTTGATAAAGGGCATCTTTTTTTTCTTTGAAATAAGAATTTTGAACATGTCAGAAAATTGGAGGTAACAAAATCAGGAAAAGATCCCCCACCCCCTTTGCCTACTGCAGTTACCCTGGTTGCCCTGTGGAGCAGAGGGACCTGTCCCCATCACTTCACATGAGAGACAGGCAGCGGGTTCTGTGACCCTCTGGCTGTTTATCAGCTCACTGCAAACACCTGTTTCCAATGCCTTGGGCCCCCAAAGAGTAGAGGGCAGGCTTGTGTTTGTTATAGCTTCACACAAACAGCCTTTCCTCTCTTCTGAGCCTAAGCTTAGGCAGTGAGAAGTGCAGGTCTAGCAGGTGACTTAGTAGTAAGCAGATTACTGGGTTCATCCAGCTGTCCTGTGTCATATCCTGCATCTACCTCTCTGTCTACTTGTCTTTCTATTCCACATGTGCACCTGCTAGTCACTGTGTGATTGGCATTATTCAAAGCTTTTTTCACTTGCTACCTGTAATTGATTTAAACCTCACAACATCCTCTACAGAGTGTTTAGTACTGCCCTCCTCTTATAGGTAGAGAAACTGAGGCAAAGATAAACAACTTGCCTGAGATCACAGTCAGAAAGCGGCAGAGTCCAAGTGTGAAGCCCAGACATCTGGCTCCTGAGCCTGTTTGTGACCCACAGCCTGCCTTCACCAGAGTGGGGAGGGGGCACAGCAGGGCTTTGCTCTGCCAGGCATGGAGCCAGACCCTCACTTGTAGACTTTGGTATGCCCCACACAACAGTCCCTGAGTGGGAGCAGCAGGACTGGGTGGCAGTTCCAAAGCCTTCCCATTGGGGGTGCAGGCCTGCTGATGGTCCCAAACAAGGAAAGAAAAACAAAGCTGGAGTGGGGGACATCAGCCACCTCCTCATCTGCAACACTGAAGGTCCCTGTCCTCTAAACATGCCCTGTGATCACCCTGCAGCCTGTTGGGGCCAGGTCGCTCTGAGTGACCTGCTACGTATGCACTTTGCTACAGTCGGGCCGTACATGGGATTGGGGGTGCTGCTAGCAGTCAGACCACACAGCGTGGCAGTGTGATTCCAGGGAATGAGGCATTTGGGAATCCGTGGCCCAGGGAGACTGGAGTGCGTTCTAATTGAGCATGCATGTCCATCTCAGGGAAGCAGCTGCTGAGGGACCCTCAAGGCAGCTGCCCCCTGCCTGAAGTGTACTGTCCACCACATCATCTGCCTAGGGCTCAGATGCTTCCTCTTACAACGGTGTCCAGTGAGCATTGAACAGTGTTTTCATACAGAGTAATAACAGTTTCTTCTTTTTATATAAACAAAGCACAGATCAATTTAAGGAAGAACAGTGGTGCATATGGAATAGAAATTTTGCAGAATTGTGAGAGTGATGCAAAATGTCCTTCATTTATTTGGCCATGTACTCATCAGATATTTATTGAGTGCCCAGTGTGTCCTGGCAGTGTTGTGAGCCCGGATTTGGGCAGCTGCCTTTCTCACGGGGGGAGGACAGAGCATGCAAACCAGTCGACCACTTAGGAGACTGTGGATGCTAGAGGTGAGTGCTGTAGGGAAGGGGCAGGAACTGAGAGAAGGGGATTCTGTTTTACACTGGAAGACAGATAAGTAAAGACACAGGTGACAAGAGGCAGTGAGTAAGGAGCATTTTAGAAAGGGAGAATACAGATGCAAGGCCACAAGGTGCTCCCTACTTAGGTGTCTGAGGAAATGCTGCTTTACAAAGGCACATTTGGGAAACACTAGGTTAGATGTTGTTGTCTGTCATCTCCTACACTGTGACCCTTACACAACTGTGATCCAGATAGGGGTGCTTGGCAGTGAGAAGAAGCTGGCTGCTGAAGGGTTCCTGGGTTTGCATGGAACAGGCAGCGGATCGATTAGTGGAACCTTGAGTTCAGGATGTCCCCAGAGAACGGTAGGTGGTAATCCAGGCCCCTGCATTATGTTTACCTCCTAAAGGCAGAAGAGTTATGACTCATCCAGCATGTGCTGAGTGACAACGAAGTGCCCTGCAGGAGGCTGGATATTGGGACAAATCAGATGTTGTTCCTATCTTCCCAGAGTCCAGCACAGGAGAACAGGGCACCTGCAGTGTGGCTTGTGGGCGAGAGGCCCTGATGGGAGCAGGGTCTTGCTCTTGCTGTGGGGAACCCCCAGCGGGGGCCCATCAATCCCAGGCTGCATCATACAATCATAGAGTTGTGCCTCACGGAGCTGTGTGGAGCACAGAGTGGAGGCCGAGCTGGCTGCAAGATTGGGACGCAGCCAAAATGAGAATGCAGGGCTCTCTTTTGTGAAAAAAGCCTTACAGGTACATAGAAAGCTTTCTCCTTCTGCTGTCTCTCAGTGTGTTATGGTGCTTTTCATTTGTTATTTGAAGTAAGGAAAACTAAAAACGCAGTGTGAATTTTACCATCCATCTTTATGTTATACAGAGCCAGTTTTATTAAAGGCAATTCTCAGAGCATTTAACTGGCATGTGGATTGTGAAATGACACAGCTCATATTTTGTGGCTCATTTTCAGAGGTGTGTAGTGAGCTGGAAGGACAGGTGCAAGCCAGGCTCAGGAGGCTGAGGAGGAGGAAGCGCAGCTGTATAGACTCCCAGGTGCCCAGGCACTGCCCTGGATGGAGGGCATGTGTCACACATGCTCAGGGCTGATAGCGGCTGAGTTTCTACTTTTTCTAGGTGCTGGGTGGCTATGCTTTGCCCTGGCTGGGGGTGCTGGCAGGGTGGGTATACTGGGCTAGATGTCTTTCCTTCCTCAGAAGCACCACCCAACCCACAGTCCACAGTCATCTCCAAGGATCTTTAACCTGGGCACTGGGACCTACTCGGTACCTGGGTTGGGGTGGGCAAGACGCTCATTCCTGCCAAGACTCAGCCTCTAGCTAACTGCCATCGAGGTACATGATGGTGCTGCCTGCCCAGGAGCCCTGGGCAGGGAGTGGGTGGATGCAGCTACCACCATGCTATGCCCCAAGACAGCATGGGGCACACATGCCTGCCTCAGACCCTCCCACTGTGGGTGTCAGACTACAAGAGTCACAGAGCAGATGTGAGGAAGGGAGGCCCAGCAACTTCCAGGGCCTCAGGGAGTGGAGAATAGGCTGGCGACAACCCATCCCAGGGCGTGGGGGAGGCAGCCCCATATGTGAGCATAGACTCCATGACCTCAGCGCTGTTTACGAAACATAGATTCAAGAGTAAAGTGCTTAAGGCTTCCCGATGGTACACGGACCATTCCATCGCAAGAGTGGCCCCTTCTCAGCATGGAACGCCAAGTGCATGTGCTGGCCACCTGCACACAAAGCTGGCCCTGGAGAGACTAGTGACATTCTTTAGGTCTCTTGGCATTTCTAGGCCTCATTTTCCTTTGGGTCCATGTCACAGAGAAGGTGCTGGCTATAAAGTTACATGTAGACAGGGAACCAGCCTGGCAAGCAGAGGTCCAGCTGTTGGCTTTCTTTCTTCTATCCTCAAAACCCTAGGAGGCTGGGATTACTGTCATCTCCTTTCTTAGGTGAGAAAATCAAGCCCTAACAGGGTTTAATAACTTTCTGAGTGAAAGGACACAGATGACACGGTTGGAGTTGGCACCCAGGCAGCAGGAACTGCTGGCCCCCTGTCATAGCTCTGCATTGCTCCCCCACTCCTCCTCCTCCTCCTCCTTGAAGTCTCCATACTATAGTCCTGTGGCAACCCCCCCCCCCCCATTTTGGCTTCAGGCTCTGCCTGGACCAAGCCCACCCTCAGGGCACTGCTAGGGCCAAGTCCCCAGCAGAGGCACTACCACTGTGCCAGCTATTCTCACTTAGGTCCCCACAGAGGTCACCACTGGTTTGGGGAGCAGTCACCCTGGGGCAGGAACCCACTAATTGCTGGTGGCTGAGCAGGAAGCAGAGACAATGACCCAGAAAAAATTTGGCTGACCTCAGAGTCTCTGGAGCAGATAAGGCCTGGGTGAGTCATGTCCCCTAGGTGGATGGTCCATTCTGGTCTGAGGGGAGCCAGCACATGCTCACTCTTTGTCTAGACTCAGGCCTCTGTTGGAGCCTTGTATTCTAAAGCCAAAAGTAGGTGACCTCTGTAGGAATGATGGGTGGCAGGCCTTGTCTGGGCAGTGGTGAGAACATTTCCCCTCCTCTGGGGTCAGCTAACAGGGACTCAGCTACTTAGAGGTTCTCACTGGGACCTGGGCCTTTCTTGTTGCCAGCCCTGGCCCAGTCACTAACCATAACCATGGTGGTCTCTGGGCAGGGCCTTCTGCTCACCCTCCTTTCTCTTCTCCTGCATGGCAGAGCTCCGCCTAGAAGGGAACTTCCTACATCGTCTCCCCAATGAAGTCAGCAGCCTGCAGCACCTCAAGGCCATTGATCTGTCCCGGAACCAATTCCGAGACTTCCCAGAGCAGCTCACCACCCTGCCGATGCTGGAGACTATCAACCTGGAGGAGAATGAGATCGCAGGTGAGCGGCTCCGCCGGTCTGGCCTGCAGCTGCTGTGCAGCGCTCTTCAGGACACAAGCTTCTGGCTTGCACAGCCAAGGGGGCAGCCTGGGCTTGCTCATGCTGACACCTGAGCAGAGCACACTGGGCCTGGAAAGGTGGCCTCTGTATGACCCTGCCATACACCTGGGGCTGACTTGGACAATGGCTTCCACTGGCAGTGATGACCTCGGCTTTATCACAGCATAGCCCTGGGCTAGTGGCTTTTCCACAAGCTGGCCTTCTGCCTGCCTTCTGCCTGTACCCAGTGTACATGGCTTCCACTTGGGAGCCAGAGTGTCCAGTCTGTGCCTTCTACAAACCCTGGAGGCCTGGGGGCTGTGCTCTGCTGAGGTTGCAGCCCTTACCTTCCTCTGTCTCATCGTGTCCTCAAAGAACTGAGCATCTTCTCCAGCTAGCAGATTAGAATGGGCACTTGCCAGCTCTCACCCTCTCGCTCTGTCATTGCCTCTAACTTTAATGCTGCTCTAATGTCACTGGTGTTACTTCTAATCCTTCTCTGCTTTGCTCTTATTTTCCTAAGTCCTGTTCATTCATTATGTGATTTGATGAAAGGCCAGGACTCTGGAGGGGTTTTGATTGTTGGAGGGGAAACCGTGTGCCTTGTGCAGGCCAGGGCCATTGTTCCCACACTCCACGCTGCTCTGAGGCACCTTTAGAGTGGCTTATCATCCATTCTGGAAACTGAGCAGCTTCTCCACTGCCAGCCAGTGGGAGGGCCATGCCACATCCTTCTAGGCCTGGCTGGAGGGAGGGGGCAATGGAGGGTCTGCTGGAGGGAGGGGCTGGCATCACAGAGGTGGCAAGGGCCACCATCCTCCACTGTGGAAATAGTTTGGTGCTGTTCCCCAGCTGCACCTGATTCCCTGCAGGATCTTATCAGGCTAATTGGAGTTGGAGCCTGTGGGCCGTGAGAGTGGCTTATCTTCTTCAGAACCATCAGAGCAGCTGGAAAAAGAAAACAAAATTTTTATGAGATTATCCCCAAGTCATGCCTCCAAAGCAACCACAGCAAGACCCAAAGTCCTGCAGCATCCAGGAGCCACCAGGATCAGCAGAGTCCCTCCCTTGTTCCCAGTAGTGCTACCAACTGAGTGCCTGCCATCCTCGGGGCCATACTCCGGGGAGAGGAGAGAAGGACCAGGACCTCAACAGGCCTGGGACGGACAGGGACACTTCCCTCTGCTGTATGAGGTCAATGCTAGAAGGTGGTGGTGCCTATACTTGTTGCTCACGGGTGGCTGAGCACCCTCAGGTCACATATCTGCCACCTTGTTCTGCCAGCCCTCTGGCCTATGTATGTGACCCTTCTCTATCCTGGACGGTGGACAGCCTCTGCTCTCCGAGCCCCTCTCCCCATCTCCATAGGCACCGAGCATAGTGTCTGGCATACAGCAGCTGCTCTGCTGGTTGTGCTCTCCATGTAGAATAAGAATATCAAAGCCTCCAGTCTCCACTCGTATAACTGAGACTTAATAAGGTGGATTAATTCAAGTTGCAGGTTAGGATCCACCAGTGAATTGTAATGTCAAATTAGTGGGTTGAGACCAGCAATTTTTAATGAGCTAGACGAATAGAAAATGCCAAGGTACGTCACATGTAGCACGGTAATTACTGCTTTGTGGGCTATCGTTTGACTGCATGCACAGGTGTTATATGGAGCATGATGAAAAACTCAGTTTCTTTCTGTGGATCATGGTGAAAAGCATCACAAGGGTCCTCCTGTAAGCTGTTCTGCAGAGATACGGGGGGGGGGGTCTCAGCCAGCCTCACCTCCTGGCCTCCCCAGCACTTGCTCCCAGACATACCAGACCCTTCATCTCCACCCCACCCACCCTGCATGGCCCGAAGTCCCCCCTGTGTCTTACCATTCTCCTCAGCTGTGGCCAGATCCTGTAAGTTGAAAGATCTGAGCTTGATTCAGACAAACATGAATCAGAATAGATGGGGGGGGTCTCTCCCCTCCCTGCTGGGTCTATGAAAGACATGCACAGCAGCAGATGCCCCCATCCCGGGTGGGGTGCCACTTGCATCTTTGGGAACTGGCCTGTCCGGAGACAGTTATTTGCGCTAGACATTCCTGAGAGAGAAACAAGGGTTTGTAATTGAGAGTTCAGACAGTGGTCACTTGCAAGGTTTAGGGATATGGGATGGCCCGTGCTTTCCAAACCTGGAAAGTAGGTTGTTGCTTGTCCCTCCATAGTCACAGGGATGGTGCCAGGACCCTTGAGGTTGCCCAGATCTGTAGATGCTCAAGCCTCTCACGTAAGAGCAGAATATATTTATTGAGAGGAAGAATGCTTCTGTCAGAGAGACAGAAGGGGTCCCGAGTGGGTTGCAGAGGACCTTGCCTTTTCTAGAGATTTTTATAGCACAAAACCACAAGGTGAAAGCCCCTTTCATAAAATGGAAATTATTTCCTTTAACCTACCCTCATCCTCTCATACCTTTAAGTTACCTTTGGAGTGTTTATGGTATCTTTCACAACATAAATGTTGTGTTCATAGTTGTTGTACCACTTTGTGTAAAGAATGATGACAAGGAGAAAAATCCCAGCTTAGTACAGATGCTGTTTTTTTCCCAGAATGTTCTAAATCTGCAGTTCATTGATTCCATGGGTGTACAACCCACAGTACAGAAGACTGTATGTGGAAGTTTTTAAGTATTTATGAGCAAGACTGCTTGGCAAAATATAGTCTCTGGAGAAGCAATGGCTAGAAAGATAAATGAGTGTTAGGTTCTGACTTCGAGTTGCTTGCAGGCATTAGCTCCCTGTCCTGAATAAAATATTACGAGGTAGGACATGGTCAGAGCTGCAGGGAGAAGGTGTGCCCTAAGCTGCCAGAGACAGGACTCCTGGGCAGAGGGTGGCAGTCTGTGTGTCCTGGCGGAGAGGCTCCCAGGGGGCCCCCGAGGAGCTGAGGCATTTATGTGGCCATAAGCGATGATGCGACCATGTTGGGTCACCCATCTTAAAAAGATGACGAAGCCAGCTCTTGTGTCCCTCTAGCCAACATACGTGACTGCAGGTGGGAGCAGGACTCTAAATTCTGCTTGCTTGCTAATAGGTACTTGATACTGCCTAGTAATTCAGTGCTGGAACATGTGGGGGTGAAGAGAAAATCACAAATCTGGGAGCCCTCATGTTGCTAAGCAGGAGGCTTTCAGTTAAGCTGCAATTTAACTTTCTACACTCTAATTCCCTGGCTTTCTTTTTCCTGTGCACCCACACTGTTGGAAGGGGAGTGGAGTGGCAAAAGCTCATAGGAAAATAAGTCCATGGTAAAAATTTAATAAAGCAACAGTTGTTAAAATAAAAATGTCTGTGACATAGGAATGCTTTGGGCTGCATTTATTCCATTCTGCCCTTGTACTAACCCAGCCAGGAGTTCTCCACGTGAGGCTTTGGGGCCACAAGTTGCAACAACTGAGAACCAGTCAGGAAAGCACTTGGTCAGGTCTTATCCTGGCCTTGCTGAATCTGAAAGTTATTTTTATAAGCTGCCTGCCCTCCAGGTAACTTGGATGCATGCCGAAGTGTGAGAACCCCAGCTTGGACTCCTGCTTCTGAGTATCGTCTGTAGATCAGCAGTGTGAGCATCCCTTGGGAGCTTGGTAAACATTCAGAACCCCCAAATCTGCCTCCCAAGTCAGAATCTGCACTTGAGCAAGATCCCCAGGGGACCTATGTGGGCAACAGTCTCTGCGAAGAACTGGTTCAGGTGTCATCTCGGGGAAGCTGACTCTGTTCATCCTTCCAAGCACAGAATCTCTCAGCATGATGTCCTCAGAATCATGCTGAGGACATCCCACTGCCTCTGGAGCACCTCTCGGAGACTCCTGGGCAGACTCTTGGGTCTGTTCTCACATCACCTGAATTAGAGTTTCTGTGGCTGTGGAGAGACACAGGTGAAGGGAGCCACATGTTTGCTGAACTTCCAACACTGTCTGCCCCACCGAGGGGGCAGGTTGCATGGGCACAGTCCCACAGCCCTGGCCAAGGCAAGCACAACCTCAGGAGATCACACTCTGAAGCCTTGGTAGCTGGTACTTCACAAGGAATGACTGGCAAAAAACCATTTCTTTCTGGAGCTTTCTGCCTACCACATCATGTTATCAGCTCCTAAGACAGGTCAAAGCCAAGAGGCTGGTTCCTGTCTTATGCCCCACCCCGTCTGCTGTGAGGCTGCCAGCCTGGTCCGTGAATTAGCAAATGATGCTCTCCAGTCTTGTCTGTGGAGTGGGGAGAACGTAGTTCTACCCCTGGACTTTAGAGCTGGGGTCGGTGTTCCCTGGGGTGACCTCTCACAGTCTGCCAGTTCTCCTGCCACTGCACTCCCCCCAGTCCTTGCTGCGCACTCAGCCTTTCCCTCACTGCCTTACCTCCACCTGCTGGGTCTCTTCTTGGGGCCCAAGCTCTGAGCAATCTGCTGGGTCTCTTCTTGGGGCCAGCAGAGGATGTTGCTCAGAGCTTGGGTGGGGGCTGATCGGTGGGTCACAGGGTGTGGGGAAGGGGTCAGCTGACTGGGGAAGGATTGCCACCTTTGTCTTTCTGGAGGATTCTGAGTGTTCCAGAAGGGCCAGGCCTGGCAGAACAAGGCACCTGCCCTTACACACACACCCCCTGGAGCACACTTCTCTGTCATTCAGGCTCTATCTTAGGTCCCATTTGGCTCACAGAAGGACGGAATCATTTCTGCCAAAGAGACAGCTGCTGGGTGATTCTGCTTCCCATTTTAAGGCTAGTGGAAAGGGTGCTGGATGAAGGCCTCAAGATCCAGGTTTGCCACTTACTGCAAACAGCTGCCCCCTCTGAAAAACAGGAAGAGTAATCCTTAGCTGTACCCTCACAGCCCTGTCCAGACGGCACTGATGCACGCTCAGCAAGTCATACCGCCCCTCCCTGAACTTCTGGGGGATGGTCGCTTCCTCCCTGTGTGTCTGTCTAAGTCCTGGCTGTGGAGATAATTATGAGTAACCTTCCCCTGCTTGCAGCCTCCAGGTTACGATCACCTCCTTCAGCTATGCATCCCCTGATCCTCTAGACACCTGCTGAGGAAGTACAGAAAACAAGCCATGGCATTATAAGGAAGAGATTTATGGGGACTTAGGTACTGAAAACGTATCAAAAGCTGTGGCAGCGGCTGTGGGCTGGCCCACCTACTGTCACTGTCAGAACGCCACTGATGGGACCTTTCCTCCAGAGTTCTTTCCTCCCATAGTCAAGAGGATGGGGAATAGGAGGCCACTGGGAGCTGTGGAGCCGAAGATGTTCTGCGTGGCTGCTGGGTGGGACCCTGGCCACACCCCTGCAGCACTGATCACCAACCCTAATTGCAAGGGTTCAAGGAAATGAGGGCTCATCTCTCCAGCAAGTTGTTTGCTCTCAGTGCCTTCTTTTCCTTCTCTGGAAGATGGGGAGAGTAGGAAATTAAATGACTGTGTGCAGTTTAGGAGCACGCCGGTGGGCAGAGAACTCAGCGCAGTGGTGGCGGCAGCTCTAGGGAGCTGCAAAGGGAAGGTCAGGCAAAGGCTTGTAGCATATAATCTGGGACTGTGGAGAGTTGAGCAAGACCTCAGTGAGTCACCTAAGGTCACACAGTGATCTTGATGTGGCTTGCAAAGATGAGAGCTAGTAACTGGACAGTACAGAATGGCACCCAGCTGCAAACTCAGAGATGTGGAATAGCTGTTCTTTTTTCTTCCCTTCCTTCCATTCTACAGCATTTATCTGTAAAAGGGATGTGAAATGACTACTTAGTGCCTGAGAAGAGGGAGCAATCATAATGTGTAGCTTCCTCTGGGCAGGCACATCCAGCAGACAAAACCTACCCCTGACACTTCCCTTCTGCTCCTGGAACTGGGACCCCAAGCCCATCTTGGGGAGAAATAGAGTCATCTCCTCCCTGGCCATGAGGTTGAGATTTCTCTTAGACTCCAAGCCTTGCCCTGACCCCTGCGTGCTGAGCATCACCAGATCCAGGGAGGATGATTTACCCTCTAAGGCGGTGGCCACCTGTGTGCACAGTAGGCTGCCCTCTGCACTGCACTCTCCCAGCACCTGCAGAGCTCCTAGACATATGCACAGGCATCAGTTGGTGCAGGCATCTGTCTGGCCTCCTGCTAACAAACAACTGGGGAAGCAGTCATTACCCAAACACCTCAAGGAATGCCTGTGAGCTGGGCAAACCTCTGAGAGAGAAGTCTGCAAGTAAACAAACAGGCTCCAACAGCAATTAGTACAAATAAGATGCAGCCCCCAGACTCAGCCTCCTTGTTACAAATCACCTTCTTCAACTATGCATCCCCTGATCTTTCAGATACCCGCTAAGGAAGTACAGGAAACAGAGACCATGGGTTTAGGTACCCAGGTGCCCAAGGTATGTCAGGCCACAGGGAACTAGCAACTTTGATGTCAGGGCAAGAGACATTTCACATACTTCCTCTCTGCCCAAATGGTACTCTCTGTGCCAACCACTGTAGTGAAGCCTTGATGAGCCAGAACTTTCAGTTCTCCAGGATGCTGTTGGCATGCTGCTGGTAGCATGCAAACAAACAGCAGGAAGTTCTTTGACACTTGCATAATACACAACAAAACACTTCAGCGTTCTGTTTACCCACTCATCCCAACACCTCCCACCTCTGGCTCCGTCTGAGCCAGAGCCCAGCCTTGCAAGCCTGATTGAAGCTGTAAGAGGCTTGTGGAGGCACAGACACAGGTCTAGGCTGAGTGTGATACTCAGCATCAGGCACTGAACTGAGACCCAAAGAGAAAGTACACTCTCTAGTCCTCACAGGGCTCTTGGCATCGCAGGTTATACCGGCTGTATTCAGTGACCATCCATTTAAAACCCAGCTCCTTTCAAGGATGCTCTTGCTTAATCTCTCCTTGCACCTGCAGGGAGATTAAAGAACTTGGCCAGTGTCACACCATGTGGACAGAACCAGGATTTCAACCCCAGTAGTCTTGCTTCAGAGGCCCAGCTATTCAGGACAGCACTTGGCACCAGGAAAGAAGAGTTTTGCCACAGAGGTATAGGCAGATAGAAAGCCACAGAAGTCTCAGCAGAAGTACATAATTGGTTGGAAGGGAGCTCCCTTGGGGTAGAGAGAGCCATGCAAGGTAATGAGGCAATAGGCAGCTTCCCCGAGGTCCCAGAGTTGATCAGCCTCATCCTTCTGCCAGCGCAGCCCCACACGCAGTGTGCCAGGATGGAAGCGTGCTGCCAGGACACTCACCAGATGCTGTCATTAATCCTCATGAGGCAACCAGGGCACTCAAACTAGCGCAGCATTCATATCGTCTGGTGAGATTGAGACAAACCCCATTTCCAGGCTGCATGTTATGCTAATTAAATCAATCTCTGATGGTGGAATTTGGAATTCATGATTTTTTTAAAACTCCCCAGATGATTCCAGTGTGCCATCAAGACAGAGCCACTGAGCTAGACCTGAAGCTTCGATCAACACGTACCCTTCTGGCCCAGACAGCAGTTTCTCTTCTGTACTTGGCAGCATGGGGGAGGGAATGCTATAAATCTGCACTGTCAAACCTCATTCCAGCCCCTGGAAGCTGGACTCCCACCCCCCACCCCGTGTCTTCTGGTGTGTGTGGGGCTAACATCAGGGAAAGAGGAGCGACAGCCTGGCCGCGGAGCTGGCAGTTGGCTGGAGGGCAGTGGTGCTGAGCTCTGTGGACTCGTGTGCCTGCTCCAACTGATGCCTGTGCATATGTCTATGGCACTGTTCCGCTGTCCAGGCCCCCGAAACCCCTTTCCTGGTTTTCCTGTAGGCCACTCACCTGGCATTTCTAGAAGCAACTTTATCAGCAAACCAAGGGCAGTCAAAGCCAAGAACGCAGAGCAAAACAGTGGGCTAATCTGCAATGCAGGTTTATGCCAAGTAATCCCACCGTATGCAGGGAGGAGCTGTCCTGAGCTTTGGCCCTTTTTGCTGGGAAGCAGCCCTCTGGTGTGGATGGGCTACACTGCCTGGCCCACTGAGAGTTATTTGCCCCTTGAAAACTGAAAATGGGCAAACAATAGATCAGTTGGTTTTCAGCCCAGGGAGCCAATCATTGAACATCAGCCTTAGCACCACTCGCTGGACCCTCCCCACTTCCTTGCCCCTCTGCTCCCTGGCTGCTGCTTACTTAGCATTATCGAGGTCTGGATCACTCTCCTCAGCATCTCAGGAGCCTGGGTCCAGGCAGGGCCCTAACTGCCCCCGCTCCGGTGGATGAGTGCTTATGCTGGATACTTTTCGTATTTCTCTAGCCGTAAGGGAGGTCTTAACTTCTCTGACAGTGAGCAGAAAGACTTGTACCACTGGAATCAGTAGTCTTCATCTCCATGCATAGAAAAGGATGTAGGGATGGGCCATCACCCCAATCCTACGCAGCAGGACCCTGAGGGGAGGCAGGCAGTTCCATCTCCCCACCATCCAGGTGCTCTGCAGCCAACAGCGGATTAGGCAGCTCTGACCCTCTATTTAGACACCCACACTGCCAGCCACCAGGAAGGGAATGGCAGGCACTTGAAAGGTGACAGGAAAATTGTCATTCTTTCTGAGGGCATCCTGCAAGAGCCTGGGAGGGCACAAACCTCAAAGGGAGAGCAGAGCTGCAGAGGAGGGGGGAGGCATTAAAGATGGACAGAAACTGCGAGGCGTGGGCTGAGCAATTTGAGTCCCTCACTCGGCTGTCTCCTGAGAGAAGACCGTGTCATTTCTGGAGAGAGTTATTGTGATTGGGCTTTGATTGTGTGTGGAATCTGGGCACAGGAGTCTGGAAGGAAAGTCTATCTCAGGTGCCCCCACTCAGTGCCTGATAACCCAACTGTGCCAGCCACCCTGGGGCCAGGAGAGGGAAAGGAAGCCAGGGCTTTCTTTTCTCCTGTTTTTCTTCCCCTGCAGCTCATCCTTTCAGTGAAGCAAAAAAGTATCACGAGGTTCTTTGGCAGATTCTTCAATACTCGCATTTCCCATCCTTTCTATAAGGGCTGCCTACCTCACTCCCCACTCCTCGGAAACCCCGCGCTCCTTGGAAAGCACCTTAATGGGTCCCCGTGATGTCCCCCATGACCCAGGCCACAGACCGTGAGGAAGAAGGGCCATCATCAAGGGGAGAAGTTGAGGTTCAGGGCAGCTCGGCTTTAAACTGCAGGGCTGGCACTGGGGCCTGTGTTGTGGTCTAGGTCTCTCTAGCTGCAGACCAGTGGCTGTCAGCTCTCCACCCCTCCCACCTGCCCTGGGACTGGCATGTAGCTCCCGGAAATGTCAAGGGCCTGCCATGTGCTCCCTGAAGGCAGCTGTTACTCTAATTCTGCCGGCTTTCTGCCCCGTCCTGGTGAGAATATTCAGTCCGGGGCCTAGTGGAGGTGGGGAGGCTTAGTCACTGCCTCCCACCTGGCTCCCTCCCAGCCCTGAGTATGGCCTAAGGAATAGAAACACGGCCCCAAAGAGCCAGGCATGATTCCCCATCACTGCCAGGTTACCAGTTTGCCTGCTTGTCTGTTGTGAATTGCAGCTCAGCGCGCCATCCTTGATCTTAGTGGTTTTGGTCACTAGGCAGCAAAGCGCTGCCTTGAGGCTGAGGTGCGAGACCAGCCGGGCTTCCAGCGGCCTGTATGCTTGGGTACCGCTGCCGTGACGGAGGCCGCTGTTCTTCCCTGGGACTTCACCCTCCTTGCCACTTCCCCGGGCCCAGGCCTCTCCTCCTCTTGGGGACCTTTGGGACCATGGGGGTCACAGGATTGAAGAACAGTGTGCCTGAATGATCATATTTACCATCTTGCCTCTCAGTTGGTTCTACTGGCAAGAAACAAGTTTACCTGTTAGCAACGTTAGTGTCCAGTGAGTGAAGTCGGGCCGACCTTGGAAAGTAATGGTCTGTCAACATTGTGCCCTGGGTCTGCTGGTATCGATTACCCTGAGCTCCCACCCGTAGCAGGAGTACAGGGTGTCTGCACCGGGAGGAGGGTGAGACAAGGTGTGGTGTTTGTGCTGGTTAGGAGCCTTCTTCCCTGCCACAGGCCACAGGGTCTTTGTCTTTTGTCCCCATCCTGGACTTGAGATTTTGCCTGCTACCTCTCCCCACCCCACTCCCCAGTGCCCCTATATACCTGAGGGCCATGGAAAGTTAAGAGAATCTTACTTCGGCTTCATTACATTCTACGGAGGCTGAAGGAGAAGAAGTAACTGGATTCCCAGCCTCTCACCATGTGGGATAGTGAAAAGTAGGAACAAGGGGAATGTCCAGCAAAGAGCAAGTAGCCGAAGTGACAGATCCACCCACCACCTGTGACGGAGCTACAGACGTGTCACAAAGACGCACACTATGGCTGGATATCTAGGAAGCCAGCTGGGGACTCTAGGAAGCCAGCCGGGGACACTAGGAAGCTGACAGGGCTACATACCAACACCTTAACAACTGATTAGTTCCAGATGGTGGGGGGCTGGTGATTTTAGTTGTGCTAATCAATAGCTTCTCAACTTCTAGATTAGATTACCAGTGTCCCCCAAGGACTGGCCCTGTCTTGTACATGAGCGCAGAGTGGGTCAGGCTGCAAACAAGTTCTGACTGGAATGTAGCTGTGGTCCCAGAGTTGATGAAGCAACAGCGATGGGGAGTCCACTGTATGTCCGGTCCACCATGGTCTCCAGCCTGGAGGAACTTAGGGTCTAGTTTGCAAGGCAGTATGTGCATTCATCCGCCTTACGGCATTGAGCAGGCTGTGGGCACTGTCTTAGGCGTCACCTTCATCCACAGGTTGCCAAGTGTGCCCCGGCGTGATACAAATGTGGTGTGAAGTGTTGTGAGAGTGTAGAGGGGCCCGGGTGCTGTGATAGGAGGTGTCCTTGGAGCTGGGACTCAAGGAGCAGCAGGACAAAGGTGGCTGGGGATGAGGACGCGAGCCAAAGGCTGTAGGAGAAGCTGAGGCTCCTTTCCAGGTGTGCCGAGGCTGGAAGGCGGGTTTCTGTCACCAGCGCTGCCCTCTTGCTCTGAGAGCTCCTGGGAGCTCATGCAGCCCTCCAGCTCTGGTTCCCCCGTAGACAGCTGCAGCTCATTTCCTACCCCCTTTCTAGCCTGCAGCCGTCTCCCCCTACTGTCAGGACTTTGTGAACATAAATAATCTCGCTTAAACTTTATCTGGAAACTCCCAGCTGGCTCCTTTGGCTTGTCACTTGCTGGTTCAACTGCTCTGGTTTGTTGATTTTGCCACTGCATCTACCTCTGAGCTGCCCAAATGACTTAAGCAGTGAAGTTAGGGGAAAGAGATACAGCTAATCTCTGCTGAGCCCCTTGAAAGCCTTCCTTTAGCAGGAGGTTCAGAAGATCCTGCAGACGCCTAAGAGGCCAGTAGACTTGGGAAGAGGAGACTAAGAGCTGGACAGCACTGCTCCCATATGCACAGGGATTTGCTCATGGTTGGACTGCAGCTGGCCTTTGTGCTATGCCCAGCGAGCTTGTGGCAGTAGCCCCAGGGAGGAGGTCTTCTTCCCACCCTCAGGGGTACCAGCTGCTGTGCAAGGTTCAGGCTTCCCTGGCTGAAAGATGGAGGCTTCCTGGAGTCAAGTGTGGGAAGGCCCTTAGCAGCTCTCTTGTTCAACCTTTTTGGAGAAACGGGGGCAGGGGCACAGTCTCCAGTGGGTGAACGTTAGAAGGGTGGCTTAGTCTGGGCCCCCAGCTTTGAAGGTGGGGTATCTTCAGAGGTCCTCAGTCCAGGGTCCAGCCTTACCTGCCACAGGCTGAGGGCCAGAGCACAGAGACTGGATCCTGGCCCTGGCCCTGCCTCTCCTACCTGTGGGATGAAGCACTTGGACTTTAGGATCAGAAACTGCTCTGTTTGTGCCACTGACTGGCTTGGTGACCTTGATCACTTGGAATTGAAGGCTATTTTCTTATCTGCCAAATGGGTTGTTGTGAGGAACAACTAGAGCGAGAACTGAAATACCAGTTTCCAGAAGCAGCCTAGCTCGCTGGGCCCAGTTATACAACGTGTTAACTTATTTCCTCCTGTGTCCACGGAGGTTGGTGCCCTTGAAATGACTTTACCTCTTAAAAGCCAAGTGGAAGGGAGTTTTCTGATACTGGGGTGGACGGGAGCAGAGGGGATGGTGCCTGGTGCCCCGTCCTCCACTGCTGGCTGTGCTGTGTGGGAAAGTAAGGAGTCCAATGAATTAACGCCCCCATTATTGGGGGGATGATGGGGCCCCCAGGTTGAAAGAAAAGAGCCCTACCATAAGCAGTTCCTTGGGAACCCCCAGACCCTGCACAGAGCAGGAAGGAGCCAGGCCAGTCGGCTGTCCTGGGCTGTCCTGCACGTACTGTGACATTAGCCTCCAAATGGGCTGGGCTGGAGGATGCACCTTCAGTCCTTGCTTTTTCTCTTCTCCCGGGGGAAGGTCTGCTTTGTATATAAACCGGCCCCTGAGCCTCCCATGTTTAGCTTGGACTCTGGTCCTTCTCTGTTCTCTCCTTCAAAACTCACTTTTGTCCCTCCCACCTGTCAAGTGCCTACTTGCCGGAGAGGTAAATGGTTCGGGGGAAAGAAACTCCCAACCTACTAGGTGTGCAGTAGGAGTTCATGTTCTCTAAAATTGAAGAATGAATGTTAGAAACAACAGCGGTTAAGAGCAGAATATGTTTATTGAGAGAAAGAAAGCTTCTGTCTGAGAGAGAGAGAAGGGGTCCCGAGTGGGTTGCCGAGGATCCTACCTTTACCAGGAATTTCTATACAGAAAACCAGGAGGTGAGGTGGGTCCAAGGTGGGGAAAACTGGGACCTAGCATGGCAGGCGGGCATGAGGTGGTACAGAACTATGGTCAACCAATAAGATTACAAGTGTAATTGCTCAGGTAAAATTAAATCAGGATCAAATGTAGCAAGTGGGCATGAATACAGAACAGGGGTTCTTCCTGTAGGGGTTGAGTTAGTGGCTCCCGGCTTCCTCAGGGTGATCCATACCTATTTAGAATACCAGTCCCTAATTTTTATCCTTAGGGTGTGGCTGCATTTGTTTTGTCTTTCGTTTTGAGACCTGGCCCACAGGGGGAGGTATTTGTTTTCCCCTATAGTTACAAGGTATGTGGTCTTCTGGCCTGGCTCCTTGGGGCGCAGCCCCATCTGCCTGCCTGTAATAGTTCTGTCTAACTCAGCTGCCTATAGCATAATGACAACCCCACTGCCTGTCAGGTAGCCGGTCTTCTTGCTGGGGACCCAGCTCTCACTTTGAGTACCCCATGCCCTGCTGCCCAGGACTATGAACTGAGGCCCAGTCAGACAGAGAGCCCTCCCTAGGGGATGAACAGCTGTCACCCCTTGGTCTAAGTGTGTGTGAGTTCCGCCTGTGCAGGGATTTGGCTTTGTGTTCACAGGGCTGGGGGACCCCGGTGCATTGCTGTCCTCTGATGAAAGCTCCCCAAAGGCTGGTCAACGGCCTTCAAGTAGCTTCTTCCTGCTATGCTCTGATGGCCCTTCTCTCTCCAGTGTCTCTCATGATCTCTGCACTCCCTGGGCAAGACTAAGAACTTTCCAGTTGGACACCTCAGCTCTGAGCTTCTGCAAGGGTGGGGAGAAGCTGGGGAGCCCGAACCCTAACACTCCTCCCTCTCCATGCGGTCCGCAGGCTTAATCTCTGGGGCTGTGGGCTTGTGGTAGCAGTGCAGTCCAATTTGAAAAGATCTACAGGAAACCCTTCCTGGCCAGTTGGCAAGCAAATGCCTGTCTGTGATAGGAAACTTGTGGGGTCCTGAGATCCTGTGAGCTTCACTGTGACCCTGGCTTCTGTCAGAGCTGGGGTCCCTGGGCTATAGAGGGGGTGCTTCTGACTGGGTGGCCCAGGAAGTGGCACGCGTCACCAACAGTGGAAGGCTGCTTGTTGGGGTCCCAGGATCCCCTAAGGCAGACTTTTTTTAATCTCTGTTTTTATCAGTGAGCCCTCAACGCATGTCGTTTTAAAAAAATTATCAGCCCAAGGGCTGGTGGTACAGACCTGTAATTCCAGCACATGGGAGGCTGAGGCAGGAAGAGTACCACAAGTTCAAGGCCAGCATGGGCTACATAGTGAGTTCAAGGCCAGATTGAACCACACAGTAAGACCCTATCTCAATAAAGCCTCCTCCCCCACAAAAAAAAAAAATATTACCAAGCTGGACATAATGGCACATGCCTGTAATCTAAGTGCTGTGGGCACTAAATTAATTAAATGCAGTGATGCCAGTTAAGTCACTAGAAACATAGGGGTTCACAGTGATAGACAGATAGATGGGAGAGCACGGAAGGCTCTGGCTTACCCAGAACGCTGAGGGACAGCTAGTGCTGGAAAAGCAGCCTCCAGAAGGTCAGCTCAGGCAAGGGCCTTCAGTGGGTGCTAAATCAGGGGCAGGGTGGGGGAGAGGAAGCTGAATGGTAGTCAGCAGTGGGATATTTGCATGCTTTTAAAATGTGTCCCTACAACCTCTTGTTAATTGTGAGAAAACAACAGTAATTACAGAGCGGATAAACAGTACCACATTAACCAAGTGATCAAAACTGACAATAAGATGGACTTAGCGTGCCTCCCGTGCCTCCCGTGCCTCCCGTGTGAGGTCCGAGAACACGCCACGGTGCCCGGGCACACATCCTCCCACTCTCTTGACAGAGCAGAAAAAGGGCTGTTTTCCAGCCTGGAAGACAGGTACAGCCTGGAAGAAGTAACACAAGTAGGCAATGATGGGGCTTTGCCTTAGGTCCACCTGTTCTGCAGGGTCTGTGCCATGTGACGTGTCCCCCCATTTATAACTCAGTGGATCGGGCCGTGGATTCATTAGATCATTACTTTCTCTCTGTTGCCATGTGGGGCTTGGATGAGTTTTGAGAAATGCCCTAATGTCAGCCAGCCCTCACTGAAACTTGATTTCCACAATCCACACATTAGTTGGAAATTAGAGCTCTAGCAGGAGATTGGTTTGCTCTGATTCCAGAGAACACTGACTTTCTGGGTGATGAGCCACAAAACATGGCCTGGGACCCCTAGGGAGCTCTTAATAGGTGATGACCCCAGAGGGACAGAGTGTCAGAGTCCTAGTAAGATGAATCCTTACATGGAACCAAGACAGTCGAGTCTCTTCCTTCAGGGACTCCTCAGGGACATCACTGCAGTGATGGGGAACCTTTTAGAACTTCCAGTGACAACAAACAGCCCGCTGCAGCAGGCATGCCATAGGCTCATCCCCACCGGACTATAGAATGGAGTGTCCGTGATCAGGAATAATCCCGTAAACCCCACGTGCAGCCTTTTCTCTCTCGGCCAGGATATTCTTAACTTCGTGGACAGACTATTTTGTTTTTTAACAGTAATACTGAGGTACATAATACATTAGGTGGTTATAACAATATATATCATGTATACTGAATACCATGAAATTCAACTAATTTAAACTATACAATTCAGTGGAGTTTGGCATAGTACATTATTTTTTTAATTGTGGCACTAAAAGCTGGGTGTGGTGACACCTGTAATCCTAGCACTTGGGAGGCTGAGGCAGGAGGGTTGCTGTTGAGACCCTGTATTGTAGTCAGAGTTTACAAAGGAAAAGGTTTAATATGAGACACAATTTATGGGATTATTTTATAATACTCACCCAAAGAGTCAAATGCAAAAGAATGCGAGAGATCTGTCCACACACTGGAGACCCAAAGAATCCAGCCTGGATCCCACAGCAATGTTCTAGCTGAAGACCTAGAGCCCATGGCACTGTCCCATGCAAATCTGTATCAAGGATCTACACTAGGAAGGCCCAAAGGTCAGTGGTGAAAGCTAGAAAGTCTGTGCCAGCAGGCTGAGGGCTCTGTGCCAGCAGGCTGAGGGATCTGCACTGGAGCCAGGGAGTGATGATCAAGGTAAGGACCAGAGCTCCCTGAAGGGAACCACAGCCAACCTCAGTGACAGCGAGGACCTGAGCTCCTCCAAAGATGAGAACAGGAAAGCCAGAGTAACAAGCTTCTCCAGGAGAATCAACAGCGTGCTGTCTCCCCCTCCAGTTCAGTCCACAATCCTCAGGTGGGCCCTCCGCACCCAGCACCACGCTGACTCGATTCAGCCGGGTGTTACAAACTGGCCATTAGTTAGTTTGCCATGCCATGCTTCAAAATAAAGAAAGTTATGACACTATTACACAAAATTTGCCATTTTAACCATTTAAACAAATAGTTCAGTGGCATTAAGCGTACTCACAATGCTGTAAAACCATCACCATCGTCCATTTCTGGAATGTTCCCATTACATCAACTGAACTGTAGCTATTAAGCAATAACTCCCATCACCTCTTTCCCCAGACCCTGAGAACCTCTGTCCTACTTTCTAATCCCCATGAACTCGACTCTTCAGATGACTTATAAGAGACACATACACCACTTGCCCTTCTGGGCTTCTTCTGTTGTTTTTAGGGTTCATCCAGGTTGAACCAAAGCGAATCTTACTCCTTTTTTATTGCTGACTCATATTTCATTGCATAGATAGACCACAGTAGGTTTATCCATTCCTCTGGTGGCGGTTTCAGTTTTTGTGATTAGTGCTGCAATGAGCACCCTGTAACCATAGTTTAATTCATTCAATTCTATGTAGGTGTGAAATTGCTGGCTTATAAGGAAGCCCTGTTTTAGCTTTCTGAGAAACAAGGTCTCACTATGCAGTCCAGGCTGACCCCAAACTCACTAGCCCAAGCAGACCTAGAACTTGTAAGAGTTCTCTTGCCTCAGCGCCTGAGTGCTCGGATCACAGATCTGCACTACCACAGCCCGCTGGCCCTTGTTTTTAAGAATGGTCCTCCTCCAGGTGGCTCTAGAATCCTGGAGGGCCTCGAACTGCACCCCTGGGGCTGGCCAGCAGGAGCTGAGCCCACTGCCGTGCTATTGCAGGTCTCCTGTTCACTGTCCCTCTGCCTCTGACCTGTCTCCTCTCTCCCAGCAGATGTGCCCGTGGAGAAGCTGGCCGCCATGCCAGCCCTGCGCACCATCAACCTCCGCTCCAACCCTCTGAGCGCCGAGGTGCGCGTCATCGCCCCGCCACTCATCAAGTTCGACATGCTCATGTCCCCGGAGGGTGCCCGAGCCCCTCCACCTTAGGCCACCTTCTTTGTGCCCACCCAGCAAGGGCCAGAGGCCATTGGCCTGGCACCCTGGAGGAGGGTGGCCCCCAGGCCCGTGGGAGTCTGAGCCTAGGGGAATGGGGGGTGGGCCGGACAGTGTGTGGTGGGAGGGTGCTGCTGCTGGCCCAGGGCAGCTAGCTTAGAGCCGTAGTGGGCCCTGGACCACCCCAAGGGCAGAGGTGAGGTGGTGCTGGCTGTTTACAGACTCTCTGAGCCTTGTCACATGGGAGGAGAGGTAGCAACTCAGAGCCTTTTCTCCTTGGGCTCCTTGGAGGTTTTACCTCCAACTCATCAGGCACCTTGAGCCCAAGCAAAAGCACTGCTGAGCATTTTCTGGGCCCCATGGGTTGGAAGCTTTATTTCTAGGCCCGAAAGCCAGTCACTTCCCTGAGAGGAGAAGACGACAACCCCCATGTATTTATTGCTTCTGACAACTGAACCAAATGAGGCCCTTCCCGGGGTCCTACCCCCAGCACTATGGGTCCCTGGGCTGGCAAAGGCCTGAACCAGGAGTTCTGGGCATGCGTAGAGAGGGGAGCTCTGCTAGCAGGGTGAGAATGTCTGGGAAGGAACTGGGACCCAGGGAGAAAACCAGGGCTGCTCCATCTGTCTTCGTGAAGAGAACTATGGGACCCCCTGAGTGCTTATCCCTCCCCAGAGAGTGGCTGGCTGTGCCTGGTCATCCACTCTGAGATACAGGAGATGGCCCAGAGAGAACAGAGCCATTTGTGCCCATGGCACTGGTCCAGAGTAATTAGAAGGCCATCCTGGAGATGGTCTCCATGTGGCTGCAGCCTGGCAGCCATGTCATGGCCCCCTGCGGGCAGAAGACACTGAACCACCGGATTTGTAGCCAGTTGGTTCCAAGGCCACTCCTGAAGTCCCTGATGACCCAGCTGTTTCAAGGCCCTCACCTGGAGTCTAGGGTGTGGCCAGGCAGTAGGGTGACCAGCCATCCTGTTTTGCCTGAGACTTGGAGCTTCTCAGGACGGGAGACTTCTAGTGCTAAAGCTGGGACAGGCAGGGGTGGCTGAGGCCCTCCCAGAAGAGTCCTGGGGTTTTTGCTTTCTGGTAAAACCTGCACTTTGAATCCCCAGTGTCTACCTCCCACATCTCACCTGTGGAGCAAGTGACTACAAGCACCCCGGGCCTCACCTGGTCTGTATCTCTGTCTGGGTCTGGAGAGGCCACTGAGACCTCAGGATGGGCAGAGCTGGGCACCTCACCACCCCTAGGTTTAGGCTGTCCAGAGCTCAGAGCCCCATCTCAGAACACTCTGTCCCTGCCCTGACCCTCACGTCCCTCATCCTCCCAAGTCTCCTGTGTCTTGGCAAGGGGCTGAAAGGTTGGACACTGATTAGCCCCTGTTACTCAGTACTCTGTGTCCCAAGTGAAACCTTGTTCCTTCCATGGCCTGGTTGGGCAAACTCTGGAGGAAGGGCTTCCAGGAGAGCACACTGAGGGGATGGGAGGCCCGAGTGCGGTCCAGGCTGGGCTGGCCCCACCCGCTCTACCTGGAGTGGGGTTTTTCTTAGTGAGGAAGAGCCTGCTGCTTGGGGATGTGTGAAACCATCGAATGGCTGCAGCCTTGCAGAGGGAAGCATGGTCAATGAACGAGTAGCCGCAGCATCAGTGGAGAACCTGTTAGAAAGAGCATCTCGGGCCTCCTTGCAGCCTCCTGAGTCAGAACCTGCATTTTTAGCAAGGTCCCCAGCTGACCCCAACACATACTTTCTACTTTGAAAAACAAGGGTCTAGGGGTAACCTGGGACCTTCCTGGAGTGGATGGTGAAGGCTCTTAGTTATCCCTTCCACCTGCAGGCACCTGAGTCTATGTTCAGCCTCCTCCTAACTGCCAGAGATCTCTTAGATCTCTGCCTCTTAGATCTTTGTAGTTTGCATGACATTCTCTATGAAGGGAGTGACCGCAGTCACTGGGCATAGGAGGCCCTCTAAACCTGCCTCTTTGCTTTACACAAGCCTCCTGCTTTCTGGGTCCTTACCCCAGGTCCTCTGAAGGGCTTGCTGTTGGAAGTTGTTTTCTCCTCTGCTTGAGCAGATTGCCCCAGCCTCTTTGAGGAAGCCTGGGCAGGCAGAGAAGCTCCCCAATCCAGGCTTCCAGTGTGAGTGAGCCCCCCATCTTTAGCCTGCAATAAAGAATGTGTTGGTTTCATCCGCTTGGTTGGCATTAGATTCATTCTCTACACACAACTCCAAGAGCCTGGCTGACACCAGTACCCTTGCAAAGAGAGGCTGACTCTCTTGTGGAAATCACAGGTAAAGGAAGCCAGGATGGGGTGTGACCCAGAACACTCACAGGCGCAGCCAAGCAGATGGACACATGGCCTGCAGCTGGGCTGCTGCAGAACTGCCAGGTGTCACCCCTGGGGAGGACCAGAGACTCAATGCCCAGTTGCCCCTGATTGATGCCAGCCATGTCATTCTTTTTTTTTTTTTTTAGAGGATAAAACAGAGGGAAATAAAACAATAAAACCAATCAAGATAAACTAGTATAATTAGTATAAGATAAACTAGTATAAGTGACTTCAAAACCTTATGAAATCAGCAATAGTTACCATAATGCCACTTGTCTTCAAAATAGCCGTAGATACTTCAGACATAGTAAAAATCAAATGGAACAGAATAAAGCAGAAACAATAAAAAATAAACAATACAATAAAGGACTTCAAAATAATCTAATAGTAAATCCAAAATGGCTACTATGTCTTGCTATCTTTTAAATAGCTGCTCCTGCCATCAGATTTTAACATAATCAAATCAAATAAGAGAATAAAATCCAACCCAAGAAAACAATGAAAATGATACGGTTTCCAGGCGGGATCACCTCCTGGTGGGGCCTGGTTCCCTCTCCCCACGGTCCTCCAATGGCACTGACTCATGGAGAGAGCTTGAGTGTAGCTGTCCCCACTCCGGCAGTGGCCCACGCGTGGCTGTTTTCCAGGCAGCGACTATCTCCTTGTGAGGCCTGGTTCTCTCCTCCTGCAATCTGTGAATGGCCATAATTCATTCCTCTTGGTCCATAGCTCTCAAAGAGCAGTCTCTGGACAAGCAACATCAGCACCAGCAGGGAGCTGGTCAGAAATGCAGGTTCTCAGCCCCTCCACATATCTACAGTCAGAAACTCAGAATCAGCAGGGTTCTGGCTTCAAGGTTAAGCAAGGTTTTTGTTCTTTTTTAATTTGAGGACCCAACTTGAGTGTGGTTTGAACTGTGGATCAGACACTCCATGATTTTTATTTCACAGACACACAGAGGGCAGTGGTCAGCAAGCAGTGTGTCTGCATGTTACAGATACTAATTCACTACTCTGTAACAGTCCTGGCTTTTATTTTGTGATCCCTCTCCAGATCCTGTTTCCTGTCTGTAAAATGAAAAGGCCACATTTGGATTTCCCTGAGGATCACAGCTTCGCAGGTCTTGAGGACTCTGCTCTCACTTCTAGTGCCGTGTCTGTGGATGAGCCCTCTTCCCCTCAAAGGTCAGACAGGACTCATTTCTGCAGAGTTCCTGTCCAGTGTTGGTCCACAGGGACATTAGCAGGTCTATCTGTTGGTCAGACCCTTCCTGATAGCAAGCCTTTTGGAGCTTTCAGTGACAAACAGCCCTATGTTCCCCACCACTCTTAGGCTATCTGAAGGGCCATGAGTCTTGGGTAGTGTTTTCAGGCAGGGAAGCCTGGCTTAGGGGTGGGAGAAGACCAGGACATACTCCCTAGCCTGGGTAGCACAGGCTTATAATCCCGGCACTCTGGGAAACTGAGGCAGGAAGAATGAAAGTTTAAACCTAGCCTGGGCAATTCAGTGACATGGTGAGATCCTGTCTCAAAATATGGTTTAAAAAAATTTTTTTAAAGGACTGGAATATAGGTCAGTGCAAAGGCACTGGGTTCACTCTCCAGTACAAAAAAAGATCATGACATATCTTACTTAGGTAGACACAACGATTTTGAGGCAAAGGATTGAAAAAATTTTGGCTTGGTGCACACACCTGAAATCCCAGCACTCAGAGGGGCTGAGACAGGAGGATCGCGGTGAATTCAAGGCTAGTCTAAGCTACTTAGTAAGACCCTGTTTCAAAAAATAGTTTTGGGGTATAAGCTCTTGGTGCTATTAAGAATTGAGCAATATGACCTTTTTTTTTTTTTTTTTTTTTGGTACCGGGGATCAAACTCACGACTGAGCGCTTGCCAGGCAGGCGCTTATGCCACTGAGCTAAATCCCCAGCCCAATTTGATGTTCTTTTGAATAGCTCAGAAAATCTCTAAAATGAACAGTTATTTGCCACTTCTACTTCCTGGGCAGGTTTCCTGGAGAGTACAGTTACAGGAAGAAGAGAGTAGGAAAAAATGGAGTTAATGTAGACAGCTGTGTCCCAGCTGTATTTTAATTGTAAGTTTCCCCACATACTATGTTGGACCCCAAAACCCTGCTCTGAAGCTCGTTTTTACCTGGAATGTGCCTGTCCCTTTGCAGAAAGCCAGCCAGGGGAGCAGGGCACAGTTCTGGGTAGGGTGAGTTGGCAGCCACCCCAGAAAGCCTCAGCAGGGGCCTGGGAGAAGAATTCAGGAAGGGTGTTGAGCAGGGGACTTTTTGGGACCATGCTGAGTAGTGTCTTGGGGCCAGACAGGCCGGGCCCACCCTTGAGGAAGGGACAAAGCCCCGGGCACTTGTGTGTTTTCTCATCCCTCTTGATGTCCACTGCACGGAGAAGACAGGCTGTGGGCCAGCGCAGGCCTAGGAAGGAGCAGAGCCAGGTCGTGTTCACACTGGGTTGTTTTGCTGCTGCAAGTCCAGGGCCTCTGCTGTGAGCCTGGGACTTGATACTCTCTTGGGGTGGGGGGGTGACTTAGATAGGGGAAGTGACCTGTCACTTTCTCTTGCTGACATATTCCTTCTCCATGTTCTTGTGAAAGGTCTCTCCAAGCTCTTTCCTCATTTGTAAAATGGGTATCAAAGCCAGACGTGCTGGTACACACTTCTAATGATAACACTCTGGGAGGCTGAGGCAGGAAGATCGGCAGTTTGAGCCCACGCTGGGCAACTTAGTGACTTAACAAGCCCCTGTCTCAAAATATAAAAGGGCTGGGATACTGCTCATTGCAGAGGCCCTTGATTCAATCCCCAGTGTTATAGAGAGAAAAGAGTGCAAAGGTTACCTGTGCCAAATGTCAACACCTAATGCCAGTCAGGAACACACAATAGAGGTAAGGACACGACATTGTGCAGATTTCATTCACCTCATAGCTACTTTCACCTGCCACTGGGTGGGCAAAACCTTTGCTTTCTTGCCAGTAGCCCTGCCTCATGGCAAGCAGAGCTGCCCCTGCACAGCCCTGGGCCACAGCTGGAGGCTGGCAGGAGATCGAGCCCACAGGGAACAGGTGACTGGCAGCACTCTGCTCCTCCCAGCCTCACAGTTCAGGGATCTATGAATGCTCCGTCCTGGGCTCCAAGGGTAGCTAACGAGGCCAATGGCGAGGCACTCGGGAGTTGTCCCGGAGCCCGTGCATCACTACCTGTGCACAGCCAGATTCACACCAGAAAAGGCACCTGGCAGCTTCTTCCCTGTAGGCGGGCAGCACCTAACAGTCTCGCTGAGGCTGCCCCAGTGCATGATGCTGGGGTCAGTCACAGTGCAGGGTCTATAACTGGTACTGTCTACATGGAGAGCTATGAGAATGGGCATCCCGGAGCTGTGCCGGGGTGGTGGCACTGCCTTTTTGGGCTATTTATGAGGAGCTGAGCCAGCTCAGGCAAGTCCCAGGAGAGCAGGCTCTGGAAGTAGGCCTTGCACCTCTGCAGCCTAATCCTCCACAAAGCTTGTAGGGGATCCTGCTAGACCCTGCTGCATCTACTTGTTCTGAAACGTTCCCCATTTCCTTCAGGGCAAAGCAAGAGACCTCAGATGGTGTTCCAGGCCTGGTGTCATCTATTGGTTCTCTGGTCCTACTGGCTCCTGACCATTTCTCTGACACCCCAGGGCACTTGTGCCTCAGGGTCTTTGCATTTGCCACCCCATATTCCCAGGGCAGAAGCCTTTATTTCCTTCAAGACTTGGTTAATGAAAGCCTTTCCTAACCATCCCGCTACACTGTCCATTGCAGTCCTAGCCTCTTTATCATCCTTAACCTGCTCAATTTTCTCTGCATAGTGCTCACCTGCTAACAGACTCCGTATGTATTCTATCTGTTGCTTATTATCTGTTCGCTCCCACTAAAATCTGTCTTGGTCTCTGCTGTACCCCCAGCTCCTGGGCAAGGTCTGGCACATAGGAGGCACAAAGTGTGTACCACTGAAGGCCTGCACGGTAGATGGTGGCACCGTTTCTGTTGGAGGGCCTCCGCTTTAGAGAGAACCGCTGTCTTAGGGCCGCTACCAGCTAAAGTTCAGATCCCACCTTACCTGTGCTTTCCACCCAGAGAGTTGGCTTCCGTAGGACTGAAAAACAGTGGGGAATTGCCCTCACTTTGGGCTTGCCAGGCCCTCACAAGCCCTGTGATTGCGGCTGGGGCTTTTCCTAAGCCGATGGCCCGAGGGAGGATGGGCTGTCTCCCTGCCCCTGCTCTGGCCTCGCTGCCTGAAACCTGCTAGTATGAGATCCTTGTATTTGGACTAACATTGTCCTCTCTCTGTGCTCTTATTTCACATCCTGTCAGGATTTAGAAGGGGATCCCTAAAACAAAGTTGAGAGTGCGGCTGCACTGGACCCTTGCTACTCAGGTGACTAGAATCATAGCCCTGGGGGTGCACTGGAAATGTAGAGTCGAGGACTGGGGGTGTAGCTGGCAGCAGTAGAGCACACACTCTGCATGTGTGAGGTGCTGGGTTCTATCAGACACACACCCCACACACACACACACACACACCCGCTAAATTAGAGCCTAGAACTCTTCCCAGAATCTGTCCTTTAACAAGATCTACGTGTGATGTGTGAACATCAATGTCCTAGCAAGCAACACCTTTGGATTTTCTACTACACACAGATCCACAAGTTGATGTGAAACTTCACAGAGTCGGTGCCCTTAGTGAATAGTGACAAACAATGTTACAACATACACGGTCACAGGCTGGCTTGTTGAGCTGTGTTTCCTTGCGTGCAGGTACCAGCTGGCATCTTTTCTAGATGTGAGGTAATAATTTCTACAACAGATTCCCCCAGGATGGTGGTTTTTGAGCACTAACATCCCTGGGATCAACTTTGTTAACCCTGCTCTGTGATTCTGTTAGAAAAATGGCTGGAGTTGCCCAAAGCTTGAGAGGAAAGAACCAGAGGTGCAAGAAGGGACAGGAGAAGTGAAAAGCACTTGACAGGAAGCTGTGTGCCTGTGACCGGGCCGAGTGCCACCTGCTTACCGTCTCCTTTAGTCTCCACTGCTTTTTGTGTTTCCATTGTATAGATGAAGAGACAGGTGTGGAGAAGGCGAGCACCTGGCCTAGGTCAGCCCTGAGCAGAGTGGGGCAGCTTGAAAGGTAAATGGCTTTCAAAACCAGGCCTTTTGACCAGAGCCCAAATTTCTTAGAATCAGTGTCCAGAACCCAGACAATGGCTTACAGAAAGCTCCTCCTAAAATGGAAGAGGGCTCTGGGCTGCCCCAGCCCTCCCAGAGAGCTGAACTTCTTGGGTTGTCCCCAATCCCTGCTCAGGAAGATTCTGCACACCCGGACTTTCCAGAGGACAACGTAGACTGTCACAGTAGGAAAGTTCTTTCTGGCCCAAATGCCTCCCACTTTGTAGCACTGAGTTGCTGAAGAGGTGTTTCAGAACGTTCTAGAATGTTCCAGAGGAAAAGTATGGAATGTATGCGGAGAGTCCAGGCAAATGCCCAAGCTTCCTGTGCTGGGTTCTCTGTGTGGGTTCTCCCTGGTGTTTGGGAGCACACCTACTTGGCATATCTGGCCTCTCTTCCAAGGCTGCCACTGTTGCTGCTGCTCTATTACTGTGGGAATAAGTCAGCCATTAGAGACCTTGTCATTTCTGAATGCAGATAATGGCAGTGACCCACATGCTTAGGAAGAGCTCGCTAATAAGCATTTTAAGACATTCTGCAGATTTTCTTTGGAGGCTGGCCCGGGGGAGGGAGGGGGCTTCCTGCTTCACAACTCTCCCACACATCTCAGAACACATCTCCAACTCTGTTTACGGAGAGGTGGGTGTGGGAGGTTCCCTCAAGGGTCTGCATCCAGAAAGGATGCTGGGATAGGGCTGACAAAACACCGGGCACACACAAAACAGAGGATTTGTTTTGGCTCAAGGATTTGTTTTGGCTCATGGACTCATGGTCAGCTGGTCCTAGGGCAGAAAATGATGGGGGAAGGGCATGCGGAGGAGAGTTGCTCAACTTATGGAGGCCAGAAGCGGAGAGAGTGAACAGGAGAGCAGCGGGAGAGGAGGTTCCTAAGGACAAGAATATACTCTTCCAGGTCACACCCTGCCCCCAGTGACCCACCTCCCCCGATCAGCAGCCCTCCTAACAGCGCATCAGCCATGAACCCGTCCATGATGCATCTACTGATTCCCATAGCGCCCCCTGATCCACTCTTCCCAAAAGCCCTTCCTCCAAATACCCGAGACTTTGGGGGACATTTTAGATGAGACCATAGCAGTCACACTGCAGTGAATGAGACAGGGTCTCCACTCCTGAAGCATGCCATGAACTGAATGTTTCTGTGCCTTCATGTGTTGAAGCCCTAACCATACCTGTGTGACTGTATTTGGGGATGGAACCCAGGGGAAACACTTAAACGAGATCTTAAGGCTTGGGTCCTGATCCCCTGGGATTAGTGTATATACGAGACCAGAGAGCTCACTCTCACGTACATCCAGGAAAGGCCACGGGTGCATATGGGAGGAAGACAGTGACTACAAGCCAGGAAGAGGGGCCTCGCTGGAAACCAAGCAGGCTGAGATCTGTATCTTGGACTACCCACTTTCCAGAATGTGATGAAATAACCTTCTACTCTTATGGCACCCAGCCTAATGGTACTTTGCAATATAGGCCTGAAGAGACTAACACCAAGGGAGAGGGACCAGCTTGGAAGACAGCCACCAGGACAGAAATATTACTGCAGTGTCACAGACAGTGTTTTTCAAACCCTGCTGCACACTGGAAGCCTCTAAGGGTCTTTACACACAACCGCCTCAGACCCCAGACTTTGAGTTAGTCATATGGGGTGTGACCTGTGCATGGGAAGACCCTGATTTAAAAAAATCTCCCTGGTCATTCTAGAGTGAAACAAAGTCTGGGGACACTGGGCTAAGAGCTATTCTAAAGATCTAGGAGCGGAGAGGAGAGGATGGAACAGGAGTGGACAGGAGGACCAGGCAGGGGCACAGCACAGGCCGAGAAAGAGGACCGCACTGCTCAGCCAAGTGTGCCCATGGCAGATGCCAGGGGAGGAGCAGGAGTAGAGGGTGTTAGGCACAGGGCTGGGTCCTAAGCGGCATGGGCAAGCGCAGATGGTACTGGAAGCCCAGAGGGGATGTCAGCAGGAAAGGGACACAAGGACATCTGATTCGGGAAGGTCACCGGGGACAATGAGGTGACCATTCACACACTTGCTCTTTCATGCCTATCTCCCGATGGGTGGCCATGAGCTCTACGAGGCCAGGGCTCTTGTAAAAGGAGGAGGCCAAGAAGGGCTGTGACAGTGACTCCCTACCTTGTCCATGTGTTAGCATCACCTGAGGAGTTTCGCAGAAACACTGGCCTCACACGATGGAGATGACTGGGTGGGTTCCACTGCACCAAGTGAGATTCAATTCGTCTTGCATGAGAATCTCAACACTGCTAGTAAGTTTCAAAAGGGAACGAATCTCTGGTTCCCATAGAGGAAGGAATAGATCATTCACTTTCTTACCTGGAAGCTGAGATCATCATTCACATGGCAAGGACCTAGGATGCTGTTAGGTGTTTGGCTGCCTGACTTGCAAAAGGTGGGATAGCTGTGGTCACCAATCCAGCTCAAGAGACTATTAATTGAGCATCTACTAAGTTCTGAGCAGAAATTTTGACAACACCGTCACTCCTCCCTCCAAACCATTTTACAAATGCACAAACAGACGTTGCCCAAGGGTTCACACCTGGGGAGTGCCTGGGCTGGGTATTTCCAAAGCCGGTTGGCATCCACCAGACGTTTTCTTCCTACTCTTGGGGTCCCTCAGAGCTGATGGGGGTCCCTCATCCCCCTTGACGTCCTTCTGTGTGTTCACCTCTCCTTTTCCCAAGAGGGTCCAGATGCTGGATACCAGGGGTGAAGAGCGAGGCCCCGGGCCGGCTGTGGGGCGCAGGGAGAGGGAGTCGCTGGGCGTGGCCGCTGCAGAGGGCGGCGGGGCGTGCCTCCACTTTGGAGGGGAGCTGAGTCCACGCGGAGAGAGTTCAGGGGGGAGCCGGCCGGGGCGCCCTAGCTTGGCCCGCACAGGTGTGCCGGGTGCCATGGTGACGGCGCCGCGCAAGCCCCCTCCTTCCCTTGGCCGGCGGAGGGCGGTGTGGGCTGCGGGCGGCAGAGTCCGGCGGGCAGCCGCGCTGCGCTCCTGCTCTAGCCCGGGCCTCCGAGCGGCCAAGCCGGCAGGCGCTGGGGCCTGCGAGCGCCCCCTGCCCGCCTCTGCCAGACCTGGGCGCACTGGCAGGGGCACAGGACCGGGCACTCAGGCCCTGAGGCACCTCCGTGTCCCTGATCACCTGAGGGTGCCCGCTGCCTCCTTCCATCGGAGACTGTCCGGAGTGGGCAGCATGGAGGGTGAGTGACTCGGACCAGGGTACTGACTGGGGGACAGGGGACCAAGGGGGATGAAGACAGTGGGATTGGGGACTGATGGACAGTGGCTGGCAAGAACTAGAAACTGTGTCACTCGGTGTGTGTAACAGACAGACAGAAGAGACAGGGAGACGGACCCTAGTGGTGCCTCTGTAGTGTACGTGGGTGTACGTGTGTTTATGTGTGTGTCTGTGTGAGAAAGCCAGCATCGAGGATGCTCCTGTGTCCACGGGGTGTGTGTGTGTGTGTGTGTGTGTCTCAGAGAGAGACAGAGATACAGAGATAAAAGAGACAGACAAAGAGAGGGAGAGGGGAGAAAGGGAGAGAGAGACTAGAGGGTTCCTCTGTGTCCATGGTGTGTGTGTGTGTGTGTGTGTGTGCACGCACATATGTGTCTATCTGTCTGTCTGTCTGTGTGCCTGCACATGGTCACTCACTCCTGAGCAGGAGGTGGCACTGACCCTGCTGCTGGCAAGGATGGGGGTGGCAAGGGTGACGGGATTGTAGACGAGACACCCTCCATGCAGAGAGGGTTTCTCTCGCTGGGGAAAGCCAGGGCAGCATGGACCTAGTCTTCAGAACCTTAAAGGGTTGTGGCTCAAGGAACAGGCTGCTTGCCCCAGCCTAACCAGGTCAGAGTCCAGAGCCCTCTCTCAGCCCGCGTGGGCAAGGGAACTATATAAAGGCTAAGAAACTAAAAGACTGAGGACCAGTCTGTTGGTTTGCTGGGCTTGTGCATAAACCTCTCTGTGCCACTGGCTGGTTACATATCTGTTGAATGGAGAAGGTTGCATTCAACTGGTTTCATGAGGTGGCTGGGAGGCTCAGATAAGACCAGCTGTGTTGGACACATTCATGCCATAAGAGAAGGCTGCTGTGAGAGGCAATATAACTCTGAAATTCCAATAAGTACTCGCACATGCTACCGTCAGGATGAAAAAGGGATTTCATGAAGGCTGCGCTTGTAGGCTTCCCACGAGCGAGGGTTTGAAAGCACACACCGCGAGGCGGGGAGGAATTCGTGACCCAGGATGCAGCTGGAAGATTGGCAGGATTTGTAAGAATAGCAAAGCGCTGGAGCCCTGGTGAACAGCAGCCTGGGGAGATTGGCAAAGACAGAGCAAAGAACCTGCGGAATCTGAGTAAGAACAACAAGAAGGAATCCTCTTGCAGCTTGGGGATTAAAAGCAGGCAGAGCAGGATATGGGCAATTTTACTTCAAACTGTGAAGTAAGAATGTGAGGAAGAAATGGAAAACCGGTACAGACAGGGCTAGGAAGAGGCTCCAAGCCACCTCTAATGAATTCATTCCTCAAGGCCTGACATATGACATCCAGGGACCCAGAGCATTCACTGATATAATCACTGCCTTAGAGGAAATTAGGGAGAATGAAGGAAGTTCTGAAATCGAGCTGGCAAAGGTCCTGATTTTCCAAGAGGGTTGTTTTGTTTTGTTTAAATTGAGGATCAAACCCAGAGTTTCATGCATTCTAGACAAGTGCTCTTCCACCAAATTATACTCCCAGGATCCTACCGGTGTTGTTTTGTTTTGTTTTTGTTTGAGGCAGAGGCTTTGCTATGTGGCACAGGCTGGCCTTAAACTCATTATGTAGCTGAGGCTGGCCTCAAACTCCAGGCAGTCCTCCTGCCTTAGCCTCCCAGAGCGCTGGGATTATAGGCATGCACCACCACACCAGGCTCAAATGGTGTTTAGATGCCGCTAAGAAGGTTACAATGCCTTAACCATGTGCATGTATGAGGGCTTCTTCCATCTTCGTCAAGGAAAGTGCTAACCTGCTCTCCTTTCATACAACACCAGGATTTTATTTATTGACATGGACATAGGTGCACTGCCTACAGTGAACAGATTGTCACGTGAGTTCATATTATGAATGTATTATGTTAGTAACAAAAAAGCCGATTTTAGAACTCATGTACTATGATCCCCTTTATGCAAAGCTATATGGGCTGACTGCTGGACATGCGTAGGAAATATGTGTGCAAAGAGGTGGTGACATATTCATTTGGATTCCCCTGCTTCTGAGTACACCTCCTAAGACAAGGACTTGGGTTTGGGGAGCAATACAGAGAAGCAGAAGCAGAGGAGAGTAAGTTAGGAAGGGTGAAAAATAAAGCAAAAATAGGCACATCAGTGAACTAGTTTTAGTTGGGGGCAGTTGGGGGCTCGATCCCCTGGGAATCCTCTAAGAAAGTAACAGTGATTTGCCCCACAGGAGATGGGGTGCTGAGTACTGTTTGACTTTCCCCGTTGGTGGAGGGATCCTCCCATCCTGCAGTGCTGAGTGGCACCTGTTTGTAGCATCAGAGAAGGCAAAGCAGGAAGACCTTTGGGCACCAGCTCCCTGGGGCATCTGCAGTGTCAGGAGCTGTCATCCCCACTGAAGTTTTTGGGCCAAGGATATGTGACTCAAAGCATCAAAAGCACATGGGGGCCAGGTGTGGGAGTACATGCCTGTAATCCCAGCGCTCTGGAGGCTGAGACAGGAGGGTCACTGTGAGTTTGAGGGCTAGCCTGGGCTACATGGTGAGTTTAAGGCCAGCCAGAACCTCATAGTGAGACCCTGTCTGAACAAAACAAACCCATATGGGTTATCCTGAGGGTGAGATTTCCAGGATGCTTATTATCTCCTCTGTAGTGTTCAGAATTGTTTTATAGTACTTGTAGACACATCTTTTTTTTTTACAAAAACAAAAATATTTTTAGGGCTGAGAATGTGGCTCAGTGGCAGAATGCTTGCTTAGCATGCACGGGGGCCTGGGTTGCATCCCCAGCATGGGGGTGGGGGGAGTAGTGTTTACTAGGAATCTGTGCAAATGCTCCCTGAGAACAAATCAGACTAAACCTGCCAAAATTCATCTTTCAGAGCATCAGGAAAGCAAAAAGATGAATCATAGCAGTTCAGCAAGATACCAGGAAGATTTGTCATGAACCCCAGTGGACTGATAGAGAACCGTGGGGACGATGCCGAGGCTCTGACTAACAACAGGGCTTTCATTAAAGGCTTGGTAGCAGTCTTGGGGTTGCTAATAGGGAAAATGAGAGGTGTGCTTATCAATCTGTGGCTTGGAGCCGTGACACTCACGAGACAGTGGATTGAGATTTACTTCAACATCTTGCCTAGAGTGCAGGATTGAAATCAAGAGAAGGAAATGTAAGTGGACATGAAATGTAGAATCCTGAACTGAGGTCCCGGAACTCAGCAGCACACATTTAAAATGGGGACCTCTGGCTTGTATCCTTGAGGAAAATTGTGGGGGCTGACAGTGAGATGGACCTGGGGTGCTTCTCATAGGAGACCCTGGGATGTTAGGCTGGGAAGAGGGCAGGAGAGGGGAATGAGTCTGGGAAAAGGCTCTTGCTTATTTGCTCTGTGTGGCTCTGGAGAGTAGGAATAAGACCAGGGAGGCCAAGTTGCAGTAAGATATTCAAGTGTCCATCCCTCAGACCTGGCTCACAACCTGTCTCCTCACTAGTTCCCATTATCCAGCTTGGGTCACAGGGGCCCACAGGTCTGATTACTACTTGAGCAATATAGAAGAGGTTTTTCTGGGTAACTGGACCAGGAATATGGCCAGGAGGAGTCTTTGAAGGCTCAGAAGCCTTCTCCCAATCCCTGAAACACCTTCTGCAGAGTTGCTGGGTCCATCTGGGTTGTCCACTTGTCCACTGGACCCTGACTGTGGTTTTGCTAGAGGGAAGACAACAGAAGGACAGCAGGTCAGACCCACTCCTCAGTCCCATGTCAGTCCGACCCCAGTGTAGTGGCTTCCCAAGAACCCCTTGAGACATCACCAGAAGCTGGGATGCTGGATACCCATGCTGGCCACAGGTGGACATACCTGTGGGGAGGTGGCCCTTGCAGGGAAGGAGGTCCCTGGGGAGAGGAGGAGAGAAGCACAGGCCAGCAGGTCTCTCTCCCTTGTGCACAGCACACAGGAACACCTTGGAGCCCCATGTGGCTAGGTTCCGCTTTTCCAAGAAATGCAGCTGCCAGAGTCACTGTGCCCTGACCTTTTCCACAAAGCACTTCTTCACCTCAGAGCTGCCCGTCCAGCCGGGGAGGTAGACAGGAAGACAGCAGCATTCCCAGTTGGCAGATGATAAAATTGAGGCCCTGCAAGTACAGCGTACCCTGGATTTATCTATACTAGGTCTGCTGGCTTCTTTCTGTGTAAATGACCCAGCCTCTCAGGACACCCTGGGCTACATTCTCTGTGTAGCTATGAAGATCTATACTTTCCCGTCCGGCTATGGACAATGGGAGGGGAGTCAGATGCTGCTGGGGAAACAGAAGCCAAGTGGGTGCAGTTTGAGTCTTCACTGGGGCCGTGGTCCATTGGATGGTAACCTGTTCTGCTTCTAGCAGAAGGTTGAAGATATACTTAAACATGTCTGCTCAGTCACCCATATGGCCAGTTCTGTGACAAAAATCCCAGGCTTAGATCCTAGAGAGCCCTGTAAGCAACTGTCAGCCCTGATTTTACAAATGAGGAAACTGAGGCATGATACATGGCACTGATAACATGGCTAAGTCTTATCAGTTCTGTTCATGATGCAAACATAAAAGAATTAAACGCAGTCTCTTCTCCAAAGCCTTTTGCTGCTCTCTCATTAGTAAAAGGCGAAAGATTTATACCATCTGAAGTGAAACCAGAGTACTGCTGCTCTCTCATTAGTAACTGAAATTGCATCAAGAGCTTGCATTTGCTGATTTAAGGTTTGACTCCTTTTGAAATGCAAATGGCCAAAAGAGACACTGCGCTGTGAGCCATTATAACTCATTTTCTCATCCATGTGAGCAAATTTGTCAAACTCTTTTCTAAACAAGATTGTGAGAAGACGAGAAGATGAGAGAAAAAGCAACTTGGGACAGGGACACGGGGACTCTGGGTGGTGATGCTTGGTTGAGAAGCATCATGTGGAGGCAGACAGGATCCCAAAGGGTTAAGTGTCCTCTTTCTTTACTTCTCAGATGATCCCAGAGTAGCTGTGGTTCTGCCTCTGCCCCTTCTTTCCTCCTCCTCTGGGCAAGGTTTTAGATGATGTGAGCAGGGTTCCTAGTGTCAGCTCCATAGCAGGAGTGTCAGGGAGGACATCGGAGGTCCTTATGGGTGATGCAGTGGTACCTGAGATCTAATGGTGGGAAATGCCAGAGGCAGAACAAGGGCTCAACTGAGGCCAGGCCTCCTACTTTACTGGATGGATCCTAATTCCTGCAGTCAAACAAAAGCAGGGGCTACATGCTGTATGCTGAGCTTTGATTTTCCTGTGAATTGAAAATACTTCTCCTTTCTTTGTCAAAGATAGTTTGATGCTATATAAAATATATTTCAACAGTAATAAAAACAATATAGAGTGAAAGCTATTTGATGCAGCTAAAGCTGTATTGGGGGAAAATTCAACCCCCATGTTAATCACCAACAGTTATTGGTCATCTAAAGGTACTCGCCAGATGCCAGACAGTGGGCAGCATTTGGAGCTGAAGTGGGCATGACTTGTGCCCCTAAGGCATGTTCAGCTTAGTGGAAGGGGAAAAATCCTCTATATACCTAGGTCAAGTAGGAAGTGAAATGCAACCAGTGCTGCAAATGGATTGACCAGGCAGACCCTGGCAAAGCAGACAGCCATAGAAACCGGAAAGGGAGCTCTGGGACATGTGTCTGTCCTGCTGAGAAAAAAAGAGAAGACAGTCCTTCTCCATCACTTCTCCTTCTCTCTCCGCTTTCAGTCTCTTCTACCCCAGGCCTCCACCCAAAGGCCTGGACTTCCTTTAAGTGGACTGAGAGTGTAGACATATCATAGGAAAAAGACAATCTAGTTTTTAATAAGAGGTAAATGGCTTGAACCAGAACCTTTTCTGAATACAGATATTGACGGGTAAAACTGGAAGATCGAAGAGCTCCTGGATGAGCTGAGGAGAAATAAGAAGGCCCCGGAGTAGAAAGGAAAGTGCAGACAAACAAAAAAGCTTGCTTGGGGTTCCTGCAGGCTAAGAACTTGGCTTTCAAAATCTTGGGGCTTTGCCAACCCAGATGAATCTTGAAAGACCTGCCTGCTCTTACTCACCAAGAAGGGACCTGGCTTGTAAAACTCGTGTTGCATGGATGCCTGGGGGAGGGTGGGCTTTGGTTCAGGCTGCAGAAGAGGGGCAGTAGGAGATTGCAGGTCACAGGAAACCTCCTTCCTTGTGGGTCCTCCTGAACATCCACCTTTCATTCTTCTGAGCAGCCCACACACAAGCCTAAGCAGCCCCACAGCCCAGGCTTGCTTCCTTGGAAACACAGCAAAGGAATGGGCACATCACTGTCACCCTTCTGTTTCCAGGCTGCCTGGCAGATAGCCCATAGGTCTCTGAGGCAATTAATTTACTCCAATAACTCTCTGAGTCTGTAACAAGCCCATGGAGAAGAAAGGGACAAGAAGCCTGGGTCATCCACATTTGAGAGCTGGAGAGGCTGGAAGGATCTCCTCAGTTCACATGCAAACACAAAGGGGTGACATGGGGGACTAGCAACTTCCATCATCAGTCCCAGAGCCTTTCCAAGCTAATGTACCTCTGTGTCAGAACTGCATGAAGTCGCTGGCCTCTTAACCGCCTTAGAACCAGTGAGAGACCAACTCTTAAGGCCATGCTTTCTGGATCCTAGGTCAATGTCCTTGCCCCCCTGCAACAACATTGCCTCCAAGGCAGTCACAGTGCCTGTTAAAAAGCAGAGGGGAGCAGGGCAGACATCTCATCTGGGGAGCTGAAGCTTCAGGGAGTGTGGTGCTATTCCAGCCCAACTTTACCCCTTCTACCATTCCTAGGGCTCTGAATCTGAGCTCTGCCAACCCTTTGGAGTCTAGGATGATTCGCTTGAATCCCTTGCTTAGTCAAGACACTGGGGTTATAGCAACAGAAACTAGAGCTGGCCAACTTGATAAACAATGGGAGTCCAAGCCAGGTCTGGTGGTGCACACCTGTAATCTCAGCACTTGGGAGGCTTGAGGCAGGAGGACTTCTGCAAGTTCAAGGCCAGCCTGAGAGTTCAAAACTAGCCTGAACTATGTAGTGAGACTCTGTCTCAATAAACAAAACAAAACAAAAACAATGGGTATCCACTGGAAAGAGAAGACTCAGTGACAGAGAAAGATGTAGTGCTAGGACCCAGAGGCAAATGCAAAGCTAAAGAGTTCTGATGGCCATATTTTAGCCAAAATTAAGTGTGGACTCCTGTTTGACAGTCCCTCAAAAGCTACATGCAAGGAGATGGGCTGGCTTCCCCAGGGAGAAGTCAAACTATGCTTGAAAGAGAGGAGTGATAATGATGCAGAATGACCCAAATCCCTAAAAACTTACTACTCCCCTGAAAGTGCGTGCCAGACATTGGGTGTTCCTTTTAGGAGCAGATCTAGTGCTTTCGAAGACCATACTTCCTATCTAAACAGGGACCGCTTCACCACATGTCAGGAGAAAGCCCTCTGTGTAGTGAATTAAAATGTATCAGTCTCACAGAGCGTGGTGATCCCCCAAAATGTTAAGCTCCACTAAACCTCGGGCCTTTAGGACACAGACTACATAAGTCAGTGGTTCGCAAATCTAGTTGCACAAGGAAATCACCAGAGGAGTTTAAAAAAAAAAAATACCAGTGCCTGCACACCCTTCTGGGGGTTCCAATCCATTTGCTGGGGCATGAGGAGTAGGGGTCTGAACTGTTACAATCCAGTGCTTTGGTTATGAATCAAGGCTGGGACCCACAGGTGATATAATCAGTATTTTATCACAGGTAATAGAGTTTCTGATTAGAAACACCACATACATGTTGGAAAAAAAGGAAAATAGAAATGGCTTGAGGAAACATTATCCCCTGTGAACCAACACTGTTAATTTTTAAAAGTTAATCTCCAATTTACACAGAAGCACTATTTAGATGGATTAGGGATTTATAGCGCATGCATGTACTATTTTGAGACCATGACAACCCAGTCAATATATCCCCACGTGCTACCAAGTCTCGCTCCTCAGGATGCCGGTGGAAGGCTGGATCCTGGAGCAGGCTCTTGTCTAGCTGCTGGCTGGCAGGGCCCCGCTGTGAAGGTTCAGCTGATTGGGACGCCCTCCCGCGGGGCGTATCCCTCCCTGAGCACTTCTCATTTTGCCGATCTGATTGATGAAAAGGTTACTCTGATGTTCTTTTGTAAATGAATGAACTTGAACTTTATGTTCCAAGGGTTTATTAGCTGTTTGTCCTGTTTTGTCCTCTGTGCCTGTGGCAGCCCCTCACGTGATGGTTTTCAGCGGATCCAGCGCTGGATTCACCCAAAACCTCCCGGGAGATGGTGTTGGCCTTAGGGGAGGGGTGTGAAACGAGTTTCTGGTCTGGGACTGCGTTCCCAAGTGTTACCAGGATCAACCAGCAGGTGGCGGCAACGACGATGTTCAGCTGGTGGGACCACAGTTTGAGCAATGCAGACCTGGGATTCTGGGCGCACCGAGACCGGATCCGGGCCAAATGCCTAGCTTTGGGAGTTGCTTTCTTTTTCATACGTCTTTCAGGATTATAGGGAGGCTCCCGCTAAGTGTACTGAAGTATGTGAAATACTGTGCTCACATCCGTTGTGTAATCTTACACATTCAATGCTGCTGCTACCCAACTGGGTACTGAGCACCCAGTTGGCTTCAAGCTCTTCATGTTACTGCCTTGAAACTTCGCCATGACCCCTTTGCTAGGAGTTAACTTATCTCCACCTTAGCAATAAGGAATTTGGTTTCCAGAGGGGGTGACGTGATCTATCCTATGTCATAGCCAGGAAATGTTTGCATTCCGGTTTTAAAGGTGAGACACTGAGTCCTGGGGACCAAGGTGGTGGGGGAGGCAGGAAGGAGGGCTGAGACTTCCCAGAGAGGATAGCCACTACCAGGACACTGGTCCAAGTCTGTCCAGTCCCGGGGTTCTCAGACTGGTGTGTGCATCAGAATCATCTAAAGGATGTTTTTTAAAACAACAACAACAAAGACAAACAAACAAACAAAAAAACCACTAACATGCAGAGAAGGAATCCAGGGCCTTCTGAATGCTAAGCAAGTACTGCACCCGGACTTTCTGGCCATACTTTACCATTTAAAACACAGATAGCTGGCCTCCAGCCAACCGGTTTGTGGTTCCCTAGGTCAGGGATGAGAATTTCTATTTCTCCTAGGTTCTGGGTGATGCTGATTCAGCTGGTGAGGACCACACTTTGAGCACTGCTGTGCCTGGACCCTCTCCCCATGCTGACTTTCAGTGGTCCAGAGCTCAGTCTCTGAGATCATCAGTGTGCCCTGGAGACAGCCTCACTACATCTCAAGACCTCCAGGAGGTTAATTGGATTTAATGGGTAAAAATTTCACAGTATGTAGCCACAAGGGCACCTAGCAGATCCCAGAAAGGACAAATTCAAGGTGTTAATGAGGTCTTCTGCTTGGAGGCAAGCAGCTATCCTGTCCAGGGATTTGCCTGGGATAGAAAGAAGTTCTTCCTCAGGGAGAAAGGACCAGTGCACAGTGCCAGAAGGCGGGCTCAGTCTAGCCTGCCTGGGCTTGGTGGAAGCACTAGAGATGGGCAGTGTCACTCTGAGATACTTGCCAGGGGCCGATTTTGGAAAATTGCTTCACTTGAGGGCCAAGGGAAGGGAGTTGAGGAAGCAGGTAAGCTGAGTCTACCTCGAAAGGTTCTGGCAGTTTCCTCTTTCCTCACACACCCATAGGTTTCCCCCTGTCTTGGGAACTGGTTTGGGGTTGATTTCGAGGCTGAGCATGGTGACCCCTATGACAGGCCTGGGATAAGTGATGCTTATCCTTAGTAACTTCTAGAGGGGCCTAAAGAAGCCTTCAGCACAGCGCTGCCTGCTTTGAGCCGTACTCTGGTATCTCCTGGTGTCCTTTTCTGCTTCCTACAAATATTTATTCCTTGCCCATTCATCAACTTTTTACTTAAACATTTAGTAGGGGCAGGCATTGCCACTAACAAGAAAGGGAAGATGTTTGCTGTCCAGGAGCTGATTTTTAAGGATGAGGGGAGACAATAATCCTAAAAACAAAATATGAACAGATTGAAGAACATAAATAAGGCACTGTGAGAGATAATAGTGGAACATCTACTTTAAATAATTGGTTGGGGCTTCTCTGGGAAGACAACACTTAAGCTGAGAACCAAAGGCAGGTAAGAGTAAAGGCCCTGGGATTAGAAAAAGCAAGAGTATATAGGCGCTAAGAGGGTGTCAAAGTGGGCAGACCATGGTGGGCCGAGGAGAGGTACACGGGACTAGGAGGTGTCAGCACGGATCAGCACACCCAGCATGGTTGAAGCCATGGTGAAGAGTATGGATCGTATTTAAAATGCAGTTAAGGCTCTGGGTATTGCTCATTAATGAGTGCTGAAATATTAAGTGAAAAGCTGATGGGGAGTTTGATGGTGGAGAATCAGACCGCCATCCCTGATGGCAGCACTGACTGAGCAAACCTTTCAGATCCAACCAATTACCGGAAATGCAGGTCACAGATAACTGAGTGTGTAAAATGATATCACAAGGGAGCAATCAGCAAAGTCTGCAGGAAATTTACAGATAAATGATGCAGTCTTTATGACAAATAAACTGCAGAAGGGAAAAGACACAGAGGAGAACCTGTAAACGAAAAGAAATTCAGGAGTCACATCAACCAAACACCGAATGGGCTCAATGGCAGATTTTATAAGGATGGAACTGAGTCACATTTCCAGGTTCACGCACCCTTTGCAGGGTAATGTGGGTGGTCCTCTTGTCAAGAGTTGAACACTTTGTCCACTGGCTTGAATGTGAGGTGCTTTGGTCAAAGGGAAGTAACAAAAGTGATGTGAAAATGCCAACTTCTTCATTTGCTCTTGGAACCCTAAGGGCTCTGTTCTCTAAAAAGCCCAGTCCAGCCTTTTGGAGGATGAGGCCAGTAGAGAACTGAGCCCTTCGCTCCATGCCAATAGCTAGCACTAATCACCAGCCACAGGAGGGAGGCTGTCTTGAAACTTCTAGCCTCAGCCAAGCCATCGGATGGCCACAGTGCATGAGAGATCCCAAGAGAAACCTGCAGAAGAACCACCTAGATGCCAAACCATGGTGCCACAGCACTCAGGGTCGGGGCGGGGTCAGGGTTTGTCACAGAACAGTGGGTAGAGGAGATTTTGTTCAGATACTCCAGCAATTTTAAAAAATTAGAAAACCATCAGGGAATTTTGAATGAGATGTGCTGAATATTTAATCATAATGTAACTTAACGGTTAATTTTGTTAGACTTGATAATGATGTGATTGTGGCTTTTAAAAAATTAGAGACATATTTTAGAGACCAAGCTGAACTGCTTGTGGGTGAAAGAAATGATGTCTGGTATTTGCTTCAAAATGACCCAAAAAAGAATCAGAGTACAGCTGAACAAGGTTGGCCTTCAGTTGATTGTTGTTGAAGTATACAAAGGAATTTTTTTTTCTACCGGGAATCAAACTCATGACCTTGCACTTGCCAGGCGGTGCTTATGCCCCTGAGCTAAATCCCCAGCCCTACAAAGGAATTGTTTATATTTCTCTCTGTAGTACTGGTTTGTTAAACCATGCTCTTGGATAGGTTCATCACAATAGTCCCTCTTGTACACAGTTGCTATTTTCTATATTATAACAACAATGTTTGCCACTGGATGCCCTTGAAAAGCCTAATCAGGAGTGTCATCTTGCCTTACCAGGTGCAAGAACTTTCCCACTCCTCCATCTCTGCCTCCACTGGAGTGCCCTCCCCAGCCTCTGCTGGTCCCTGGAGCCCTTAAGGCACCAGTTTATTGGCCCTGCTACCCCCAGGGGCTTCCAGCCCCCAGGTCTCCCGGCCAGTGGCTGAGCTCTGGGTATGAAAAAAGGTTCCCCAGAGATTCTCCATCCCCTGGAATGGGCTACATTCAATCCCAGAGGAAGGCAGGAGGGCAGTTTGTAAGACAACATTGTTAGTCACCACAGCTAATAACCTCCCAGAAGAACTGTGGTTGGACACTGAGATACTTCCTTTGAAATACAGCTTGAGAAACACATGCTTAAGCCTGGTTCTGAGGCAGAAACACACAGAGCAGGGCCGCCTGGCTGCATGCTAATTATGGGGCTAAGCAATCACAGGAGGCTCTTCCCACCTACAGAGCTGTTGGTGCAAGAAGAGGGAACAGTGCTGGTGTCTCCTGGCAAGAGCTAGAGCCATGGAAGAAGAGCTTCTTGTTCATTTTCGGTTGCTATAATGAAATACCCAAGATTGGGTCATCTATAAAAATAAAAAACAGTAGCTTATTTAGCTTGTAGTTTTGGGAGTTGGGAAGTTCAAGACCATGGTGCCAGCATCTGCTAGAGCCTTCATGTTACATTGTGACATGGTGAGGGCACCATGTGGTAAGATAGAACAAGTGTGCTAGACCAGAATCTCTTCTTATAAAGTCACTAATGCCACCATGGGGACCCCATCCTTATGATCTAATCTAATTATCTTCCAAAAGCCCTACTTCTAATATATTACAGGATTTTGGGATTTGGAATTTGAACACACAAACTTATGGAGGGTACATTGAAATCATAGCAAGGATCAATCTGTGCCCATAAGGAATGGGGAGGCATCTTCTGGTAGAATTGGGCCAGGCAAGGAGGTAGTTGGGAGACAAATGCCTTTACCTCTCCTCTCTTCTCCCCTTCCATCACCTTTAGTACCTCCCATTGGATAATCCCAGTCAGAAGCCAGAGGGCAAGGGCACCCCAGGGATGCAGGCCATAGAAGCAGAGCCATCTGTGGCTCAGAATGAGGTCCAGAAGGATGGAGCATAAATGGCTGTGGGAGTATTGACGGAGAATAGTCCACAGTGGGGATGGGTCTTGAGCGAGATGGGGTGAGATTAGGGTTGGAGTGGAGAGTTAGAAGTGAATGGATCCATTGCCATTAGAGTCAAGCATGTGACCAGGCTACAGAGGCAAGCCACACAGAAGGGTCTCACCCGTGGCGAAGAGTCGACCATCCCCTTTTTTGCCTAGGATCCTGACTTCTGTGCTCTTTTGGTCCTAGGGGTGCCTCCCAAGTCTCCCAATGGCAGCTGGCCCCCAAGTCAGAATGGGAGTAATGCTGAGGCCACCCGGGCTGCAAACCTCACCTTCTCCTCCTACTACCAGCACTCCTCACCGGTAGCAGCCATGTTCATCATGGCCTATGTGCTCATCTTCTTCCTCTGCATGGTGGGCAATGCCCTGGTCTGCTTCATTGTGCTTAAGAACCGACACATGCGCACTGTCACCAACATGTTCATCCTCAACCTGGCTGTCAGCGACCTGCTGGTAGGCATCTTCTGTATGCCCACCACCCTCGTGGATAACCTCATCACTGGTGAGTGTGGGCAGGGGGGGCAGCAGGAGTGCCAGCTGGCCCCCTCTTCTGCTGTCAGCTAAACCTGAAACAGAAGACGGAGATCATTGCTGGGCTGGCCTCTTGGCAAAGATGTCATTGTCTCAGACTCTCCAGACTGTCTGAGGGGATTCGACTAGAAATTAGATACAATGAGTTAATCATTTTCTTTGTGCATTATGTTACATATTCTTCAGGTATAATCTTAATTCCCCCGGCAGTCCAACACAGCATGCTTTGTTATTATCCTTATTGTATGGATGAGGAGACGTGCTCAGAATAGGCGAAGGTACAGGTCTCTGGTTACACAGCTGGTATGTGTCAAGGCCCACATTTTCACATCCTTATTTCGAGTTATTCTATCCTGCAGTCCCACAGTCCCCTGTAGCTGCCTTGGGCAGAATGGGGACTGATGGGAAGAAGTGGGAGGGAGGCAGATTTCCTCCAAGTAAAGACCTGCTTTACTCCAAGTAAAGGCCCCCTTTGAACTGCTCTCCCAGAAGACAGTCCTATTTGGAAAGTAAAGAACTGCCTGTTATTGGCAGTGTCTAAATGGGGCTTAGCAGGGGTTGATAGAAGTTATGTATAGTGAACATGGCTACCTGACCTCTAATTCCTTACCTGTGCATACTGCAGATGTCCAAATGTCCCCACTGTCACACACTGTCCAGTGATCAGCTGTTCTTTCAGAATCAAGATCCCATGGATGCCAAGCAGCAAGGAACTGGTTTCCAGAGCTGTGGAGGCCACTAGAGATCTAGTCTGCAGACTCTGAGTACAGACTCCCAGAAGCTCAAGCTCTAGATCCTCACTGTGGAGTGACAGATCTGATGGTCCAGAAGGGCCACAGCCCATGTGCAGCCATGGCACAGTCTGCTTCCCTTAGCAGTCCCGGTCTTGCCCACTGGAGCTTCTCCTCACGGCTAAATCTCACCTTCCTTCAGGGATGCTGAAAGTCACCCCTCTCCTGGTGTCCGCAGAGACCTGAACATGCATGCACGTTTGCAGAGTGGCCCCATCTGCACCGCATGAACCACACTGCTCAGCGAGGTGTGGGGACTCCCAGCTGGGGAAGCCGCTGTCTGCCAGTCCTAAACTCTAAAAATTGCTCAAGCAGGCAAAGGGTTTGCATGGTTCTGTTGTCAGGCACTACCAAAGGTGCCCAGCGAGAAACCTCCTTCCCACCCAGTTCTCTGGCCTCAAGCTTCTCTGCTGAAGGATGGGGCCAGTTTATCATGTCTCTCCAAAAGTATTTTATCCAAATGCAGGCCACTGGGGGCTGGAGATTTCGCTCAGTGGCACAAGTGCTTGCCTGTAAACTCGAGGTTGCGAGTTTGATCCCTGATACCAAATAAATAAATAAATAAAAACAATAAAAAACACAGGCAAGTTATTGAAAAGAAATGCTAACTTTCCCAGCCATTATTTTTATACCTTCCCCCTTCCTTGCTTAAAAATACATAGTGTGTTGTAAACAAGATCCATTAAAATCAGTTTAATGATCCCATCTGAATAAACAAGCTTCTTTTTACAACTGCTTAGAATGCTGCTGTATGGAGGCGCTACAGTTTCTTTCGAGGAATGTTTAGTTTCTTATAGAGTCTTCTGCAATTCAATAAACTCCACACAGCTTCCCGCTTCCTTCTTCCCTCCCTCTCTTGCTCCCTCCTCTTTCTCCCTTCCCCAAGTGCAGAGGATTGAATCATTCATGTCACAGTTCATGACACTATGTGGCATCACTTTGCTGTGAAGCCCCTCATTTATTTCTTATTTCTTTATTTGTTCTCTTCTGTATTTCTCCCCTACTCCACCTCCCCTCTGCAATCTGTGCAATCACCCTCCCCTGGGTGCCATTCTGTTATATTTATTTTGTATCTTTCTGTTTGTATACATTCTTAGGAAATGTGCCGGGAATGTGTACATGTTTGCCATTTAAATTATTTTGTTTAAGGCATAATTCAACATTCAGCAAAGCACACCTTTTTTTAGTACACAATCCCACAAGTTTTGATGAACAGGTGCAATCATAAAACCCCCATCGCGATCAAGACGCAGAAATTTCCTTCACTCTCCAAGGTTCCCTGCTGCTTTGGAGTTGGCCCCCCCACACACTCTGGCACAATCAATCCATTTTCTGCCGGAAGAGGAAATATAGTTTGGCTTTTGCAAGGATGTTATATAAATAAAACCATACAGTACATAATCTTTTGAATCTTATGGGCTTTTGTTTTGTTTCCCTTTTTATTTTAAAATAATTTTATACTAAAAGAAAATTTGCAAAACTAGTACAAAGAGCTGGACATGGTGGCTCATGCTGGTAATTCCAGCACGCCAGAGGCTGAGGTAGGAGCAACGCTGTGAGTTCAAGGTCAGACTGGGCTACATAGTGAGACCCTGTCGCAAAAACCAAACCAAGGGGCTGGGGATTTAGCTCAGTGGTTTAAGCACCTGCCTGGCAAGCGCAAGGTCATGAGTTCAATCCCCAGTACCAAAACAAAAACAAAACAAAAAACCCCCACCAAACCAAACAAAAAAATAGTACAAAGAATTCTCATATCCTCTTCACTCATTTCCTCCTAATGTTAATATCCTAAATAACCATAATATAATGATCAAAACCAGGAAATAAGCATTAATATATTATTAACTAATCAGCAGACTATAGTTGAATTTTATTAATTTCCCCATAGATGTCCTTTTTTTAGGGGTTTGAGCTATAATCCTGAGAGACATAGTCCAAAAGTCGGAATCCCGAATGTTGAAATCCTAAAAGATCAAAATCTCTAAAGTCTAAAATCCCAAAAGCTGTAATTCTGGAAAAAATAGTCTTAAAATTTTATTTAAAAAGCATCTCTTGCTGGGTGAGGTGGTGCCTGCCTGTAATCCCAGTATTTGGGAGTCTGAGGCAGAAAGATTCCCTTGAGTCCAAGGCCAATCTTGGCTACACAGGTTGTTCAAAGCCAGCCTGAACTACATAGTGGGAGACTGTCTCAACCCCTTCACAAAGCATTTATTTACATTTTTGAAGGGAAATTTATTTGAAGAAAACATAAAAGTATGACAGATGATTTCAAAAGTCACTTTACACCATAAAACAGGCCATAATAATAACACACAAATCATTGCAAGCATAAACACTCCAGTCAGAATGCTAATGACAGGCATACATAGGTATAACAGTTTTGAACAGATGAACTGTATTACTAAAGCAATAAGTAAAACAAATGAAATGTATAAATGCATATCACTAGGATGACAATTGTGTATTCCCAGCTTTCTAACTGCAGTCATCTGAAATACCAGACAGCCTTAATCTTTTGTTAAGATCAAGTCAAAACTTCAATGTGTTACCAGCCTGCAGGCAGACAGTTGCCCAGAGAAACAACATCTTGCGAAGTGTTATCTTCTGTACCTGCAGACCTACACTCAGGACATCTCTTCACTCCCTGAGGGTGTTTCAGAGTTTTACAGAAACATAGAATGCTTGCACACAAAGTCAGTGTTGTGATGGAGCCATCTTGTGAAATCAAGTTTACAAAAATAAGCATAACTCTCTAGGAATCTTTGTGCAGTCTATACCTCCATTGTTGGAAATGATGGGGAGATGAAACACGTAGCACTGCGAATCATAAAAACAAAGGCTGAAAATGTAAAATGGTGGGCGAAAAACTTCAAAAAGCAAAGAAAAACAAAAACACTTTAAAAACCATGTTTCTGGAACACTGAGAAGATTCAACATATGATGTGTACTGCAGGGATTGCTTAGTGGTGATTACACAGTGGTCCCTAAGGACCAGCTAACTTCATGGTCATTAACTGTGTTTTGAAGTCTTGTAAGGCCATGAACAGCTGTGTGTTTTCTTTGAGGGCCCAGTGCTCTGAAAAGAGGTTTGCATTCATTCTCTACTCAGTGGCTCTTACCCACCTAGTCCAATGTCAGCCTCGTACACCAATCTCCTTGGTAACGCCTTTGAAAACGCACACCAATACTGCCTTCCTGGATTTCTAGGTAGTTTGCACCTGACAAAATAGGCAGACATGAGTGTCCTGTGTGCAGCTGATAGTACACTAGCTCCTTCCCCAGCATTTGGCTTTTACTACTTCTCTTATAGAACCCTTTTTTTTTTTTTTCTAATTGGGAATTATCATTTCTGATTTCAGATTTCAGGATTTCAACATTCAGGATTTTAATATATTAGGAATATGACTTTGGGGATTTTAGACTTTAAGGGTCTTGGTCTTTATGGTGTTCTTGATTGTGTTTTTCAGAATTAAGATCCATATCACTTTTCTTGTTTTTTGTTTTTGTTTTTATTTTTTTTGAGACAGAGGCTCACTATGTAGTTCAGGCTGGCCTTAGTCTTGCTACACAGCCCTGGTTGGCACCACTTTTCTAGTCTTGGATCCAACCTAGGATCACAATACTTTTGTTTTCTTAGTTTCCTCCAACTTGTGATGGGTCTCAGTCTGTCTTTCATGACCTTGACCCATAGGAAGAGCTCTGATTGATTATTTTACAGAATATTGTGCAATTTGGGTTGGCCTGATGTTCTTCCTCAATTGGATAGAGTTTATGTTGTTTAAAATTTTTTTTCTCTTTTGTAGTCCTGGGAATTAAACCCAGAGCCTTCTCACTAAACTATACCTCCAGGAGCTCTACCCTTTTTAAATTTTGAGACAGGATCTCACCAAATTGCTGTTACCCAGGCTGGGCTTAAACCTCCTGTTTTAGCCTCCCAGAGTGCTGGGATTACAGGCGGGCACCACTGCCCTTGGCTTAGTATATGCATTTTTGACAAGAACAACACAGACCATATGTTGACAAAGCATATGTGATTAATGGTGTCGTTTACTTTGATTACTTGATCACATGGTGTCTCAGGTTTTTCAACTGTAACTAATTATTTTTCCCTTTATAATTAATAAGTACGCTGTAGGGAAGTACTCTGACACCATGCAAATGTCTTATTTCTCATTATACTTTTGCATTCTAATTTTTGCATGCATTGATGATTCCTGCCTGCAACAATTATTACTGTCATGTTTCCCCAGTGATAATTTTCTAAATGTCATTCCTTCGACAATTTTTAAATTGGAATTCTACCCCACAAGATTTAATCTAGTGTGACTATTCTTTTTTTTTTTTTTTTTTGACCATTCTTTATTTTGTTGCTTAGATTACACCAGTTGGGGATATTGGGTTCTCTTTCCAGTGGGCTTCTGTGTCCTTCTAATATATTGCCAAGATTTTTTGAGTGCTGTATTTCCCTGTTTTCTGGTACCACAAAATGTTCCAGGCTCATCTTGTATTATCCTTGTGTCACCCTGGAATGAACCATTTCTCTAAGGATTCCTGTTTTCTTTCACTGGAGAGTAGTTTTTAGAAACCAAGAGACCTGGATTCCAAGGGGTGCCTATTGCTACTAGAGTATCACTGCTTCCAGGTCATCTCAAGGGATAGAGTGAGGAAATATCTCTATATTCACACCGAGATATTTAGCACATGTACCTTTGTTTTTACATCCAGTTGTCTATCTGTATTTTTAAAACTATGAGATCATATTAATACTTTGGATTCCAATCCAGTACCACAAGATGCATTTTAACTTTTCCCCTGTTCTTTATTTGTAACTTCTCAATGAGAATGCTAGCTCTATTCATCCATAAAAGATTTACTTATTTGATCAATTTTGTGCACACATAATTGAGCTTCAGCGATGTGAGTTCCCCCTTTTCCCATAATTAGGTCCACTGAATGCAATTTTTTTTTCAGGAATACCACATTCACGAGGGTGTAGAACTTGCATATGGTTCTTTTCCCCTTTAGCAGTAAACAGCTGAAATACTGATTTCCAAAGTTACTTACTTGGGTTCGTGTCTCCTGTCCCCCCTTCAATATGGTTAATTATTCATTTGCAATACTAGATTTGATATTGTTTGTGTTCCACTTTAGGTTCTCCTGTACCCAGACAGATTTTAGTTGTTTTTTGTTTTTTTCCTGAAACATTGCCGTGATTCTAAAAAGTCACAGGCATACGGCTGTGGTCACAGAAATGTCTTTCCCTGTCATCTCAAGTACCTCAGGTCTCCCATGATTGTCACTTTGTCCTCACCCTCTCCTTCTACAAGTTGCTAATCTCATCATTTTGTTTTATCTTCTCTGTATTTTCTTTGCACAATTGAGAAAATAAGTGTATGTTTTCTTAAATGTTCTTATTTCTTAAACTGCCCAGCATCCAGGCCTGACTCCACACTGATCCATAGTGATTGATTTAGGGTCTAAAAAAAGACCAAAAAAAGAGAGGCTGATAGTACTTGGGTTGTTATGAGGATGGAAAGGCTCAGAACCAAGAGCTGGACAGGCACAGACAGCCAGGCAGGGCTCATGCGGAGAGATCACTGGGCAACACAGTGGCTGCCTCTTGAGTGTCAAAACTCTCTCTGCTGGGATGGGTCGCTTGGTTCCTCGGTTTTAGAAATATGCAAGTAGAAACCAGATGACCCCGGTTCCCAGCAGGACAGGAGGAAAGACTCAAGCTTCAGAAAGTCTAGCCCCGACTGTCAGTGGGTGGGCACCTTTCCCTCCGTGGGGACCTCTGTCATTGCAGGGTGGCCCTTCGACAACATCACGTGCAAGATGAGCGGCTTGGTGCAAGGCATGTCTGTGTCAGCTTCCGTTTTCACACTGGTGGCCATCGCTGTAGAAAGGTAAGAGATTTCCAGGGCCTACTGGGGTGGTTGCGGAACGGGACCACTGCTTGTGGTGCTGGGCTGGCTCGGTGGTAGGTGGGGCTGAATCCTCAACCCTAAAGTGGAGGCTGTGGTGCTCGGTGCCCTCTAGACCCCTGGTGATACCAGAGCCCCCTCCCTCTGGAGGCCTAGGGGCAGCTCCTGAGGAGGTTTGTTAGCATTCCTGGGACCCTTGATGAGCTGGAGGAAAGTCTGGGTCCTGAGCAGCTGGAATCCCACCTCCTATAAAATCTGAGCCAGGGCAGCCGGAGGCAGGAGGGCAGCTTGGGGAAAGTGGTCTCATCCAAGCTCCTTCATCCTCGCTTGCAGCCTGCTTGCTGGTCCCCGAAGTCCTGGCTTTTCTCAAGCCCTACTTAACCTACCTCTGCCACTTCTGATCTTTCAGCCTCAGCAGCCAGCAGATTCTATGCTAAACACCTTATGTAAGATCACAGGAGAGAACCTGAACTGAGCTGGGGCCACGGAGGCTTTGAGCCAGCCCGGAGCCCACAAGTCTTCCATAGTGCTCTGCACTTGAGCCTCCTCCGGCTCAGCATATCCAGTGCTGTGGCTCCTGCTGGTGCTTCCCCCCAGGGGCCAGAATTAGGCTGATGACCCAAGGCAGTTTTTGTTCTCATCATTGCCTGGCTGTAGAATGTTGAGTAAATTGCTTAGGTATTCTGAGCTTCTTCAATCTTTTCTATAAATGGAAGATACTCTCTGCAGGGCTGGAGACTTCTGAGAACTTCTGCCTATAAAGCTTATGCACAGTGCCTGGCAGAGTCTGAATGCCGGCAGCTAACATTGCTTTATTTCTTCCACACCCACTTCCTCGTCCTCTCTGCAACAGGAGCATTTCTCAGCCCTGCCCTTTCTTGAATCTTGCGTTCTCATCCTCTCTCTACCTCTGCTCACATCAAACCTAGTTTTTTGTAGCCCAAGCAAGTAGGCAGCTGGCATGAGGAAGCAAGTTTCTTTTTCCACAAAGCACTAGTCACCCTGATGATTGTGGAAAACCCTTCCCCTCCAACCTTTATTTGCTTGTGGTTGTTGAGTCCTAGGTGAGTGCAACCTCTCCCAGAAGTGTCTGGAGTATTTTCTAAGTCCCCCTCCTTCCAGGAAGCCTTCCTGGACCACCCCGTAACTGTTTTCACGTATGAACAGCTATTGCATTTATAACCAGTGCTGCATGCTTTCAGAATTTTTTGTCCTCTGGAGATGTCTTGAGTATGCAACCTATAAAGCCAAGGAGGTCAGGGTCCCAGAGGTTGGAGCAGCAAGTCTTGAGCCAGGCTGTGGGAAAGGGAAAGGCTACTTCCAGGCTGGACAGCAGGGAAGCAGAAGGGTGGGGTCCAGGTTAGTGAAAGGAAAGGCTGCTCAGCTGGAAGTCAGCCTGATACCTGTGTTCTTGCCCAAGTTCTGCTGTAAGGAGCCATGTGACCTTTAAGAAAGCCCCTTCTCCTGTCTCAGCCAGGTTTCCCTTCCATGGAGTAAGTTTCACTGGGTAGACTTCACATGGCTGGGTTTTTGTTTGTTTGCTTGAGATGAAGTCTCACTATGTAGCCCAGGCTGGCCTTCAACTTGCAGTGACTCCTGCCTCAGTCTCCCAAATCCTGAGATTACAGGCATGCACCACCACACCTGGTAGGTGTCTATTTTTTTGTTTTTTAAAATTTTTATTAGTACACATTTGCAGCACATGGTGACTACATTCATTGTGGGAAGTTGGGCCATGCATGTAATACACATAATTCATCTTAATTTCTCTTTTACTTCCTCTTCCCCTTCAGATGTCTGTTTTTTGGCATCAATAGACCAGGGGAGAATTTCTAAGAAATAGGAGCCCCTCCTTTTTCTGACTATTAAGCATCTGAAATATCTTCAAGGGTGTTATCCAGAACACCCTTAGAGCACTTCCTCTTCACACGAGTCCTATAGAGCAGGTTGTATTAGTAGCTTTATTTTACAGATAAGAAAACAGAGGCTTAGAAAGAGTTCGAGTAATTGGCCCTTCTGGCTGCTCATTCTTACAGTCACCTAAACACACCTAAGAATGATGAGATAGGAAGTCACACACCTGCTCTGGAGCACTGGTTGACCAGTGGCCTTTGAACCACACTGCAAGAGAGAGGTACCCACTTCCTCCACCTCCCCCAGCAGTTCTCAACCCTGGTTGCACGTGAGAATTGCACGTGAAGCCCCTTCCCAGACTAATTACATCCAAGTTTTTGCCCAAATAAGCACGAGTTTTCATGAAAAATGCTTTGGGAGATTCTAATGCACAGCGAGGCCTTGCAATTACTGCCTCCTGTGACACAGTGGTGCACAGTCTGGGTTCAAAGTCTTACTGATTTCACCTGAGTCCCGGTTTCCTCTCCGTAACTGATGGGTGAATCAGCAGTTGCTGCTGAGAGATTCTAATGAGGAACGATGCAGTGCGCACCGGGCCTCACAGAGTGGCGAAACTGCTGGGAGGACACGGCCGAGATGGTGACAGAGGTGCAGCCACATCTGAGCTCTAAGAGTGTCCTGGGAAAGCCATAAACAGCTACAATGTTTGGTGAAACACCCCGTCAGCCTTTTCCAGGATGGAGCGCGTGTCGCTAGATTGCTACCAACTCTTAGTTTGCCCTAGAAGCACACAGGCAGGATTCAGTGTCCCCAGTCTGCGGTCCCTTCCTCGTCCCCTCCTCGCCTCTCCAATGCTGCTGGAGGACTCAGCAGGCTGAGCTGCCTCCCTGCCGGGTGAGAAACCAATCTGCGGGCAAACTCAGTCAGCGTCTGAGCTGTCCTCTGACCCGGCTGGAGGTGACAGGAGGACTGCCAAGCGTCCTCATCCCACCACACCTACTCCCCGGGCCCAGGGAGAATCCCCCACCCCAGTCTCTTCCCCTACCCACCGCAGGTTCCGCTGCATCGTGCATCCTTTCCGGGAGAAGCTGACGCTGCGGAAGGCGCTGGTCACTATCGCGGTCATCTGGGCGCTGGCGCTGCTCATCATGTGTCCCTCGGCCATCACGCTGACCGTGACGCGCGAGGAGCACCACTTTATGGTGGATGCGCGCAACCGCTCCTACCCGCTCTACTCGTGCTGGGAGGCCTGGCCCGAGAAGCGCATGCGCAAGGTCTACACCACCGTGCTCTTCGCACACATCTACCTGGTGCCACTGGCGCTCATCGTGCTCATGTACGCCCGCATCGCTCGCAAGCTCTGCAAGGCCGCGGGCCCGGCGCGCGACGCCGAGGAGGTGACGACCGAGGGCAGGCGCGCGTCGCAGCGCAAGGCACGCGTGGTGCACATGCTGGTCATGGTGGCGCTTTTCTTCACGCTGTCCTGGCTGCCGCTCTGGACTTTGCTGCTCCTCATTGACTACGCGCAGCTCAGCGAACCGCAGCTGCACCTGCTGTCGGCCTACGCCTTCCCCCTGGCGCACTGGCTGGCCTTCGTCCACAGCAGCGCCAACCCTATCCTCTACGGCTACTTCAACGAGAACTTCCGCCGCGGCTTCCAGGCCGCCTTCCGCGCCCAGCTCTGCGTGATGCCCTGCGGCGGGCACCACGCAGCGGCCTACTCCGAGCGGCCTGCCAGGCTCCTGCGCAGGCGGGTCTTGGTAGAGGTGCAGCCCAGCGACTCGGGCCTGCCCTCCGAGTCGGGCGCCAGCAGCGGGGCTCCCAGGCCTGGCCGCCTCCCGCTACGCAACGGGCGGGTGGCCCACCAGGACTTGCCTGGGGAGGGGCCAGGCTCTTCCCATCTGCCCTCCACCATGCCAGCTTGGAGCATCTGAAGTGGTTCTCACTGCACACGCGACCCCCGCATGGGGACCACAGCTTGGCCTGGAGTTAGAACAGGGTGCCAGGACGCTTCTTGGTCACACACAGGCAGAGGGCGCTCTCTCTCAGAGAGAGGCTGATGTGGGGAAGAGAAGAGAACAAAGTTCCCCAAACTCTTCTGTTTGGTGGGTTTGACAGCCATCATCTCGCTGAATCCTCACAAGGCTTTGCAAATGGACTGTTTATGTTTAATTTTTTTTGCTTTTCTTTTCTTTTCTTTTTTTTTTTGAGACAGGGTCTTGCTATGCAGTTCAGGCTGGCCTTGAGCTCACTTCATAGCCCAGGCTCGTCTGGAACTCACAACAATCCTCCTGCTTTAGCCTCCCAAATGCTGGGATTATGGGTGTGAACTACCATGCCTGGCTAAAATTAAGAGACTTTTTTTTAAAAAAAAATTGGTACCAGGGATTGAACTCACGACTGTGCACTTGCAAGGCAAGCGCTTATGCCACTGACCTAAATCCCCAGCCCCACTAAAAATTTTTTGTACTGAGGATTGAACCTAGGGCCTTTAAAAATTTTTTGTACTGAGGATTGAACCTAGGGCCCAAAGGGGTACATCTTCAGCCCTTTTTGGTCCTTTTAAAGTTTGAGGCAGGGTCTCACTAAGGAAGTTACTAAGTTTTAAGAGCTGGGCTCAAATTTAGGATACCGCTGCTTCAGTCTCCCAGAGTACTGAGATTATGGATGTGTGGTACCAGCTTGCAAATAAGCTTTCTTTTCCACCTTTGTCTTGGTTACTTTTCTCTCATTGCTGAGACAAAATACCTGACACCCAAAATTAAGGAAGGAAGGAAAGGTTTATTTAGCTCACAGTTTATGGAGAGTTTAGTCTAATCAGCTGGCTTCAAAGTAGGGTGGCATGTGGCAGTGGGGCAACCAATCATGGCAGTGAAAGACAGCAGAAGCAACAAGAGCAAAAGGGGAAAAGTGCAAAGAGAAGACTCTCAGTTCCTTAAATTGTATGTAGGTCACACCCACCCTAGAGTGGGTATAGCACTCACGCTCATAATCCCAGTATTAAACCATGAGTCACTCACAAATTCTAGAAGCCTGTCCCCATGACTGCATGAGGCTTTGCTGGGGGGTAATCCAGACACAGAACATAATAACCTTCTACAGTTGCAAAAACTAAAACTCCCAAAAGAAGAAGCGGCTAACCCAAGATCTCTCAGCTGAAGATTTTGCTTCTCTTGCTATCTGAAAATGGTAATTAGGCAGCAGAGAAGCAGGAAGGAACACTGACCTGTAGCTTGATGCTGTGAGCCCGTCTTGGGGTATTTGCTGTTGCTGACGCTGCTCCCCTGACCCTAGAGCATACTGTATGTGCCTCCCACTAGCTATATAATGTGTTGGGCTGTTCCAAGAAGTATTCCTGGCCCTTCTCTCCCAGGACAGTTTATTCCACTCTAAGCTTTGGGTCCAGGGCCTGAAGAAAACACATGACCATTCTAGTGTCCCAAATACTGTGTCATTTGATTCATACATGTTGAGCTTGAAGATGTTATTATCACCATCGCAACAAGAAACTCAGGCCCCAAATGGCCAACAGAACCACAGAGGGGCAGGATTTGAATGAGAACTTCACTTCTGATCGGTCTTCCCACATTGCATCCTGCCTTTCAGGGAAGGTGGGCATGGCTGGGAGGAGTCTTGGAAATTTCCCAACTATTTTCTGCCTAAGAGTGAAACCAAAAGCCAGAATTCTGGTAACCAAACTCTTGGGCCAGGAAATGAAAATCTATTGTGTTTGTTCTTGTAATTTCCAGCCTGAGCTACCCTGTGCGTGATGTTTGTACCCTTGACCTGAGCAGGCTGCCAAGGTTCCTCATGACTGTGGCCCAGGAGTCTGAGAGGTTATGGACAAGAATCTCAGGTGGGGTGTGTCACCCTACCCATGAGTGAACGTGAACTCTCCTCTGGTGCTCCATCAGTGTCCTGTGTCACATAGGCCTGAGTGTGGCTGGTTGTTTATTTAAGAATTCTGAGTCCAATCTCTAAAAATAGGCCAAAGGGGCATTTCAGACCCCAACTGTCTGTCCCGGTGGCTGGGAACTGTCTGGGATTACCTCTGCATCTCTCTCCTGAGATGTTTCTTCTCCTTTAGCAGAAAATCACAATCTGTACAGGAGGAGGGAACGTGGGAACCAAGGTACTCTGCAAACAATCTTTCCTCCACAACCCTCTCACTTTATTAACCTCCCAAAGATGCCAAGCCCACAGAAGTCATGACTGCCATAAACCTGTGTAGGTCACAGTTCATAGATGTTGCTGCTATATTTACTTCTTAAAAGAAAATCGCTGGCCATACCTGCCCATTCCAAGACAGATCTGAATGGTAACAAATAAGATTCGTTGCTGTCAGGAAGCCGTGAGGCCTCGAGGGGTGTGGGGAGCTTGTTTCTTTGTGTATGTGATAAAATACACATAACATAAGCATTGCTGTGTAACCATTACCGCTACCCATTCTCAGAGCATTTTTAGCTCAAATTGCCACTCTGTGCCTACCAAAGAGCAACTCCCCATTCCCCTTCCTCCCAGCCCCCAGTAATCATCATTGTACTTTCTGTCTCTGAATTTGGCTCCTCTAGGTACCTCAAACAAGTGGAATAGTATTTATCCCGTTGTGACTGTCCTTTCCCTTAGCATAGTGGTCTCAAGGTTTAGCCATATGGCAGCCTTTCAGAATTTCCTTCCTCGTTTTAAGGTTGAATAGTGTTCTGTTGCATACATAGTCCACCTTTTGTCTATCCATTTGTCCTTCAGTGGGCATTTGCTTAGTTTCCACCTTTTGGCTGAATGATGTGTGGCACTTTTATATAATGAATGTCATTCCTGCAAATGCAAATAGTGCCTATGGGAGTCCTGAGGACAGAACCCGAAGATGTCTCCAACTGGGCATGTGTGGGTGACAGAGGCTCTGAGGACAGCTGTGATCTGTCTCATGCTCTGCCTGCCTCAGCTTCTCAGCTTCCTCCTACTGGGCTTAGTTACTTGACTAGAGCCACTAAAAAACTGTACTTTCCACCCACAGGTCACTTTTATGAAGTTATTTTTGTAATTTTAGCTTTATTAACCTTGCTGGATTCCTCTGTCCTGACACCTGGGCCCTACTGGCTACCTTGTACAACCATGGCCCTTAAGGATAGGCCACACGGGCCTCTCCCGATGTGCCACTCTCTGCCTCTGGCTAGGTTGGGTTTCCTAAGGTGATAGTCCTCTCACAGGTGGAGAATTCTGGGATGAACTGAATGTGTGATGGGGGAAAAGGCAGGAGGCCTGTTGACACTAAGCATCCCCACCCTGGAGCGACTCTTGGAGGGACTCCGTGTCCTGCGGTGCTGTGTGCAACAAGAGCAGCCATTCTCATTGCGGGTCTCCATGGATGAATGGGCTCTTGACTTCCTCAAGACTGTGCAACACTCAACTGACCAACGTGAGCTAGAGGTGGGGGCCGCCAGGGCCACAAACCACAGTCTGCCCAGCCCTGGGCTGCAGGCTTTCTCCTGGGCCCTGAAGGAGGCACGAATTGACTTGGGTTGGAATGGAGGGCAGAGCTGGCAGAGGAGGGCCAGAATCCCCTATCATTAGTCTACTGTGTATTCATTCCAAAATCCAGAGGCAAGCCAAGCCCAGGCCTGCAGGGACAAAGCATTGCTATTAAAGTCTGTGCCTTTCTGCACTCATTTCCTCAGCTCACCCCTCTGAAATGCCACTGAGCAAAGATCGATGAGAGAGGTGATCACATAGGCTTCATTACAAGTAACTGATGTTGCATCAAAACAGATTCCCTGCTGAATGACTCAATTACTCTTGGGGTTTTTTCTCTATGTACAAAAGCACTACATAATCATTGTGGAAATTTTACAAGATTTAGATAAGAAAATTAAAAGCACCAAAGTTCCATCATAAGAGATAGTCACTTTCTATGTGCACATATATTTAAGATTTTTTGTAACAGCTTTACCAAAGCCATTTGTGTATAAACTTGACCCATATTAAGTGTATACCCAGTAAGTTTTAGTAGTTATATATGTTGTATAACCACTATGACACTCAAGGTATTTCACCATCCCCAAAAGTTCTCTTGGTCAATCTTTTTTCCCTACTCTCTATCCCAGAAAACCACCATCTGATTTCTGAATACTGTGTATATGAAATCAGACAATGGATAGTTTTTTGATTCTGACTTCTTTTCACTCAGCAGTATGTTTTTGAGGTTCACTCATATTGCAAAATTTATCCATTCTTTTTCTTTCTGAGTAGTATTCCATTGTATATGTGTATGTAAACACATTTTGTTTATCTATTCATCAGTTGGTAGTCATTGGGGATGCTCCCAATTTTTTACTATTTTGAATAATGCTGCTATAAAATTTCAAATATATATATATATATATATATATATATATATATATATATACTTTAAATTCTCTTACCTAGGAGTGAGATTACTAGATTGCATGGTAAGAATATATAAGAAACCGCCAAAGTGATAAGTTATTTTACATTCTCATCAGCAGTGTATGAAAGTTCCAGTTCTGTATTGTTGCCAACACTTAGTAATATACATCTTGATGACTAGTGATGCTGGATATTTTTTATGAGCTTATTAGCCATTCTTATATCTTTTACTATAAAGTGTCTTCAGGTCTATCTTTTAAAGTATAATTATGTTCCCAGTGTGGTGGCACACGCCTGTAATCCCAGCATCCGAGAGACCGAGGCAGGAGGGCAGCTACAAAATTAAGGCAATCCTGGGCTACAGAGTTAGTTCAAGGCCAGTTTGAACTGCACAGTGAAACTCTGTCTCAAAAAAAAAGGTAAAATAAATAAAGTATGATTATATTCTAGAGACTTTACCACAAAAATTTGCCCTAAATCTAAGAGGCATCTATCACTGATAGAAGATTTTTAAAGCCATCAAGAATGGGTTTAACCAAGGATGGTGTCTTGCGTATGTAATTCCAGCTACTCAGGAAGCTGAATCCAGAGAATCTCAAAATCAAGGCTGGCCTGCACCATTAATGAGACCTTGTCTCAAAATAATAAAAAAAAAAAAAAGGGCTGGGGATGTATCTCAGCGCTCTCTGTTTCATGTCCCCAGTGCCAGGATGTGCGTGTGTGTGGAGGTGGATTTAAAGCAAGATAAGAGAGTAATGTGATAGAGGTGGGGATTGCCTCTCCAAGGAGATAATATTTGAGTACAGATACAAATGAAGTGAGAGGGAGGCCTGTGAATAGGCAGGGAAAGAACAAACTGGACAGAGCATCACGCACAAAGTCCATGAGGTAGGAACGGGGTCAATGAAAAAGCAATTACTATATACTCAGATGCTAAAAATTTCCATACTTGTATTTTTGGTCAACTCAGAACATTTCTAGTGCCTGTTAAAAGCCAGGCATAGTACCATGTACTATGGATTTTGTCTGTTATTTATTTCTCACAATGAACTATAAGCACCACGTAGATAGAAGCTACATCTATTTCATTTTTTTTTTAAACTCTGGTTTAGGATATTGTCTGATACCTAGGAGGCACTTAGCAAATGAATGAGCAAAAAAAAAAAGTATATATTCATTATTCTCATATTGTAGATGGGGAAAACAAAGCTCAAAGAAGTTAAGTAACCTAGTAAAGTTCACGTGACCAGGAGGTACAGGGCCCAAGACTTACATGTTGGTGCATCTGACCACAAAGACTTGGTTTTTGCAACTCCCCCAAGCTGCTGTGGCCTCTGCTTCCTACTTTTGGGAAACTGAGGTTATGCATAAAAGCAAGAGGTCTCTTGTAATCCTAAAAATAAAACCAGCCAGCCACAGGCTCCAGGCTGCTGTTTTGGCTGTGAAGCCGCATTTCCATCATATTCAAAGGTTTCCAAAGACTGAGATGGAAGGAACATCAGCAGTTAAGTGAAAGATATAAATTTAGTGTGACCCAACACCACATCAAGCCCTCAAGGCGGCCCTGGGCTCCCTTGTGGTCCCTTTGGCCTTGTGCTCACCGAAGTAGGGAAAGCTGCTGAACTGGCTGTATGTCCTGCCTTGTTATTTGTGTCCTCCTGCAATCCCTGGTCCTTTAATACAGTCACCAACAAATGCTGCTGCTGTTGTATGCAAACAACCAAATAAATACTGGTGGAAAAACCCAAGTTCAGTAATTTGAAAACATGAGTTTAATCTGTCACATAGCCAGTGGTGGCATTAAATCACTCTCTGTTTGAGGAGTAATCACATTTCGCCACCAGCCCCCTCTGTCCTCTTCTCTGTGTGGCACTTAGAGTGGCCAGATTAAGCTATTTTAGTGGCTGAGCAGCCTACATTTCTGTGTTGCCGGGAGCAGCATTTTGTTTGTCCACAGTGATGTCTAGTGGTCCTTTGAATCACCTCTATTAATCATAATCACCTTCTTTATTCCTGTTTCCAGTGGAAAATGATCCTGTGCCCCATGCTGTAAATTATGGGTAATAAACACACAGTGAAAGAGTTTAGCGGTTCCTTTTTATTTTCCATCACTTAGTACTTTCCTCCCTTTTGTGTCTTCATCGTGAATGAGAGGTTTTCAGGCAAAATAGTCATGCCCTTGAGAAGCGTGGAGAGCACAGTGTGGGGAACCTTCTGCACGCGTGCCTCGGTGGGCTGTCTGTGTGACTGAAAGCTCTCAGCGGTTCGCCATCACTGGAGCAGACTAGGCTTCCCCTTGCATAAACTGCAGTGTGCCATTTTCTAGGTGACAAACTGACTTGCATGGAAGCTAAGACATTTCCTCGAGGTCCTCACAGTTCATAAGTGGTGAGACCAAAACAAAAGTTCAGGCTTTGTGGATTGTAGTCCCGTGTTCTTAATGCCATACTGAATTACCTATCTGGTTAGAGCCCCACTTACTTGGCACCTTTTAGGCAAAACTTAATTCTAGCTATACTCACTGCACAAACTTAGTGTCTGCTGAACCCAGAACGTGGACCTCCCCACAATCCACCACACAGTGAGCAGAACTCAAAGAAGAAAAAAATCATAATGTGATGCTGTACCCCTTATAGTGGGGTCCCATGGTTGGCCAAAGAAACCACGGAACAGCTTGAAGGGTGTCAGGAAAGGGTGCCCATAGCAGCTAGACGGAAGTTTAAAGGACTGAGCTGAAGACAGCCGTATGGAGAGGCGGATCTGCAGCAGCGAGGTGACACTCTCAGCTCTTCACTTTACCCCATGTGGCAGTGCATGGGCAAGTGAACTAGAGGGAGATGGAGCCAGAGGTCAGCAATACAGGAGGTCTTAGGGCTAGGGACTTAGCTCAGTGGCACAGCACCTGCCTGCAAGCACAAGGTCCTGAGTTTGATTCTCAGTACCAAAAGAAAGAAAGAAAGAAAGAAAGAAAGAAAGGAAAGAAAGAAGAGAAAGAAAGAAAGAAAGGAAAGAAAGAAGAGAAAGAAAGAAGAGAAAGAAAGAAGAGAGAGAAAGAGGAAGAGAGAAAGAGGGGGAGAGAGAGAGAGAGAGAGAGAGGAGGTCTTTGCAGGAATCCAGGTGAGAAGTCATGGGACTGGCCGAGGCTGTACAATAAAGAAGTGACAAGTTCAAGAGACACTGGTGAGATCAATCCCATATCCCCTGAATTCATGAGCTGTTCATCATGTGACAATTTCAAGGGCCACAGCAGAAATCTGGCACAAACTGGTTAAAGGGGGGCCAGGAATTAGCTTAGCAGCATAAGTGCTGGCCTGGGGTTGAAAGGGGCATACTGGCTCATGTAACAGCAAGTGTAGAGGCCTTGTTGGTCCAAGGGCTCACAGTGTCAACAAAGACCCAGGCTGTCTCTGTTCCCCTGCTCTGTCCTCTACAGAGTCCAGCTTGCCTCCTGATACAGAATGCAGCCATCAGTGGTCAGCGGAACATGCTTTTCTTGTTGACTGAGAGGAAGAATCTCTCTTGTTGTGACTGTCCCTAGGAGCAAAAGGAGGCAGCCAGTGCCCACTGCCTTAAACTGGGCCAGGAACCCATTCTTGAGCCAATCCCTGCACCCACAGGAATGCCATGTTCTGAATACCAAATTCTGGGGTGGAGCTTCTGATCAGAACAGGATCATTATGACTGATTTAGATAAATCAATACCCATCCTGGAAAACTAGAGCCAATCTCAAATTAGTCTTGGGGGGTCCAGAAAGAAATTGTATTCTTTAGAATGTTCTTTAGCTGCAAGAAACAGAAGACTGCATCAAAGTGGTTTAAACACAATTACCAAAAAAGTCAATTTATTATCTCACAAAACAAAACCAGAAGCAGCGAAGCTCTATAGACTGGTCAATGCAGCAGCTCAATAGCATTAGCAAGGGTCAAGGTTTGCTGCTTTGCACCTTTATTGCAAATGTATTGATGTTACCTATGAGCTGCCTCTCCCAGGTTCTAAGGCCATGGTTGCAAATTCCACGACAATGTCTGACAGAGGAAGGGATGGCCTCTTGCCATGTATCTCTCTTAAAAGTAACAGAACCCTTCCCAGAAGGCTCTGCTGCAGTTCCCCTTCCATCACTTTGCCCAGAATTGTGTCACACATCTACAGGCCAAACCAGCCCTTGACAAGGAATGGAGCCAATATGACCAACCTACCAATCAGAACCCTCCTCTGGGGCTAGGATGGTTTCCTAAGGCACATGGACACAAAGGGACAGGTGGGTGTGTGTCTGGAAAACAGAAGTCCTATTAGAAAGGAGGAAAAAGAGGGAACACTTTTTGGGCAGGCCACCACCAGCGGCTGCTGCAGAAGACAACCAGGAGAAGCCTCCAGGAAGACCTAGTCAGCTGTCTGGGCCAACATTGCTTTGCTAACTGAGAAAGAAGACTCAAGGGGGAGTGGTGAGCTCACTTTTGCACTGGTGACAAGGAAATGCTCATTGGCCAACTACGCAGGCAAATCCAAAGGTGCCTTGACCACTCCCTTCTCGACAGCCCTCCGGCCCCAGCTCCTGCCGTGTTTATGGTCCTGTCCTATCTCCTACCTTTCTGGTATCCTTCTCATCCCTTTATTGGCCCCTCTTCTATGGCCTTGCACCCCAGGAATACTGGGGTTCTCTGGGTTCTGTTCCAGGCCCTCTGCTGTTGCTCATTTTGTACATTTCTCCTGCGTGATCTCATCTCCCATGGCTTCAGTTGTCCAAACCACTCAGTCTTTTCTCTTTTGAGTTCCAGGCCTTATACTTCGCCACCCACTAGGCGTCTTAGCAGAAACTTTAGTCCCTCTACATCTCCAGTAATTTCTTCAAGATTCTAATTTTGTCATTGACAGTTCTGGGTAATTTTCTCCCTTTGTCTTATATAAATGAACTATGCAAATGCAATTTCAAGTTTCCTTCTCATGCAAATGTACTGCTGTCCGGACCCTGAGCCCTCATTGCCAGATTCATTCTTTACTCTCTTCCTCTGCTCTCCTCTCTCTCCCTCTCCCTCCCTCTCTCCTCTCCCCCCACCTCTGTGTGTGTTTGGGGGTACATGGGGGAGAAGTCATATAGACTATGCAGTAGTACCTTGGTTCACAAACCTAATTCTTTCCACAATTCTGGCTTCAAGCTGCATTGGGGGGGGAGCTGAATCTAATTCAATGGTTAGGCTCAATGTTGACCTTATTGAGAAATTTGACTTGGTTCTTATCCAATTCAGCTTGTGACCAAAATCGTGGAAAGAATTAAGTTCGTGTACCACTGTGTTTCTCAAACTCTTTTGCCAGAAGTATGCAAGGCTAAATTATTGTTTTCAATTGTTCTCCTCTCCTGTCTGTCACAGGGGTATGTTACCCCTTGTTGCCAAATGCTTTACAGTACCCCCTACAAATGAGTACATTTCCATACCCGCTTGACTCTAAGGCTGGCTATGTGCATTTGTTTTGGTTATGGAGAGTGAGCCTAACTTGTCAATACCAGCTGTGACCAGGAGTGGTTCAGGAATGGTTTGGCCATTTCTCTTCTCTCTCTACCATGAGACCAACACAAACACTGTTCCAGCTGGGTGTGATGACACACTGTAACCCCAGTATTTTAGGAGCCTGAGGCAGGAACAATGCAAGTTCTAGTCCTGCCTGGGCTACTCACTAATTTAGCAAGATCTTGTCTCAAAATAAAAGTAAAGCTGCGGATACAGCTCAGCAGCATAAACACTTGCTTGGCAAGTGCAAGGTCCTGAGTTTGATCCTGGGTACCACAAATAAATGAATGAATAAATAAATAAATAAAAATAAAGGGGGAGAGACTGGGGATGTAGCTTAGTATGAGAAGACCCTGAGTTCAATCCCCATTAGCACACACAACCCCCCCACACACATGCGCACATGTGCTCGGGCACACACACACACACACACACACACACACACAGGGTGCTGTCATTCAGGACCCCAGAATAAGAGATGTGGAGAAAAGCCAAATCAATCTGCAGCCCTGACTGTAGTTTGAGAAAGAAATGAGTGTTGTAAGACTTTTGTGGCAGGATTATAGCACAGCAGCAAAGTCCATGCTGTCAAGCATAAGGTCCTGAGTTTCTCAGTACCAAAAAATACATATTTTTTTCTTTTTTCTAAACAAAGAGGGAATATTGGTTAGTTTTAACTGCATTTGACAGGATTCAATAAGAAAGAAATCAGCTCAGAAAAAAAGTCTGTTTTTTAAGCAGGGATAAAATGGAAAAGAAAAAAATCCAGTATTCATGAGTTGAAGATGCAACTATTGATCATTTCTAAGAAAGACAGAAATTGAGAAATGTTTTGAATAACAAAGATGACTAAGTCTTGAATTAAAACTTAGCTTGAGGACAGATCAAGGGGTGATGAGGGGATTCCTTAAATTCTCTGTTGAATCAAATGGTTTAAGAAAAATAAAGACATGACACACCTCTAGAGGTCTGATAAATTCAAGCTATCTTAGCAATTACAGTATGCCTGGAGAGAAAAGAATTACAAGTGTGGTGATTGGCATGTGCTGTTGACTAGAATCAGACAGGTAAGTGTCTAATTGTATTCTTGAGAGCGTTGTGAGCTGGGCTTGAGCTGGTCCTGGAGGAACATGCTTGTAATCCCAGCACTCAGGAGGCTGAGGCAGGAGGATTGCTGGGAGATCCAGGTCAGCCTAGGATACAAAGTCAATCTGAACTGCATAGGCTGGCTACAGGGCCAGCCTGAACTGCATAGTGAAACCCAGTCTCAAAAAGAGAATAATAATAATAATAACAAAGAATGCTGTGGAACCAGGACACATCCGCCTGAGTCATAGGAGACTGATGGTTTGGGAACAATATTTGGGCTCCTAAATTTCTGTGGTCAGAAAGGAGGAGCTCAGGGAGTATGTATTTTCTAAATATCCAAGGACATCTAGAAGGATGTAAAGAAGGAAAGAAAGGATCCTTCTGGGGGAAAACAGTAACAGGATTATTTTCAGGCAGCCGAAGTGGGACCAAGCCAAGGAACATTTCCTATATTCAGCAAGATTTTGGAATTCTAAGAATCAGCGACGGCTGTGTGCCTTCCACTCTTTCTGTTAATAAACTGGAGTATTATTTCAGTGTTTCCTCTGTCTTTGTTCAGACACTGCATATGAGGTACAAGTGGGAGGGTAGATGACATTTGTTTGCTTTGGTTCATAAATCTCTGGATTAAAAGAAATCAGAATAAGCCAGGTATAGAGGCACACACATATAACCCCGGCAGGCCGGGAGGCTGAGGCAGGAGAATTGCAACTGGGAGTCCAGTCTAGGCAATTTAGCAATTCAGTGAAACCCTGCCTTAACACTAATAAACTAAAAAGGGTTGGAGATGTAGCCCAGTGCGAAGATCCTGGATTCACTCTCCAGTACTGCAAAGAAAAACAACAACAAAAAAGGCTCTATCTGGAAACTATCATAGATATTAATTTTGACCCTGACCTTTGTGGGGTCACTCTGGGGAAAGAATATTTTTTCCTGTAAAAGAGGGAGAAATGAACATTTGTGACTAGTGGAAGAGGGCAGTGTGTTCCCATTTCCTTTGCTTTCCCTCTGGGGGAGAAGTAAACCTTTCTGTAGGCATGACGATGCATTTGCAGCCCCCGCCCCCAGGAGGACTATTTCCATGCCTCGCTAATGCCACCAGGCAAAGTCCTATCGCCTTGCTGACAGAGTGTGCATAGTCTTGACATGTGCCAGTTCTGGGAGCAAAACCTCCAGAGCCAGTGTGTGGTCTGCCATTTCTTTTTTCACTTCTGAAACAAGATTAAGATGGAGGATGCTACTTCAGCCTGTGTATGACCATGAAGAGACGGATGGGGCAAAGTCACAGCTGGCCCACAGTCACCATCATCACTTGGAAGAAGAAAGAAATGTGTATTCTGATAAGCTACTGGAGTTTTATATATATATATATATTTTTTTTGTTTGTTTGTTTGTTTTTGTTTTGTTTTGTTTTGTTTTAATTGCGTAAACTAGTAAGGGCAGGTAAGTGCAGGGGCTCCCACGCAGGCCTGCCTGGTGCAGGGCACCGGCAGGGGCTGGAGAAAGGTGTGTGGGAGGGAAAGAAGCTGTCTCCACTTCCCTGTCTGCCCCAGGCAGCATCTCTGAGCTGCCAGCTGCCAGCCAGAGGCCCTGAGCTCCCTCCTCTGGGCGTCCTGCCTACTCCTCCTCCTGGTCTTCAGGCTTCAGGACAATAGTGGCTTTCTGCTCTTACTCATTTCTATTTGGCTTCTCTACTCTTCCATCACCTGCTGACCGATTTCCTGCACTAATGCCCCTGTCTGAGATACTCTTATATTTTATCTGTTGCCTTCTAACCAATCTACCACCCTGCATGTAAATTTTTGGAATAACTATTCATCACAGGTGTCTCAATACAGATTTATTTGATTCTATAATTTCATTTTTTTACCATCCTAACCTGTGATCTTATGTGCATTCACTTTTGTCATGCAACTATTGTCACTATCTATCTCTGGAACTTTTCCATTGTGTCAATTGAAACTCCATATCCATTGAACAACACCTCTAATTCCTTCCTCCTCCTGGGCCCTGACAACTTCTACTCTACCTTCTGTGTTTATGATTTTCACTGCCCTAGATTCCTTGTGTAGGTGGAATTACAGAATATTTGGCCTTCTTTTGTCTGACCTATTACCTCTAGAATAATGTCTTCAAGGTTCAACCATGTTGTAGCATGTATCAGAATTCAATTTCTTTTTTTCTATCAGTCTGTTTTTAACCAAGATTCCTTCAGTTTCAAGTAACGGAATCCCTGCCAGGGGTGGTGGTACATGCCAGTAATCTCAACACTTGGGCGGCTGAGACAGGAGGATCATTGTGAATGTGAGGCCTCATGCTTGAGGTCTCAAGACTGCGGCACTGCTAGCATTCGTATGAATTAGCTTTTGTTAAAATGTGCTGTTACAACAAACACTCCTCCCCCAAATCTCTACGGCTTGAAATAACAGCATCTAGAATTTTGATTCTTTGAGATAAGATCTTACTATGCAGTCCAAGCTAGGCTTGCATTTGTGACCTTCCTGCCTCAGCCTCCTGAGTGAGTTCTGTGATTACAGGTGTGAACCAATATGACTGGCATAGGAATATATTCTTTTCAAAATAAGGACCAGGCATGGTGGCAACATACCTGTAATCCCAGCACTCAAGGAGGCTGAGGCAGGAAGATCACTGGGAGTTCCAGGCCAGTTCGGGCTACAAAGTAAGTTCAAGGCTAGCCTGAACTGCACAGCAAAATCCTTCTTCAAAAAGACTCTTCTCCCCCCAAAAAAGAGATAAGGAAAAGCTTTTCTAGAAATTCTATAGCAGTCATCTTATCAGTCAGATAGACAAAATTATGTCATATTTATTTACATGCTTGAAAAAAAGTCACTGGTAGGCTGGGGATTTAGCTCAGCAGCACAAGTACTTGCCTGGCATGCACGGGGGTTGTGAGTTTGATCCCAGACATCAAAACAGAGAGAGAGAGAGAGAGAGAGAGAGAGAGAGAAATAAAATGTGAGAAAATTAAAAGAAGGAAGAAGAGAAGGAGGAGGAAGAAGGAGGAAAAGGAAGAGGAGGAGGAGAGGGAAGTCACTGGCAACCATTGTCTTAGTTTATTTCAAATTCAAAATTCATCCCCTAAGAAGGAGGAGGGCCTGGGTGCACTGAATTGAACATATACACAGGAGAACATTCCTGGATGGAAGGAGGAGGTAAAGCGCCCACTGGGCGAGGTGTCTGTAGTATCTGCTGTACTATCATATCTACCCTCTGTCTCAGTGAAACTATCTGATAAATAACACACACAAAACATTCAATCAGTTGTAGCCAGAAACCTAGAAACCATTCTCCAGTCTCCTTCTCATTTCCCCCTTTACCCAGTCAGCACTCTGGCTCAGGGATTTCACCTTGACTTTGGCTTTGGGCAGCTCTTTTGTTATCCATGTTCAGGGCATCACCATCACCTCTCACCGGGCCACTCTTGCAGCTTTCTCATCAGTCTCTCTGTCTCTGGTCTTGCTAACCCTCAATTCAGTCTCCAAGCTGATAGAGCAATTTGAGCCCTATATTTTCCACTGAAGAGCTTTCTTAAACTGGGCAGAAAGGCATGCACCTGTAAGCCCAGTATTCTGGGAGGCTGAGGTAGGAGGATTACAAAGTTCAAGCCCAACCTGGAAATTTAGTATCTTGAGACTCTGTGTCAAAATAAAAAAGTTTTAAAATTTCGGGGGATCTAGCCCAGTGCAAAGGCCCAGGGGTTCAGTCCTCACTACCAGAGGTTGGAAAGCAACACCATTCTTTGACTTTTTTGCTCTCAGGAGAAAAGCTAAAACCCCACACCATGCCTTCCAAGGCCCTCTGCCATTGTGACCCAGTGCACTTCTCTGGTTTCATCTCTTTCTGCTTGTTTTCTGGATTCTGCATTGTCCCTGTCTCCTGATGAACCCTTTCTCATCATTTAGGTCACAAGTTAAGCATCACTTCCTTGAAGATGCTCTCTATTCCCACAACGCAAGGCCCTATGCTTCATCACTCTACTCCAAACTTCCTGTAATTTTCTGTTGAAGTCCGTCTTCCTGTGCAGACTGTGTTACATCCCTATCACCCAGCAGAGCATGGCTATTATAAGGGTTAAATAAAAGTGAAGAGACTGGAAAGTTTTTGTTATGGTGCCTATGGGTGGTAAGGGATCCCGACCGAAGACGTACAGGTGATAATCCATCTCTAGACACTGAAGAAAAAGAATCCGTAAGAGATACACAAAAGGCTGACAGGGCGGATAAGAAAGGAGTAGGCAGAGAAGTAGAACATCAGAGGAGAATGCAATCACAAACTCAAAAAGAGAAGCTTAGGAAATTGGAGGTACCAAACAGGGTCACCCACAGAAAAGGGGACAGATGTGGATAAAAAATGGCCATGGACTTGGCTACAGAGCCAGAAATGTAATGTTTGAGAGTATAATGTAATGTTTGTCACACTAATATACATAAGAAGGACCTTTTTTCTTCCTTTTCCTCACTTTTAGTCATTGGTCCATCAAAGATTCATTATCCACTCTAGGACAGGTACTTTATCAGGCTTGAGGGAGACTTGGGAACTAGGACAAGCTCCCTGGCCTGCTGGGCTCCTTACCCTTCCTGCTAGGCAATGTTACAATGTTCGTGGCGTGACTGGGGCGTTTTATTGGGCTTGGTACTGATTGGCTGTCTGGACATGTTTAATGAAACTAGAGTTAGTGTTCAAGCCAAGAGGTCTGCAAGACTTCATCTTGTTCTGAGCTGGCAGGAAGCAAAAGGGAAAGTGCAGGTAGCATGCTATTACTGCATCACCTCTGTCTGCTCATAAGTCAGTCTGAGATGAGATTCTGGGATTTTCCAAGAAAACTGATTCCACCTACTCAAAAGGCAAAAAAAATGACAGCAGTTTAATTAAAGGTACCCTCTTTTAAAATATTCTTCAGACTTGGCGTTGCTCATTACTCAGTCTGCACAGATTTCTCTAACTTTCAGACTAACATTGTACGACTAACTAAATTATTGCTTCACTATTTTTTTTTTCTGCCCCTGTGTTCCTTGTTTAAAAGGTCAGTGAGGCAATCTTCTGAAAATTAATGGGTGTCAGTGGGGTAGGGAGTTGGAGTGGAGACAAAGGGAGGAACACTAACTGAGTAGAAATTTCTCTTACTAGGCTTTCACTGAACACTCATTTTATACCTCTCGCTTTATATAATAGACATTGTGCTGGGAAAAAGAGTTTAAATCAAAATCCCTTTAAGGCACATTATCTTTAATACTCTAGAAAAACTGTTATTTAAGGAAATTCTGCCTACTGATCTTTTTGGGTTTTTTGTTTGTTTTTTGAGACAGGGTCTAACCAACATCCAGGCTGGCCTTTAACTCATGGCAGTCCTCCCGCCTCAGCCTTCCAAGTGCTGGAATTACAGGCATGCACTACCACACCTGGCCAGCCAGTTGATTTTTAAAAACAAAACTAGCTATTCCTTGAAGCCTGAGTCATACTTTGCTAGTTTATAGCTTGGATTATAAGTATACTAAAAAACAAAACCAAACAAAACCATATAAGATTGAGGAAGAAAGCAATACAAAATATCTGTCCCTAGCCCCAGTCAGATTGTAGTTTTTGAAATCTGGGAACAGAGTAGAAAAACAAGCTCCTAAACGTCCCTGCCTGAGGGAAATCCCCTCAAGGGACTGAGCTCAGGCCTGGACCTTCTTAGTGCTGCCATTTGAGGTCCCTGGGGGTCTGGGGTAGGTTGAGCAAGGTGGAGGCCCGAATTAAACAGGAATAACAAGGTCAGGAATAACAAGCTACACATCCATAGTGCTTACAAGGAGTCGGGCTCTGCTGGAAGCACTCAGTTAATCACCCCAACACCTCACAACATAGCTACTAGTATTTTCCCTCTGAGAAACTGAGTCAGGAAGTTAGAAGCAACTTGCCCAATGTCCTGCACTACAAAGTGGAAGAGTGGGCACCTAGCTGGTGGCCATTAAAGGTGTCTACAATATGCCCAACTTCTCTGAAAAGGATCAGAAAACTCATCTTTCAGCCTGCAAGCAGGGCTGGTTTGGGAAGCCGGTGACTTATCAGAGCTGTCGGAGATAAATAATCGCTCTGCGAGGAGACTGGCGAGTCAGAGGCGAGCACAAACGCCAGGGTGCGGGGTGGCGCAGCGGCTGGGGCGTTTAGCCCTCTCCGGTCAGATCTGCGCAAGCCGCGCGCTGGGAGGACACAGCCACAGCTGGCCGGGGCCACGTGTCCTAGGCTCTGGGCCAGGGGCGGCTCGAGGAGGCGGGGCCGGGAGCTGGGCGGGGCTTTCGGGCCCTCGCCCGAAGCAGTGCGCTTGCGCGGCTAGGCGGCGCGCGCGCGCGGCGGGGCGGGAGCGCGAGCCCGGTGTGTTCAAGGCCGTTCCATCCGCTCCGGGTTGGGCCGCGGTGCGCAGGCGCGGGTTCTCTCCTTGTCACTCCGCGCCGCGTGCGGGTTGGTGGCTCGGCGGTGGCGGTGGTGGCTGTCTTCGGCACCATGAGCGGCTACAGCAGCGAGGAGCGCGCCGCGCCCTTCACCCTCGAGTACCGCGTCTTTATCAGTAAGTGTCTGCGGCGCCCCGCGCCGTGCCGCCCGCCGCCCATTCATTCCCGGCCTCGCCGCCCTGCGCGGTTGCGGCCCTCGGTCCCCGACTGGCTCGGGCGCGTCTCTGGGCCCTGCTAGCCGCACCTGCGGGGGTCGCCCTCCCACTTCCCTCCCCGGGGAAAGGAAACGCTCCCCTTTCCCACGTTCCGCAGAACGCGGACCGGGCTGGTTTTGCGAGTGTCGGACTCAGGAGGAATCTGTAGGGCAAGGAAACCACTGAGTCACCCTAGAAAGGTACCTGGACGTAAAACAATCCCGGTAAGAGGTTTGCTCTCTGGAAGAACGGGGGCAAGGGGCTGGACTGCCTAAAGACCTTAATTCCGCCGCCTTGGTTCTGATGGTCGGCGCTGAGCGGAGTCAAGTCCTCCTGCTCGGTGGACAGCAAGGGAAACTGAGGCCCGGCCATGCTGCACCCACCCTCGGGCGTAACGCTTCTGCCTCTCAGGGCCCGTGTTTTCCCGTAAGCGCTAATGCTGGGAATGTTTCTACTGAAACAGAAAGCTGCGCCCCGCCAGTCACACAGGTGACGTCGATCAGAAAGCAGACCGCCAAGTTTTTAATCTGGGTCAGGAATTTCTTCCCAAATCCTGCGTTTAGGAGCAGAAGGCTGGAGTCTTGATGGTGCCCCAGCTTCCTGGGCACGCTGGCATTTGCCTTCTAGCTACCTAGGGTTTATTTTTCTCGTCTCCATCCTACAGCTGCTAGGAATAGATGAATGGCGCTACTAGGAAATACCTGACTAAAGGCCCGTTTGTTTTACCCTCTTTACGGTTTTATCGAAAGAGAACAGGCGGGTTCAGCGAAGTCCGGGTTAGTGTACGAAGGGCAGGAAAAGGTAGGGTGGAGGGCGTGACTGGGAATACAATAATGAAAGAAGGAACCAAGCACCTGGCAAAACAGCCTGGGGATGGGAGGAAAAGGAAAGTGAACCCTAAATTTTGTGTTAGTTGAAAGTTAAACCACTAGGTAAATTCAGGAAGACTAAGGCTCCCCATTATTTAATTTCAGAATTAAGTAGTAAGGGCAATACAGGAACTTTAGACAAGTAATTCACCATGATGTTTTTCCGAAAATAGTGTTGGTTCCAGTTTCTCTATAGAATGGACCTACCGTAGGGACACGTCTCTGTTTTGAAAGGTGAAGGGATTGTCTGGAAATGGTCTTTGAGCTACACACATGTAAATCAGACTCACTTTGTATTTTATCTGTATTGGCAGTATTTGAGGCCATTAAGGTCACCCAAGCCCTTCCCAGACTTTGACTCTGCTAATGTAAATTTATCAAATGAAACTCTTGGGAATTTAAGAACTACGAATGAAGGCCTAGGGGTGGGGGTATGGCTCAGTGGTAGAGCACTTGCTTAGCATGTTTGAGGACATGGATTCAATTCCTAGTACTGAGCCCAATAATTAGAATGAACTTTGCAATTAACTAATTTTTAAAAATCATAGATTTTGTGATACGCTTCTTTATAGAAGCATCCAATAGACTACAGAGTCATGAGTGATTAGGAAGGGATCTGATTGAGGGCAGTCGCTGGTCCACTTTGGTAAGGTAGGTAGACTCGTATGTTTCCTCTTGAATAGTGAGGAAGGTTTTTTTGTGTGTGCAGTCCTAGGGATGGAACTCCCGTTGTCACACATGCTAGACAACCTCTCTGCCAATGAGCTATATCCCCAGCCCTGAGGAATTTTTAGAATTACTTTTTGAATATTGCAGTTGAGTCTCTAGAACATAGAAGTAATCTGTAAAGAATTTGTAACAACTTGATTATCCTTGAGGGAAAATTGTAGTTTAAGGTTCTGTCCTGCTGAAACATCATTTAAAGCAATACAGTTTATAATTTAGCAAAAGATCTGTTCTTTCCAGTTATTTCGTAAGAGTTGTGAGACTAGTTAGCTGATACAAGATAAAAAATAATTTGACCACCATTTGCATACTAGGCACTGCAGAGGTCAGGACAGGCAAGGCTAAGGATTAATGCTGTTACAAGCCTACAAGGTGCTTAGCATGAAATCCTGATCTTGGGGGAGGGTCAGGGAAGAGGAAATACAGAACTGTTGGGAGACTGGAGGTGAATTGAGGCTTAATTGGCTTCCTCCGTTGAACATAAAGAAAAAGGCAATACAGCTGAATTTGAATTTGTTACCTGAGCATGAACTACATGGATATTGGAAGACAGATGACCCTTGTGTTACTTTAATTGCCTATATCAGTATTTTTTTTTTATTGGTACCAGGGATCGAACTCATGACTACATGCCTGCAAAGCAGGCGCTTATGCCGCTGAGCTAAATCCCCAGCCCCTATATCAGTATTTTTATTCACTCAGCTGCCTACTAGAAGCAAGACCCCCCTGGCTGTCCTCATGTTAAACTGACTCAGTGTCTCTTCATCTTTGTTTGCCCCTGGGGTCAGGGAGATAACAAAGTAACTGGACCAGGTCTCCCGCAAATGGCTGTGAGTGGGGAAAGCTAGGAGGAGTGGTTTTGCTCCCCACAGGTGACACCTGGGGCAGGAGGGACCTGCGACCCTCCTAGGCTGCTACACACAACCAGGTTTTATTTTTGGTGCAGGAGTGAATTTAGCAATATAATTAACCATAGTACTAACACTTTTTTTGGAGACCCAGTCGCACTACATAATGTAAGCTGGCCTCAAACTAGCGGTGATCTTCCTATCTCAGCCTGCAGTGCTGGGATTGCAAGCACATGCCACCATGCATGGCAGTAATAATTTTTCTAATTTATTTTGCAGAAAATGAAAAAGGACAGTATGTATCTCCATTTCATGATATTCCGATTTATGCAGATAAGGTAAGATACCCCTGTATTTCCTCAGATCAACAAGTTCCATATAAGGGTTTTTTTACACACTTTACAAGTGGTTAAAATGCCTCCCTGTACTGTGAATTAAAGGTTCATTGACAAATAAGAAGTTAGTCTTTCAACCAGATCATTCAGTTAAAGAAGCAACTGTAAATTGGAGAAGGAATAGAAAACTAGAAGCAAGTTTTAAGCTGCTTTTTTTTTTTTTAATACTTGTCTTTTCTATATTGAGTTTGGAAATAAAATTCTAGTACTTCATTAGTGGTTTAAAAGTAAATCAGGTACCCAGCACAAAATTTTGATTGTAGAAGTGGGATGTTTATTAAATGGTATAAAGTAAATTATTCAATCAATGTAAGAGAATTCATAGGCTAGTAGAATGATTTGCAAATAGTGCTAACAAAGGTAAGTACACAGCCCCCTAAAAGGAAATGTCTGTTCTTGTACACACCAGTGATCTAAAGAAATCTAATCTTAGTGGAGATTGGTAAGTTTATCATCAATTAATAAGAATATTTATGATCCTTGAGTGGCGATAATACCTGTAACTTTTTTTTTATGGTGTTAAGGATGAACTCAGGACCTTGCACATGCTGGGCAAGGGGGTCACCCCCACCCATACTTTTATACCTTTAAATAGTAATGTTAAAAGAAAAAAAGGCTTTTTCCCAGCTTCCTTCCTAATGGGAGGTGTTTGTACTGTATTTAAGAACTTGACCAGGGAGATACCTGATTCGTTTTAAACCTTTGATATTTTTTCCCTTCAGTGCCATTAAGTACTGAGCTTTTTGAGTTGTAGAAGCTTTCTTAGCCCAGTGCTGATACATAATACAGGTGAATGTCACATTCCAATGTATGTGTAGAATAATATTAAAGATTTTTAAATTTTGCCCTTGTGTGTGCTGAGTTTTACCGTCTTTTGGACTTGCCTCTCAAACAGATGAATTCCTTATATCTACCAGGAAGTCTGCTGTAGTTCCATGTTGACACTTGCATGTAGAAATTCCATCTCTTGGTTGCTTCAGAGGAGCCTTTCCAAGCTCGGTGCCCGTTGGAGGCAGTGGAGCAGACCTGAGACCAATTATGTACCATAGTTACAGCAGGGACCTCTAATTGTCATGTGTTTTCCTGTGGGATTCTCAAAGTCATACTTATTCAGAAACTGTGATTTGTTACATCTGATTTCCTGGGAGTTGATGTGAACTACGGAGTCCTGTCCATCTATTGGAACGGCCTCAATTGGTTGGCTTGAATTACCTGTTTTTGGTACAGTATATGTAAATTATACTGTAAAGTACTTCACCGAAATGTTTCAGCTCATTCTCAGTGATGAAGAGGTATGAAGCTACCCTAGATTTACTGGGATGTGTTATTTTGTGGTGTTGGGGATTTATACCCCAGACCTCACACATCGTAGATAGGTGCTCTAGCACTGAGGTACACTCCAAGCCCTTTTAAACTTTTTTTTTTAACCAGAAAATAAACACCAGCTTTATTAATAGCAACAGAAAGGGTTTCCAGTTTCTCAGAAGAAAACTTACCTGAAGCCCGCACCACCTGGTGTTATAGGATTAAAGGCTCATGTCACATTGGCCATTCTGATAGCTTCTCACCACACCCTGAAAGGTCATCAAGGACATCTGCCATTGAGCTGCTGAGGTACATGCTGGGCACCAGGGAGGGCAGCTTCACAGTCCCATGTCACATTACTGAGGGGACTCTCGCTAAGAAGCTCCTGGAGAAGAGAGAACATGTCAGTGTGGATAACAGAGCCTTGCTTCTCAAGAGTGAAGAAAAACCATGCACTAAGCTCTTTTTCCTGGGCAGTCAGCCAGAGTGCTCTGTGAAGAATCCTTTTCCAGGTCCACCGCAGCCCATGCAATGGCAGGGCGTGGCGGGGGAAAGGGTGGTGAGGTGGCAGCGTAGCAGCAGAGGGGTACAGCGAGGCACAAGTTCGACTTTGCTGGTAGTTGTGGGTGTCTTTTCTAGCAGCTGAAGCAGCTTGATGGGGGATGGCAGGGGCCACTTGCCATTCACCTCTGCTTGAAGCCATATTTTTTTTGTGTTTATAAAAGAGGTCTGTCGTAGAACTCCCCAAGTTGACAATCTTGGGGCAACCATCTCAGTCCTCCTCCTGGATGATGCACTCTTTACAATAATAGGCATCAGAGACTCTGGCCTCCACAGATTGCCAGTGCCCCAGTCAGACCCCTAGTTACATATAACATATTGATACCAGGGTGCAGGGACATACATGGGAGTCACAGATCATATACCATCACAGTTCTCACACAGTCTTCTCATGGCAATGCCAGCTTGCTTGCAGCAAAATATCAAATCTGGATGCTATTTAGCCATAGCGCCTATTCAAGAGAGCTCCTGGAGTCTCCACTATAAGATCTCACTAAGTTGCCTGAACTTGCTATCCTCTTGCTCCTGCTTTCCGAGTAGCTGGGGCTAAAAGCATCCTCTGTCGTGCCCAGCTATCCCTAGCTTAGTTGATGAGCAGAGAAAATACCTTGATATGTAGTGGATTTTTGGTGTTTGTAAGTGATTGGGCAGCATTCTAGCCAAGAACCAGGATGATCATAGATGTGTGGTACATGCTCTTAGGCTGCTGCAAGGTACTTTAAGATAGGAAGCAGACTGTATAGTCCCATGTAATCGTTTTCACAGGGTGCCTGTGACACTGCATCTTGCTGTGTCTGTGATGTGGTGACTCAGGTGGAGACTGTGCCCTTATTTCTCCCTGTGGTGGCTCAGAAGCACAAGCCCTTGGCACAACTTTGATTTCACCAGTAGTTCAGGCCCTAAGGGCCTTTTCTTTTCTGAGTGGCCGGAAGGAGCTCTTTTGTTTTGTTCTGTTTTGAAGGAAGTTGTTTATAATACAAATAAGGGTGAGTATGACAGAAGTTATTTTGGATTATAGCCCCCAAAAGTCTGTTGAATTCATTTTGTTGTAGAACAGTATGGTTTTCTTTTTGTAAATTGTCTTATTATTGACATACACATATTTTTATGTGTGCAGTCTGGACCTTCTCCCTGGTGTGGTCTGTCATTTCAGGAGTGGTAGTGAGAGAATGTCATTACAAGTAAGGATGTCCCTTTAACACGACTCGGCTCCACAGTGGAAAAATTCCAACAGCTCACGTATTCTGTCCTATGTTAGGACCTTTTGATAAGGACGACATTCATTTTGTTATGGCATTAGGTAATCAACCCAGCTGGGTCAGGAAATTCTTGAGACTCCAATATCCTGCTTGGATTGTGTCCAAATCAAATATATGGTAAAGGCAAAGACATGGACTCCCTGGATATTTCTTTTCATTGTAGCAATGCTCTTTACCGTGCATTTATTTTGGAGTCAAATGTACAGGCACCTGTAGCTCAGAACTGAGATGACAGAAATTTATAAAACTCAACGTGTAAACATATAAACATATACAGTATGAAACACTGTATTTAAATCTTAGTGTTTAAATATCATGATTTGATACATTAATTGTAAGAGTTTGGTGTTCTTCTAGTCCATGTCTTCTGTTTTTTGTTTCTTTGTTTGTTTGTTTCCTGAGACAGGGTCTTACTATGTAGCCCAGGCTGGCCTTGACTTTGTGGCATTTCTCCTGCCTCAGCCTCCCATGTGCCACCACACTTGACTTCTAGTCCGTATTTTAAACTCTGATGTTAAATACTAGTTCTGACTAGTAGTTGACTAGTAGCTTCTGTTTGTTTCCCAAGATCCTGCTGGGAGCATGTAGGAACATATATAAATAGGGAACTGTTCATTTTCCTCCCTTCCCAAAGAAGTCAAGCTTCTAATCCAATGATGGCGAACCATTTAGAAAACCAGTGCCAAACTGCAACTCAGAGCCCACTTATTTATCACAAAGTGCCAACACTACAGTTAAACCTGAATACTGAGGTTTTAGCTAAGAAAAAACTCCACACTAACATTTTTGTCTTTATTTTTTAAAAATATTTTTGCCTTAAAAACATGTTTGCCCTAGGTTTGCTACCTCTCTTCTAGTCAAATAGGTTGATGCTTCAGAAATTTGACAGTATTTTCTGCAGTTTGGTGTAATTAATCATGTTTCTTGGGGAAGGTTCCAGGTCAAATTTCATAGACATTATAAATCTCAGAAAAATTTGACAACTGGAAATGCAGGTTCTTGATTGATTTTATAGGGGAGAAAATAAACTGAGATGTAGTTAGAATATCTGTTTTCAAAGTTTGTTGTCTAGGGCTGGGGATTTAGCTCAGTGGTGGAAGTGCCTGCCTGGCAAGCGCTAGGTCATGAGTTCGATCCCTGGTACCAAAAAAAAACAAAGTTTGTTGTCTAAAGCTCGGCGGTGGTACATGCCTGTAGGTGGTACATGCCTGTAATCTCAGTGCTCGGGAGGCTGAGGCAGGAAGATTGTTGCAAATTCAAGACCAACTTGGGCTACAAAGTGAGTTCAAGGCTAGCCTGAACCACATAGTAAGATCCTGTCTCAAAAAGACAAAAACAAAGCAAAGTTTGTTGTCTAGAATGTCTAGAATGCTACAGTTCCTGGGGGAAAAATATTTAGGATTGTGCTGAATAACAAAACCAGTTGAGTAAAGAAGACAGGAATTGATGAGGAATGGTACTAAACTTCTTTTAAAAAATCTCAACATTATAAAGTACATAAATACTGGCAATATTCAGATATGTAATGTTTTAAAAATTTTGTTTTTTGAAACAGGATCTCACTATATAGTTCAGGCTGGCCTTAAACTCACTGTGTAGCCCATGCCAGCCTTGAACTTGAAGTGATCCTCCTGCCTCCACCTCCCAAGTGCTGGAATTACAGGTGTACCACTCTTAAAACTTCTATTTTACTTCTAGGCTTTAGAGTCTGGAAAAGTGCCTGCCCCTTAGCGGTGGCACTAAGTGAATTTTTATGCACAGAAATAAATTCAGCCAGGAGTGTAGTAGAGGTCTGCTATCCCAGCAATTGGGAGGCTGAGATAGGAGGATTATGAGTTTGAAGCCTGGGCCACACAGCTAGTTCAAAGCCAGCCTGCACTATGGGAGACCCTGCGTCCACAAAACAACAAAGAATTGGTTTTACATCTTCTTGCAGGTACTAAAAAGCAGTAGATTCTTGGACTTTAATAATTTTTCTGTTCTTGTACCAATTTTCTTCATTTTTTCCCTTCCCTTTAGTCATGTGGATTTCTAACATTAGGTAATTCTGTTTTGAGGGTCTATACATATTTATGTTTCAGTTCATTAAAAGTTTCAATCTAGTTCCCAACCTTTGAATTAGTGATTGCAGCTCTATTTGCTGAAACCTGTTTTGTGTTTTGAGATGTGGTCTTGGCTGTGTTCAAGGCTGCCCTTGCACTCCCAATCCTCTTACCTTAGCCTTTAGCTTCCTAAACAGTTTTTTCTGAAAGTGATGTATTCGTTTGGTGGCATTTTCTTTTGAAAAATGAACCAGTCTCCTTGGTTTTTTCTTCTGTATTAAGCATGTGTTATAACAGCTCCACCTTGTGGTTCTGTAGGAAATTGCTGCTGAAAATTTAAAAACCCTGATTTGTTCATGTTTACAGATGGGGATGGATGGATGGACATACAAACAGACAGGGGATCAAGCCCAAGGATTATTCTACTACTGAACTACAACCCCAGCCCTTTTTATTTTTTCTTTTGAGACAGGGTCTTGCTAGGTTGCGCAAACTGCCTGATCTTGTGGTCCTCCCACCTCGGCCTCTTATGCATCACTGTGCCTAAATCAGATCTGTCATTTTTATACCTAAGAAATGATACTAGGTAAATGCAGTTCTAACAGTTAACAGGAGGGCTGGAGATTTAGTTCAGTGGCATAAGTCCTGCTTGGAAAGTGTGAGGTCGTGAGTTCGATCACTGTCACACACACAAAAAAAGTTAACAGTGGATAAGATAAAAAAAATTTTTTTTTTTTTTTTTTGGAACCAGGGATTGAACTCACAACCTTGTTCTTGCTAGGCAGGCACTTAAGTCATTGAGCTAAATCCGCAGTGCACCGATAATATAAAATTTAATTAAAGATTGGTCCTCTTGTTTTCTACCCAGGCATAGTTAGTGTTATATTTTCTAAACCATTTAAATGTTACTTTACAAGGATATGGGGATAGAGTGGTGTATTCAGTCTTGCATTTAATTATCTCCATTCTTTTGGTTTTATGTTGTTGATGAGAATTTAAATGAGGAACAAAACTACCTTTTCAGTAACATCTGAAGAGCTTTTGTGCTTGATTAAAAGCAACAGCAAGGTATTAGTGGCTTGGGCCTTGGCTTAGTCACTTTCCTTATCAAGGGAGAAAATGCTTGACACCTAAAGGAATGGGAGCCAGGCTTTACTTGGGCTCAGTCCATGGCCAGCCAGCTTTGAGGGAGGCAGGCGCAGTGGAAAGGTCTGGTAGGAGAGCTGCTCACCTCATGGGATTCCGGAAAGCTTGTGGCATCAAGGGAGATTAACCTGACCAGCGCACGCCCACAGTGAGCCCTCATCCAGCCAGATCCCACCTCCTAACAGCAAGTCAGCCTCATAATCCTTCACCTTCCAGCCCATGAGGCTGGGGGCCATTTTAGAGTTAAACCATGTCAGTCATTACTGATTTACTGCTGTATATGGTGTGTCTGCCCCTATTTCTTATGCAAAATAGAAAAGAGGTAGTTTTAAAAAGTCGTGTATATAATTTTCACTCTATTTCTTTAGAGATATGATCTTGCTGTGTTGCCCATGTTGTTCTCAACTTTGTGGGCTCAGATGATCTCCCCCCCCACAGTTTCTCGAGTAGCTGCCCCCGCAGGCCACACCCACTCTTTTTCATTTGAAACCAACTTTTAAAGTTACAGTTTTTATGAAAGACTAACTGCAGTTTTAAGCTTTATTTGTGCCCTTATGAAGCCTAGAAACTGATAAGCTACTATTACGGTTTTATTCCTTAGTAAAAGTCATTCTGATTATGCAAAGCTCCATTTTAATTAGCCTATGTCAACTCCAGATTTAACTTAGTTTGCACAATGACGTGACTGTGATTGTATATGTTTTAAAACTGAAAATATATAGGATTCATTTCCCTGAAAAACCATCCTCTTTATAGTGATTAGTTTAAAGCTGTGAATTAATGCCACTAGCACCACTGTTGGTTAAAATAGTTTTGAACATATTCTTTTGTATCCAGTGTTAAACTTATACTCCTTTTGGGGGGGGCACTTGGTTTTCAAGAATAGCAAAATTGGAAGAATAATGTGGGTGATCTAGCTGATGAATGTGGTTAACACTTAAACTGAATTACCTGAACCAGGTGGCTGGGCTGACTTGAGCTTTGCCTGCAAACTGCCTCTGAATCGAAGCTCCAGCTGTGTCATGCGCATCCAGGTGGGTGATGGACAGCAGCCCCCAGAGATGAGTGTCTGGAAGACGACTTTTTTCATAGATGGAATTTCTGTTGTGTTTGTTTAAAAACTGTTTCCTTCCTTTCTGGAGACACTTTTCCATCCAAGCATGGTGCAAGCACTTGGGAGGCTGAGACAGGAACATTGTGAGTTTGAGACCAGCCAGGCTACGACGTAGCAAAAGCCTGTGTCAAGATACCAAAACAACTGCAGCAAAAAAAAAAAAGCATACAGAGAAGTTCAAAGAAATAATCAACCATACACTTGCCATCTTGATTCTACAGTTAATATTTTCTTTCATCTCTTAGTCTGTCATTCTGTCAGAAGTCTGATGAAGTCCATTGACTTCAGAGATCCAATATGACAACTGGTTTAACTTCGGAAGACATAGGGTGTGCGTCAAAGTAAGAGGACACATTAGCTCCTGTGACCATCTGGCTTTTTCTTTGTCTTTCCAGGACATATTCCACATGGTGGTTGAAGTTCCACGCTGGTCTAATGCGAAAATGGAGGTAATGTTTTGCCTTAGATGTCAGAAGTAGGGTACTCATGACCTGGCCATGCCAGTTCTCTCAAGGCTGAAGCAGCGAGTCTCCAAAGGGTGTCCTCTGTCCAGTCCCAGTCTGGCCACCCCCCAGGCTGACAGTTTTCTCTCTGCATGTGGCCAGACATGGCCCTTTACCTCCCACATGCTCCAAACTGCTCCCCACTGCTTCACTTCTGAGGCTTCCGAGACCTAGTACTATGTGCCACTTTTTTGACAGTGACCTGAAAAATTTGCATTCAGGTGCCTGAAAACTTTTAAACATTTTAAAGGGAAGCTGAAGTTGAATAATATTTTGTCCTTTTAAAGTAAAATTCTTGGTTCTTTTATTTCTCAAATGTTAGGATTTGTGCCAGTTAATTGTAGTTGTTGCTTTCTGGAGTTAGAAAATGAACTTTCTCCTCTAGATAGTGCTGTGTACCTCTGCAAATTTTCCACTTAATGGCCGATTAGAGACACAGTTCAAATTACAATAAAAGTTAGAGATAAAGTTGTGAAAGTAGAGTTAGGGGTCATACATATATCATGATTCATTTCAACTCCTTGTGTGAGTAGTATTTCACATCCAACTATGCAACCATTTGAAATCTTATTTCAGATCGCTACAAAGGACCCTTTAAATCCAATTAAGCAAGATGTAAAAAAGGGGAAACTCCGTTATGTTGCGAATCTGTTCCCTTATAAAGGATATATCTGGAACTATGGTGCCATCCCTCAGGTATGTCTTCATTAACTTTCAGAAATTGTACTTTTTTATAACTTACTGTTGGCAAAAAATGATTTAATTACCTTAGAAAATGTTCACTGTAGTTTTTAAAAATATACAGGAAAGGATAATCAAATTGGTTTACTACTTCTTTGAACAACTTTTTAGTATATATCAGTTGTGAATATTTATAATGTCTGAACTCAGATATGGAAGTTTATATTTTCCAAGCTATTTGTCTTTTTCTGTGGACTAGTTGTGAACTCTATACATTGTTTTTTACAAATCCTGCGGCAAGTCAGATAGAGCGACAGTAGTGGTCAGAAGCATGGATTCTGGCACCAGGCAGGTGTGTCTCCTGCGGGTCCTCTGAGACAATGTGCTCAGCTCCTACGGTTACTGGAAGGGAATGAAGGGAGCACTTAGTCTCTGCACGTGCAAGTTTTCTGAGCTGTTGACTTTTTGTTCGGGTGCTGCTCCCTCCTTATTGAAGCCAAACACTTTGTGATAAAATAATGATGGGGCCGGGCGTGGTAGTACACGCCTGTAACCCTAGCATTTGGGAGCTGAGGCAGGAGGATTGCTGTGAGTTCCAGGCCAGCTTGGGCTACGTAATGACTTCAAGAGTAGCCTGAACTGCACCATGAGACTGTCTCAAAAACAAACAAACAAATAAACAAAAAGTCATGATGGGGTTCCTATTTCCTTAAACAGTCCTTTGAGGAGGGGGGACACCTGCATGATTTACAGTTTATCTCCAGCACAATACCAGTATGCAGGTGGTTACTTACGTTTAATGTTTGAATGAGTCTCTAGAACATTTCTATGAGTATATGATACATGTTTGGCCAGGGTAATAGTGTGGCACTTATTAAATGTTCAGCTTGGTTTTTCCTTTTGATAAATGGTTTGTTTCAATTCACCATTAGGTCTGTTAAAGAGTAACGTAACTCTTACTAGAACAGGTTATTAGAATATAGATCAAACTCATGTAGCTTGTTGAGGAATCCCAGTCATTTGCTCTCATCACAGCACTTTGCCTTGTGCTTCAGTCAGTTTGGTATGTGCCTTTGAAACATTATCCCTTTAGGAAAACTCTGCTGATGTGCTCCTGTAGGTTGGCTTTTGTTTTCTCAATGTTGGCTGTTTGGATATAGCCTTCCTTTATTGCCCTTTGCTTTTATTTTTTTGCCTTCACTCCAGCTGAATAGGAAAGCGAATCCAAGTTATAAATATGTTCTGGTTGGGGAAAAAAGAACCCAAACAACAGCTGCACTTTAAGCCAAACTTCCTGGCAAGCACAGGCTTCAGCTCTTTTTTGAGATGCTCTGTGAGGACTCAGGCCCGCAACGTAGCAAAAAGAAAAAAAGATCCTAGTAATTTACACTTGAGAAAATCCTGATTGAAGCTTTTAGTCTTGGTTCCTGGCCAACAATAATGCTTTTTGGGGGGATTTTGTTTTTGTTGTTTGTTTGTTTGGTTGGTTGGTTGGTTTGGGGGTTTTTAGATATCTTGCTTTTGTAGTGTAGGCTGGGCTTTAACTCACTATATAGCTCAATACTAACAACAATGCTTCTAACATTAGAACATATCATTTCCATTATAATATTGTTGCCTGCCCACTTCTGTTTTACAAATTTGTTATAAAGAAAATCCAGTAGTAGAAGACAGTAAATATCTAGAGCAGTTCATCAAAGCACTTGTCTTTTAGTATATTTATAAAGTATTTGGGTCCATACGTAGTTGTGTTTGTATGTTGTCTCAGTTATTAGGTTGCTGATTTTTATTTGTTCTAACCATTATGTCTTAAATTCAGTTTAGTATTATATGTATAATAAAAACTCCAGAATTTAATTGAAATTATTGTGTGTATTAAGATTCTTAAATGTGCATAGTGAATTTAAAGAGTAACTGAATGCTTAAACTCTTACAAAAATACTCATCATGATCTCTTTTGTTAGAGGATGTACAGAAATGACAAACCCTAAGCTTTATTTTTAGACTTGGGAAGACCCAGGACACAGTGACAAACATACTGGCTGTTGTGGTGACAACGACCCAGTTGATGTTTGTGAAATTGGAAGCAAGGTAATAAAACCTGATAATTTTTTCCTATAGTACTGAGATGGTATCAGTGAACTATATCCAAGTTCTCACTTTAAGTATATTGTGATTAGAATATGTAAATGTTAGTGAAATAATAATGTCTCTCTGGATGATAAATCTTCTATTTGACTCTAATATTTATACATTATCATTTATTTATTTAAACCTAGTCCAGAAAAAAATACGTGTGTCTTATCTCCAGATGACTGGACACACAGAAGCAGCTGATGTGCTCAAGTGGTTTGAATAGACAGAGTTGGGAAGTGAAGGTGGTACGGGGACATCTCATCACTGTAGTGTAGACCTCACCTCTTTGGAGTGACCAATGAATTGATTCAAACCAAATAACCTAACTTGGATACTTCTGCTAGTGATTCTTGTACCACAGAAAGCGGCTTTAAAATTGTGATTATAAGCTGGGTGTGGTAGAGCAGGCCTGTAACCCTAGCACTTGGGAGGTTGAAGCAGGAGGATCACCACAAGTTCAAGGTTGGCCTAAACTTCACAGTGAGACCCTGTCTCAACCCCCCACCCCCCAAAAAAAGATTTTGATTATAGTTATTTCTTTAGAATCTCAAGGAAAGTGGCAAGCAACTAATAACAAAGTTGTGATTAAGTTTTCAAAACTCCACGTTGTTTTTTTTTGTCGTGGTGCTAGGGACTGAACTCACAGCCTGTGCATACTAGGCAAGGAGCTGTAAGTCTTATTTCCCACCGTAATAATGTAAGAGTAGTGAACTGTTTATTTCTTTCAAGGAGCAAAGTGTTCAGAAACTTAGAATTTTTCTTATTTCCTCTTACTAACCAAGTAAAGCTTTTCTTCCATAGTTATAAAACTATGTGGTGCTGATTCTAGTTGTTGGCTCTCAGGTATGTGCAAGAGGTGAAATAATCAGGGTGAAAGTTCTGGGCATCTTGGCTATGATCGACGAAGGAGAGACTGACTGGAAAGTCATTGCCATTAATGTGGATGATCCTGATGCAGCCAATTACAATGGTAAGAAAATACAAGCGTCTCAGGTTTTTCACATTTTGTTTTTGTTTTTTAAGACAGATCTCACTATGTAGCCCAGGCTGTCCTTGACCTCCTGGTGGTCCTCCTGCCTCAGCCTCACGAGTGCTGGGATTACAGGCATGCAGTACCATACCTGGCTAGACTCTTTCTTAAACACCACCAAACTTGACCTATAATGATAGAATTATAAGCCAGTCCTTTCAGACTGTTAAGGAATCAAAGATGGAATCATGTCCTACGTGGCTGTGTCCAGCTTATCACACACAGCATAGTGTTTTTGAGGTTCAGCCACATTGTAGCATGTGTCAGCCTTTCCTATTTTTGGTGATAAAATTCACTTAAAGTTCGTCATTCATCTATTTCCTCCCTTCTTTCCTTCCTTCCCTGCCTGCCTTCCATTTGCCCATCTGTCCTTTCTCATTACTGAGGATGGAACCTAAGGCCTTCACATTGAGCCACAACTCCAGCTCTTTAAAAAAAAAATAATATATATATATATATATATATATATACACACATATATGATATTTCTATACTATATATTTATAGTGTGTATATTTATATATATGTATTGTTTGTTTTTGTGTTTTGGTCTTTTTGAGACAGACTCTGGCTATGCAGTTTAGGCTGGTCTTGAACTCACTTTGTAGTCCAACCTGGTCTCCCAACTCACGCTGATCCTCCTACCTCAGCCTCCCAAGTGCTGGGATTACAAACCTGCACCACCACACCTGGCATTTTTTCTTTCTTTTTTTTTGACATAGGGTCTCCTTAAGTTGCCCAGGCTAAGCTCAAATTTGTGGTCCTTCTGCTTTAGCCTCCCAAACTGCTGGGTCTGTAGGCATGCACTACCATGCCTGGCTTCAGCTATTTTAAAGTGTACAATTTAGTGGCACTTAATACATTCCCAGTGTTGTGCAGCCAGCACCTGTAGTTCAGTTCATGACCTTTGCCCTATCCTGGCAACCTCTAGTCTGATTCCTATCTGAATTTTCCTATTCTAGACATTTTTTATACATGCATTTATGTAATAATACGCGGTCAGTTTTGTCTGACTGCACTGAGCACGTTTTCTAGGCTCATGCTGTAGCTGCTGTCAGTTGGTACTCCTTTTTATGGCGAACCTGGTGTGGACATTTTAGCTGTTGGGACTAGCACTGCTGTGATTGTTGCTGTAGGTGTCTTTGTGTGGACATGTGTATAATTCTCCCGATGTCCACCTCAGAGTGGGTTTGCTGAGTCTGTGGTGACTCTGTTCTACCATTTGAGGACCTGCCACACTCCTTTCCAAAACAGCTGTGCCATTTCACATTCTCCCCAGTGGTGTGTGAGGGTTCCAGTTTCCCCAGAGTCTCACTAGCACTGGTTACTTAGCTTTCGGAGTATAGCTGTTCTAATTGGAGGTGTCTTTATTGTTGAGTTGTAAGTATATATATTCTGGATTCTAGTCCTTTATCAGATGTATGATTTGCCTATATTTTCTTCTTTAGATTGTCCTTTTCCTTAACAGTATCCTTTGAAGTTCTCAAGCTTTTATTTTTGATGAATGTATTTTCAATTTGTGTTTTCCTTTCTTTCCTTCCTTCCCTTCCTCTCTTGCCCCATCATTCTTCTCTTCCATTTTTTCAGTACTGGAGGAACCTAGAGCCTTGTGCATGCTAGGCAAGTTCTCTGCCAGAGAGCTACATCCCCACATTTTTTTTTAAAGCAGAATCTCACTAAGTTGCTGAGGCTGGCCTCAAATTTGCAGTCCTCCTGCTTCAGCCTCCCAAGTAGCTGGTATTATAGGCATGTACCACCATACCTGGCTGTTTTTTCTTATCTTGCTTGTGCCTTTGGTCCTTAGAAACTATTGTAATAATCTAAGGTCATAAAGATTTAAACTTAACAGTGGTGCCTAAGTTCATGAACTCAATTCTTTCCACAATTCTGGTTGCATCTGAATTGCAAGAATTGAGGAAAGAATTAAGTTCATAGACCAAGATACCACTGAAATATTGTCTTCTAAGAGTTTTATTTTTTTATTTTTATTTTTTTGATTTTTTAAACATTTAAAGAGGAAAAAAAGCAAAACAGAAAAAGGGGTAGAAACAATACAGAATTTCAGAAAAAAAATAATAAATCACTAGTTGATAAATTACATATTGTCTTCTTAGACATAGTTGTTCAAGTTACAAAAGCATACGAAGTGGACATTCAAACAGTGAGACTGTAAAGAAGTTCAGTGATCCAGTAACAACTTAGCAACATGGTTATTGATCCTACACACTTAAACATACATGCAGCCATATCCTCTAGAGCACTTTCTTTTCTTCCTTTTACTTTTTAAGTAAATTATCTGTTTAGTTATATCCTGTTTCAGGTTGCTCAGTAGCTTACTGATTTGTTTTGTTGTTGTTATTTACTTTTTAAGTCACCTTATCTAGTTCTGTTACTTTGTTTTTGAGTTTCTCCTCATCCATGCTCCATGGATCAGCTTTGGTGGAGTTGGGAGTTTTTTGGAGGTATTTTGTTATTTTGTTATCTACTTTTTTTTTTTTTTTAAGGTAGCAAAATACAGCAGAACAAGACAGAACAAACCCATGCGACCATAGTACAGTGAAACTAGCACAGAACCTCACAGCAGGTCACCAGAACACGAGCAATGGGTACAATAGTACAGCCCATTCTGTTCACATTAGCTGTCCTTTCAATCAGGTAGAGGAAAATGGAAGGAAATATCGAACTTATAAAAACAGAATATTGAATAGAGCAGTACCATTAATCAAAACTGAGCAAAACAGTGTTAAAAATATAAATGTTTGCCTTCAAAGAGATGGTAGAAGGAAATCCCTCTTACTTGCCACACTGCATACATTCATTCTCCCAAGAGATACTCGGACTGCCAGTGCCGACTTCCAAGAGTTTTATAAATTTGACTTTCACATTGAAGTCATTGGTCTTATTTTTTTTTTTATTTTGTTGTTTTTATTTTTTTTCCAGTGTAAATTACTAGGAGTTTATTTTGTTTTGTTTTTAGTAATGTTTGTTGGTACATTTCAGATGTACATAATGTTCACATTCATTATAGGGAATTTGTACCTGTATATGACACAACTTGGTCTGTTTTAAATTAATTTTTCTATATAGTATGAAAGAAGGGTCCATTCTCTATATTTATCCTTATGCGTGTGGATATCCAATTATCCTAGCAACATTTGTGGAAGTCTTTTTCCCCTTTGAATTATTTTGGCCTTCTTGAAAATCAACTGACCATAAATGTATGGGTGAGTTATAATTTGATTGCCTAAAGTCCTTTGAGGAAAGTCAGTATTTATACCTTATACACTGTGCCTAACTTATTTTTAAGTAACTAATTACATTTGGTGCTGCAAATTAAATCATGGGCCACACATGTGCTGAACTAGACCCTCTAAAAAACCTTGCTTCTGGTTCATATTCTGATCCATTTATATAATTATTGAACTAGTCTTGAGATTGGAATGGGTCTGGCTGAGCTATAGTCAAAGTATCTGCAGTGTTGTATTCTCTTAGAGATCCTGGGGAAATTCCTTTTGTTGCCCTTTCCAACTTCTACAGGCTACCCAGGCTCCTTGGTTTGGTCCCATGTCAGCAGTGGCAGGCTAGGTCCTCGTGTCACTCTGAGCATGCTGTCAGAGCTGCTGTCTACCTTATTCATATGCCCTTTTCTACACTATAAGGACCTTTATGATTACACTGGAGCCACCTGCATAAGCCAGAATAATATCCCAATTTTAAGGTCGGACGATTACCATAATACTTTCCAATAATACTTTTCCTGATAGACTTTCGGGTTTTTTGGTCTTGCTATGTAGTTCAGGCCAGCCTCGAACTCATGGCAATCCTCCTGCCTCAGCCTCCTGAACACCATGTCATATGCCACTACACTCAGTCTGACTTTTTTTGTTTGTTTGTTTTTGTTTTGGTACCAGGGATCGAATTCACTACCTCATGCTTGCCAGGCAAGTGCTTATGCCTGCTGGGCTAAATCCCTGGCCCCTGACTGACTTTTTAGCATTTGCACCTTCTGCTTGCTGGCATGGAGCAGAAGCTTGGTGACATGGAGCCTAGCCAGTGTTGATGGCCATAGTGAAAGGTTTTAAAGGTTTTTAAGTGCACTTTTCTGTTGGCCAGAACTAAAGCACTGTGATGTATAGTGCCTGTACTAGAAAACAGTCTCTAGTCACATTTTTAAAAATTAGTATATACTTGCAGTACATAGTGGCTACATTCTTTGTGGAGAGTTGGCACTTGTACAGACACATCTTAATTCTTTTTATGCTTTCTGCCCTTCCCTCCTCTCCCTCTCCCTTCTCTCCATCTTTGTCCTCTTCCCATTTGCAAAAGATCTGTCTCCCTATTTCCTGTTATTTTTTATTGTGCTCTTTAAATGATTTATCAGCTTTTTTATTTTAAAGGGAATAAAACGAAGCAATAAAATTGTACAAAACAATGAAAATGAAATTGACAAAAACAAGACAGTAGGAAATCCACAATAGTTACTATATTGCATATTGTTATCCTTTAAATAGATGCTCAGATGACCGGCTGTAGGTCTGCAAATCCAATCAAACAATACAGGCATTAAATTGTTTCTTTACTTCAGTTGGTAGCATCTCAGTCTGCATTCTTCCCAGTCAGCTGGTTGCTTGGATCCAGGCGGGTCGGGTAGATAATAATCTTTTTTTCCCTGCCTGCATGCCAGCTGATTTGCAGGGCTCTGCTCCCTGGTTCTGTCCCAGCCAGCCTGACCACTGCTGGCGCACGGAGGGTGCTCCTGTCTTGAAGTGGTTTATGCTTTGGGTCTCTCATACAAGAGAAATCATGTGATATTTCTTTTCTGTTCTTTTTTTTTGGGGGGGGGGGGATCAAACTCACGACCTTGTGCTTGCCAGGCAGGCACTTAAGCCACTGAGCTAAATCCCTAGCCCAGTCATGTGATATTTCACCTTGTATGTCTGGTTTACTTCACTTAACATTATGGTCTCAAGGGTCATCCACTTTTCCTATAAATGACTCAACCTTCTGTAACCCTCTTTATGGCAGTGTAATAAATACTCCATCACTTATAAATACCACGTTCTCTTTATAGATTATCTGTTGATGCACGTTAGCTTTCCTCAAGATTTAGCTATTATAAATTGTGCTGTTATGTGGGTGCGATGGTGTGCACCTATAATTCCAGCACACAGGAGGCTGAGGCAGGAGGAGTGCCACAAGTTTGAGGCCAGCCTGGGCTACATAGTGAGTTGAAGGCCAGCCTACACTATAAAGTGAGACCCTTAAAAAAAAGACTGTGCTGTTATAAACTTGAGTATGCATATATCACTGTAATATAATGTTTTTAAGGTTTTCGGGAAGACACCTAGAAGAATAGCTAGGTCTAATGGAATTTCTGTTTTCAGTTCTTTGAGAAATCTCCATACCAATTTCCATAATGGTTGTGCTGCTTTACCTTCCCACCAGCAATACAGAAGGGTTCCCTTATTGCTATAGCCTTGCCAGCATTTATTATTTGATTTCTTGATGGTGACCATTCTTACTGGAATAAGAGGGCATCCCAATGTTGTCTTAATTTGCATTTCACTGATGGCCAGAGCTGTTGAACTTTTTTTTATGATTTATTGGCCATTTGTACGTCTTCTAATATCTATTCGTTTCAGTTGCCCATCTTCCGATTGGGTGTTTTATTGGGGGTGGGAAGTCTAATTATTTTAAGTTTTTATATATTCTAGATATTAATCTTCTGTCCAAAGAATAGTTGGCAAAAATTCCCCACTCTATAGAATGTCTCTTCCCTGCCTTGGTTGTTTCAATTTGATATGAACTCATTTGTTGATTCTTGATGTTATATCTTAACCAGTTGGGGTTCTGCTCAGAAACTCCTTGCCTGGGTCTTCAAGAGTTTTATTTATCTATTTTATATTACAACAGATTGTTTCTGTTTTGACATTTAGATCTTTGATCCATTTTAATTTTACATGGTGAGAGACATGGGTCTAGATTCAGTCTTCTGAATGTGGATAGCCAGTTTTCCAAGCACCATTTAAGAGTCCATCTTTCCTCCAGAATATGTATCTGACCCCTTCGTCAAAGATCAGATGGCTGAGTGTGCCTGGGGTTGTTTCTGCATCCTCTGTGATGTTCTGTTGAACCACCTATCTGGTTTTGTGCCAATACTATGGTGTTTTTATCACCGTAGCTTTGTAATATAATTTGAAATCCAGGGTTGTGACTACCCCCTGCTTTGTTCCTGTTGCCCAGGATTTCTTTTGGTATTCTGAGTCTCTTTTGATTTCATATGAATGTCAGGATTGTTTTTCCTAGTTCTGTGAGGAATCCTGTTGCTGTTTTGCTTGGGATTGCATTATATCTATATTATCATTTTGGAAGTATAGCCATTTTGACAATTAGTTCTGGCTCTCCAGAAAGAAGGAATGCCTGTCTGTCTTTCGAGACAGGGTCTCACATATAGCCCAGGCTGACCTTGAACTTGTGGTGATCCTGCCTCAGCCTCCTGAGTGCTGGGATTACAGACATGTACCACCACACTTGGCTTTCTTTCCATTTTCTGATGTCATCTTGCATCTCCTTATTCAGAATACTGTAGTTTTTGTTATAGAGGTCTTTCACTTCCTTTGTTAGGTTAATTCTTGAGTGTTTAATTTTTCTTAAAACTATTATGAGTGACACTGTTTTCCTAATTTATCTCTCCCATGGCTTCTAGTCACATTTAAAACATCACGTGTGAACTAGGAATGCAGCTTAGTGGTGGAGGTCTTGCCTAGCATGCACATGGCCCCGGCTTCCATCCCCAGCACTACACTGTTAAAGATAAAAGAAAAAAATGTTTTTAAAAAGTAACCTATCAGAAAATATAGATCTAATCCATTTTTCTTGTCTTGTTATTGGGATATAACCCTCTAAAATACAGCCTCAATGTGTATTTTTAGTACCTTGATAATAAACTACAGTTCTCTGGGCCAGGCATAGTGGCATAAACCAATAATCTCAGCACACAGGAGGCTGAGGCAAGAGCATCACCATGACTTCGAGGCCAACCTGAGTGGGCTACATAGTGAGTTCAAGGCCAGCCTGAACTACATAGTGAGACTGTCTCAAGAAAACAAAATAATAAACTACAGCTCTCTCAATGCAGTACTTGACTTTTTGTTGAATGTACAAATACTTATATATCATGCAATCTGCCTTTTCTCCTAGATATCAATGATGTTGAACGGCTGAAACCTGGCTACCTAGAAGCTACTGTGGACTGGTTTAGAAGGTACAAGGTTCCTGATGGAAAACCAGAAAATGAGTTTGCTTTCAATGCAGAATTCAAAAATAAGGTAATGTGTCATGTAGCTTTAAAAAAAAAAAAAAGAACTATAGCTTTTAGGCCTAATTGTGTGAAGCTTATAATTAAAACATACTGTTCTCTTCTAAAGATTCATAAAACAAAAGTCTAAAGATATAAGACAGTCCTGGTGTGTATTAAAATGTTCTCTTCCATTTTTGATAAGAAGAAGTGATTGAAAGAGACAGAGTAGCTGGGTGTGGTCACACAGCTGTGATGCCAGTACTCTGGGAGACCGAGGCAGGACAATCAAGAGTTCAAGCTCAGCCTGGGCAGTTTAGCCAACCATATTAGTTACTTTTCTCATTGCTGAGATAAACACCCAACACCCAAAGCTAAAAGGGAAAGGTTTATTTAGCTCACATTTTGTAGAGGTTTCTGTCTGTAATCAGCTGGCTCCAAGACAGGGTAGCACAGGACAGGGGCGTACATTTATGGTGGCAGAAGACAGCAAAAGCAACAAGTGAGGAGACAGAGGGGACAAGCCTCTTTCTGTCCCTTACATTGTATGCAGGCTGCCCGCTCTAGGGCAGGTGTTTCACTCACCTTAATCCCAGCATTAGACCATAAATCAATCACACATTCAAGATTCAGCTATCTCCAAAAAGAGCTTCATCTAAAACTGCAGGAGACTGTAACACCAACTTAGTGAGGTCCTGTCTCAAAAAACAAAGAGCTGGATATGCAGCTGAGTGTAAAAGCCCTGGATTCAGTTCCCAGTACTGCCAGAAGAGGGGAGAGGGAGCTATCACGCTTGGGGGAATTGTTGATAATGAGAAAAGGATACTGCTTGTCATTGTAATACGAATCTCTTCAAATTGTAGGAATTTGCAGTTGATATAATTAAAAGCACTCATGACTATTGGAAAGCATTAGTAACTAAGAAAACGGACGGGAAAGGAATCAGTTGGTAAGTGTTGTTACCTCTTCTCTGCAGGTTTAACGCAGAGCAGACGAACTTGCTCCAGTGTTTTTAGTCACCATAAGATACTATACTATGGCACTCTTTGAAAAGAACTGATTTCCTGGGTACTGTGATTCATGCCTGTAGTCTCAGCTTGAACTCCTAAGTTTAAAACCAGGCAACATGGCAAGATCCTGTCTCAATTAAAAAAAAAAAAAAAAAGGAACTAGTTTTGTCAATCAGTGCTCACATACATAGCATAGATGGGAAGGTAAACACATAGAGCACCCAAAGGTGCCCACAAGGTGCTTCACTGAACAAGCACAAACTTACATATAAATAGGGAAGCCAGAGCTGCATGAAGTCACTTAATTGGGAAAGGCCTGGCAGTCTCTGAGTTAAACACATGAGACACATCGCGACCACCCCAGTGTTTCCCCTATGTGTTCAACTTACACAACACGCTCAACTTCTAAACTGTTTAGACGCTTCTAACAGGATGCTCCCTGTCATCCCTTAGCCATTATTCTGGACACACTAGGCAGTGAGGTAAATTAAAGAAAGAAGATGTAGAGATACTTGAAAAGGGGAGGCAACTTGTTTTAGATCATACTGTGTGCCCAGAAAACTGGAAAAAACAAGAATTCAGGAGGATGACTAATTACGACATGAGTATATGATGGGGTTATCAAAAATGGTGAATGTTTCAACATTTTATTACATTAAAAGACATTGTCATTAACCCCCCTCAAACCCTCCCCCTTGAAGGAGGGGTTGAAGGGAGAGTAGGGGAATGGAGGGGGAAAATATCATATACAGGTAGAAAATTCTCTATGATGAATGTGATGGTTATGTGTATCTAAAATGTAACAAAATCTTATGTGAAAAAAACCCCATCACTTCGAACATACTTATTCCATTGTTCTTGACAATGTATCTTTTACTGAGTTTTTTAAAAATTGAAGCTTTCACTATATTTTCTGTATTTTCTGGTCACCCCTTCTATGTGTATATTAATAGCTTTCTGTATAAACTACAGTGAATATAGAATGTTTTTATTTCATTTTTTGTTTTGTGAGACAAGGCCTCTTTAATTCAAACTGGCCTTACACTCACTTTGTAGCCCAGGCTGGCACTGAACTTACGGAGATCGCCTACCTCAGCCTCCTGAGCGCTTGGTTGATAGGTGTGCACTGTCATGCCCAGCATGCCAGCCTGTTGTATACACTTACTTTAATTTGGTGCTCTTTGCTGGCCTTTGTGTTTCTAACCACTGTCTTACATCAATATTTAATTCCAGACAAATAAACTTTAGTGTTAAACATTTTTAGAAAAAGCATAAGGAAATGTATTTTTTCAGCTAGTACTAGGGAAGGGCTTTCCAAATAACACAAACCTCGAAATCCATAAATGATTTTACTTAATGGTATTAGTTTGAATGTATTAGAAGACAATTTTCCAGTTTGTTTTTTTAAAATAAGGTATGACAGAGACCTGAGCTCCTTAATTTATAAATACTTCATTGAAGTTGATAAGAAAGAAAAAAAAAAAACAGTTGCATAGATAAAGGGAAAAAGATGGGAAAGGCAGTTTCCATATAAGAAGGCACACAGTCTCACTCACAGCCTAGCATGCCATTCAGCAAGATGTTGTTAACTTTCATTAGTCTTGCAAAAGTTTAAAACAGTCAGCCAATAGCCGGGGATGTCAAGAACTGCAGTTGGTAGAAGCAGAAAGGGATGCAGCCTTTGAGGGAGGACAGTTTGCCTTATCCAGCCCAAAAAAATTAAGATGCGATATATCTTTCCCTGTAGCATCACTGCAAATGTATCCTATAGGTAGATCTCTAAAAGTTCACCAAGATGTGCAGGTAAACATGTTCTTTTTTTCCCCCTTATGGTGCCAAGGATGGAATGTGGGGCCTTCACACTAAGCTACATCACCAACTCTTTTTATTTTTTATTTTAAGTCAGGGTTCCAATAAGCTGCCCGGGCTGGGCTCAAATTTGTAATCATCCTGCCTCAGGCTTCCAAAGTGCTAGGATTATAGGCACACATCATTACTCCTTGCTTTATTTATTTTTTTAATATCAGAAGTTAATCTTGATAGTAAGATTTTTCTCTGGGTGTGAGAACATCCTGGTATATAATTTTCCCAAGAACCTTCTATTCTTTGTCAGTATAATGCCCTATAAATGAAGACATTATCCTTCCACAAACAGAAAAAAATTGAGAAGAGTTACACATTTGTGTGAAATTGTACAATCATAAATAAGACTTGGCATTTAAATTAATTTCTATTTTGTGGTATCTTACTGTTTTCATGGAAATGGCCTTAATGTAAAGTAACAGTTAACTACAGATATTTCACTTCTCACTATGTACATATTAATTCTATAATACTGTAATAGTTCAGAAAGTTGAAACTATAGATAGGCCAAAAAATTTTTTTATAGTCATACTTTTCTCAGATATCTCTATTAATACTTGGAAGTTTTTGTAAGTAAGATTATATTGTATGCACAATTCATTGTATGGCTTTTAAATTTAGTAGTCTATTGTAAGCATTTCTCCATTGTAATATTACATAATATTCCATATGTGTAATATTCCATTTTGTGGATATACACTTTTAATCATTCTTTGAATATTTTGATTAGTTCCAATTTTTTGTTACAGTGAACTAGCATGTGGTAAACAACTTTTTTAGATCATTGTTACTGTCTCTCACTGGGTTCTGAGGTGGAATTTCTCTACAAAGCCTTTGAAGTTTATAAAGGTTCTGAACACATTTTACTGACTCACTTTTCAGAAATGTTGAGCCAGGTATTACTCCTGTCCGAAGTGTCTCCTTCAGAGGTCTCACCAGCATTGCTAGGAATGGGGATTTTTATCGTCTCAATGTTTTCAATTAGGAAAGATATATTTCTTAGCTACTTCAGTGAGAACTACAAAACATCCAGTCTCAGAGTCTTAAATCTGAATTTAAGTTACTTGAATAAAGTTAACCACAGAGTGAGGTGTGGTGGCTCACATCTGAAATCCCTGCACTCTGGGAGGCTGAGGCAGGAAGCAATTTGAGCCCAGCCTGAGCAACTTAATAAGACCCTGACTCAAAATTTAAAAAGACCATGAGGCTTGTAGTGGGACCCCTGGGTGGAATCTCCAGTACTACGCCCCAAAAATATAAGCAGTAACTAGAATATTTAATGTCGGTGAGAAAGCTTTGACCTAAACCAGACCTGCCCATTTCAACTTTCTTAGTCTCTGAAGAGAGGCTGTCCTGTTGTTTTGAATTCTGACTGCTTTGCTTTATTCCACAGCATGAACACAACGGTGTCCGAGAGCCCTTTCAAGTGTGACCCTGATGCCGCCAAAGCCATCGTGGACGCGGTACACAGACCCCCTTTAATGAGAGGGCAGGTGGACGCTGGGGATGGAAGCACAGTGCAGGCTGAGAGACTGCTATGTGCCCGATACCGTGGAGGCCTTAGCATTAGAACCAGGGACCTGCCTGGAAGGGGTGTTTCACTGGGAAGGGAAGCTGAGGCGTGGTCCTGGTCTACCAGAAGTTGGACAGACTGAAAAGTATAATTTGTAGAAAGTCAAAATGAGTCCAGAAAGTCCTGGGGGACCATGAGCCTGTTACCATAAGCGTTTTTCACAAAAGAAGCAGTACCTAGTTTTTTTGATTTGGTTTTCTAGCAAGGACCAAGGAGTGGTTGGTACCATTGCAGGAACACTTTCTAGTATTAGAAACGACTATTGTGTGAGATGATAAACTATCCATTGAAGTAATAGTTTTGTTTATACTTTTGTGGAGTTGTTTTGTTTTTTGTTTTTTGAGACAGGGTTTGACTGTGTAGTTCAGGCTGGCCTTGAACTCACTGTGTAGCCCAGGCTGGCCAAGCTTGTGCTGTCCTCCCAAGCGCTGGGATTCCAGCTGTGCACCACTGCACCTGGCTGTACTATTTTAATAATTGAATTGAACACACCAAGACCTGAGCCAGATGCTTTTAAATTATTGTCATTTATAGTGTTAGAAAATGGCAAATAAGAGAAAATGAAGTCTTACCTTTATACTGCCTGGTAAAAAGGACATTATTGATGAACCCAGGACATTTAATTCATCTCTGTTTACCTGTGAATGCTGACAAAATTAAGATGGTAATTATTGCCAGAGGTCAATCATTGTAACTTTTTTTTCCTCTCTTTTTTTTTTTAACTAGGGATCAAACTCATGGCCTTGTGCTTCCAAGGCAGGTGCTTATGCCACTGAGCTAAATCCCCAGCCCTTTCTCTCTGTCTTTAAGACAGGGTTTTGTTGTGCAGTTCAGACTGGCCTCGAACTCATTTTATAGCCCAGGCTGGCCTTAAACTCACAGCGATCCTCCTGCCTCAGCCTCCCTAGTGCTGGGCTTACAGGCATATATCACCACACCTGGTTGCTGTAACTTTTCAACAAGAGTACTTTGTCTACATTTTTTATATGCGTGCACGTGTAAAATCATTATGTATACAGATCAGCTTTTCTTCTTGGTTTCATTATTATTCTCCAACATGACATTGAAAGTCACAAGGCTTAACTTCATTAGCAGCTCTCAGTAGTGGACAAACCTCATGTTGTTCCTGTTTGTTATAAATTAGGTTAGAGCCTGAAATTTGGGGTTGTCTTCTGTTCCACTTCTTTTGTAATTTTGTCCATATATGTTCAGCTTTTCTTCTCCCTGGGATTAGACTAACGCATTTTAATCTTTTATTTTAGTTACCGCCGCTGTGTGACTCTGCCTGCACGGTACCAACAGAGGGTAAGATCTATACTAGTGTAAAGTTACAGTAAAAATTGTGTGTATGCATGCAAAATTCTACATGTTTAATTGACAATTATATATTTATGGGTACAATGTGCTGTTTTGATAACTGTTTATAATGTAGAATGATTAAATCATGCTAATTAACATACATACCTTTTTTGTGGTGAAACATTTCAAAATTACCAAAATATACAATGAGCTGGAGGCGTTGCTGTGGCAGAGCGCATGCTCGAGGCTCTAGGTTCCATCCGCAGCCCAAGGGAGGGAGGGCGGAGGGAACATGCAGCACATTATCACTTACGTAGTCACCGTCTGTGGTAGGTCCATAGAGCTCGTCCCTCCTGTGGGACCGCATCTTTGTTCTATTTTGGTCAGCGTATTTCTCTCCTTTTCCTGTCTACCTGTCTTGATGCTCCAGCCCCTGATAACCACCATTTTTCTCTCTAGAATTTCAACTTTTTAGATGACACATATAAATGAGATCATGCAGTTTGTATTTCTGTCCTTGGTATATTTCATGCGATGCAGTGTGCTCTAGGTTCATGCATGTTATATTTGCATTTTCATTGCACCACGTAAATATAGGGAGAGAGGGAGTGGGGGAGAGAAAGAGTGACAAAAGGAAAAGGAACATTTTAGAGTTGCTTAGAACTCTCTTAGGATGACTCACTGGTTAGCTCTGCTCCTTAACAGCAAATTTAAGGCTGGGTATGGTGGACACATCATTCAGCATTTGGGAAGCCGAATAAGAAGGACTGCAAATTCGAGACCAGCCTGGGCCACATTGTGAGTTAGAGGCTGGCCTGGATTACATAGCAAGACCTTGTCTCAAAAAAAAAAGTGTCAACAATTCGAAAATCACATTATGCTTTTAGCATCAAGAGTAAGGAAGTTCCAAACCATGCGTGCTGGGACATGCCTGCGGCCACATCTACTCTGGCCTGAAACAGGATGTAGTCAAGGCCAGCGTGGGCAATTTAGTAAGCCCCTCTCTCAAAATAAAAATAATCTAAAGGACTGGGAGTGTAGTTCAGTACTCCCCGGGTTCAGTTTCCAGTCCTGCCCACCTTTCACCCCCCACTACCAAAACAGAGAAAGGCAGCTGGGACTAAACCTCCATGCCGAGGTGCCAGCATCTGCTACAGTGTAGCTTTGCGTGTATGTGTGTATGGAACTGAGCACATGGTGGATGTGATTTTGGTTCTCAACAAATATTCCAATTTCATTTTCTTTTCTCTGAATACAGTGGATAAGTGGTTCCATCACCAGAAAAACTGATGAAACTTCCCGAGAAAACGAGCTGATTTCACTGCATCCTGCTCATCTGAAAGTATTAGATGCAAAAATAGTAGCTTCCCAAACCTCTAGACTTAGAGATCTCATCAGAGTAAAGCCAGTTCTGCTGTGGCCAGTTCAATATATTCAGAATGTTATCTGTGTAAAACCAGTTTTCCTATCTTAACGAAGATAACTTTCAGCAGTTCATCCTTAAGAATTAGAGCACTTGCGATTTGGAAGTCATTTGTCAATAGATGTGCAAGTGAACACATATTGGATGTATATGTTTACCATGTGTTAGAAAATAAAATTATTTTGCTGAAATTTGACTTTATGATATTTTATTCTGAAGCCAACACTACCAAGCAGGCACGGGTGGTTTTTGTTGTTTTCTATCAGTGATCTTACACTTTAGTTTTAGAATTCCTAGGTAAAAAGTGACTGACTGCTCATTTGGAAAAGCACAGCAATGAAATCCCTTATCCTTACAGTACTCTTAATTATGTACTCTATTACCTGGCTCCTGGCATCTTGTTCAGCAGCAAAACGTTTTTCATTTCTATCACTTTAGGAGAAAGTACCTTCTTGGTTGAAGGCTAAAGTGATACTTACATTTTTATGTCTTTAATGAATTACTTGGACCCTTAAGTCATTTACATTGTATTCTAAGTTATCAACCAGAACAGCTTTGTGCTAAGTTAGTGGCCTTTGACACTGGACAGACCTGAGTTTGAACCCCAGCCCATCTTTTTACTGGCTCTGTCATCTCAGGCAGGTTACCAGCCTCTCAGCCTCAGTTCCCCCTCATCTTGCAAACAGATTGTTGTGCGATGGCCTAGCGTACACAGGTAATTCCCACTGAAGGTTTTGTTGAGGTGACTGTAGATGCACAGTTGTCAGAAATAATACAGAAAGATTCCCTCTACATCTCGTCTAGTTTCTGCCAAAACTACCCGTATGTAAAACTATCACATTGACAATATTGATATGGCCTACAGATTGCAGATTTCCCTGTTTCACCTGTACTGATTTGTGGTCTGTTGTTCTGTACATGTAATTGTTTTCATAGGTTCATGCATCCTAGGGGCAGTGAATGGGGCCCAGTCTTAGGCGGATCCCCTTATAGCCCTTTCCTGTCCCCTCGTGTCCCCCATATTCCAATCCTTGACCTCTGGAAACCACTAATCTGGCTTCCTTAGAAGCCACCACACCTTAGAGCCAGGTGTGGTAGCTCACGCCTGTAATAATCCCAGCACTCGGAAAGCTGAGGCAAAAGGATCTCCATGGGTTCGAGGCCAGCCTGTGTTACTTGGCAAGTTCAAGGCCTGACTGAACTACATAGTGAGACCCTGTCTCAAAAAAGATTGTTTCTCCTTGGTCCTGTACCTTTGCAGATACATTTACAATAAATTTTTATTGTCTATGCCAATTACAAAACTACTGGGATTTTAATAGGCATTGTGTTAAACCTATAGATAAATTTTAATCCTGAGCTCAGAGAACCTTTTTGCTCAGGTGGCTGTAACCACGTCACATGCTGGGATGGAGCTAGTAACAGCTGTCAATGAGAAGTTCTAGTATTTGGATAGATTAAAAATTTTACGTGGACTAAAGCCAAAAAGAAACCCAAACTCCTAGGACCACAGCCATTCTACAGATGACTTTATTGAGGTTTGACGTAGTGCCAGGCACTGTCATTTAGATAACTAGGGATGTGACAAACATAACGGTCACTGGAGTAGCCTGGACTACATTCAATTATGATCTTCGATTCCCTAAATCTAATGCATTTCTGTTACTCATTTCTAGTTTGGTTTCTGTATGGTCAGAAAACACTAAGTTCTTTTACATTTGTCAGGCCTGGGCTGGGGATATAGCTCAGCAGCACAGGCACCTTCCTGGCAAGCACAGCGTCCTGAGTTCAATACCTGGTACCAAAAGTGTAGATTGTCAAGGCTGTTTTACACTGAGTCCTGAGGAGCTGGAGGGATAGCTCCGGAGTAGGGCACTTGCCAGCCTGCATGAACCCTGGTTTTGAGTCGTAGCACTATCAAAAATAAAATGTTTTGCTGTTGATGAGTGTTCTGTGTTTTAACTTATGTCCTTTGGGTCCTGCCCTGTGGGCGGACGGCACTATTTCAGTGTTCTGTAGAATTGTTGATTTTTCTAAGAGTTCTGTAAGTTATTAAAGAGCAAGTGTGGAGGTCCCTAGTTATAACTGGGTTTGTCTACATGGCTTTTTGGTTCTGTTAGTGTCTCTTTCATGTATTTTGTGCTCTGTTGCTTGCTAAGTGCATGTCAGTATCCTATCTCCCTGGGGACTGGCCCTTTGTCATCCCGTGATGGCTCCTCATCTCTGACTTTACTCAAGGCTGCTTCACTGGCTATTGGTGCAGCCACCTCTGCTTTTCTTCACTTTGTGATTGCATGATATGTTTATTCTTTTCAACCTACCTACATTGTTGAACTCAAAGTTTCTTATAAAGCAAGATAGAGTTGAATCACTTTTTTTTTTTTTTTTTGGTAACGGAGATCGAACTCACAACCTAGAGTTACCAGGCAGGTGCTTATGCCACTGAGCTAGATCCCTGGCCCTTGAACCACATTTTTAAAGTGCACCATGCCAATCTGTCCCTTGATTAGTGTGTGTACATCATTTATATTTCAGGTAAGTTTTGAAAAATTAGCACTTTATCCTTTTGGGGGTTCACTCATGAATCTGTAGATTTGTGTCTTTCACCACATTTGGAGATTTTGCAGCCATTTCCTCCAATATTTTCTGACCTCTTTCTCCTCTGTCTGGGACACATAATAAAAATGTTGGATTGTTTGTTGTCATACAGATTTATCTGTAGGTTCTGGCTTTTTCTACTTTCAGACTGGGTGAGTTCTATTCTGAAGTTCAGTGTTTCTATCCTGTCAGTTCTGTGTTCAAACCTATCCATCAAATTTTTCATTTCTGTGTTCAAGAGGAAAGAGGATTTAGGGAGGAGGGAGGGGTAAATAAGGGAAAAGAAAAAAGTGAGAAAAGCGTAAAATGGAAACAAAGCTCTGTAAATGAGGGTACCAGGACCTTGCACTTGCCAAGCAGGCGCTTATGCCATTGAGCTACATCCCCAGCTCATTACCAGTTCTGCGATTTCCATTTAGTTCTTTTAAATAACTTCTGTTTATCTGCTGAGAATTTCTAGTTTTGAATTTGCTTCAGGGGAATTTCTAATGCATTTTTAAAACAGCGGCTTTAAAAGATTGTCAGGATTCATCTCAGCCGTAGCATCAGTTCACTGTCTCTCCTTATTCAAATTAAGAGTTTATTAGCTCTTTGTTATGATTGTTAATTGTCCATAGTATTATAGGCATTTTGCCTGTTTTGTTGAGGCAAGGTTGAGAATTCATAGCAATCCTGCCTTAGCAATCCCAGTGCTGGAATTACAGGTGGGCACCAGCGTGTTGGCAGCATCTTGTCTGTTAGGTACCATGAAGCAGGTACCTTGCTGCGCTGCTGTTTTGATCTGGGGATCTCAAACTTGTTCCATGTCTTAATCACCTTTCAGAGGTCTCCTGGTTGTCTCTTGCCATTTCTAGGGTTTATAGTGTGCTTAGCATGTTCTCCATGCTAAGGAAAAAAACAAGCCTATGCCACACTTGTCACCAGCATTCAGATTTTAATCTTCTTTATTCTTTTGTGACTTTTTTTTTTTCTTGAGATGGGGTCTTGCTATGTAGTCCAGGCTGGCTTCAAATTTGATTTTCCTGCCTCAGCCTCTCATGTACTGGGATTATAGGCCTGCCATGCCCAACTGCTCTTCTATTTGTCAATTCTAATAATGGATTTTGAACTTTCTCTCTTGTTTTTTTGAAATAAAGTCTCACTATGTAGTTCAGGCTGGCCTTGAACTTGTGGTATCCTCCTGCCTTGGCCTTTAGAGTTCGGAGACTATAGGTATGTGCAGCCACACCTGGCTTTCTGAAGTTATTTCTGTTAAACTAAGAAATGAGCTTTCAGGCCAGGGTTATACCTCAGCAGGCATGCACCTGCCTGGGGAGCCCAAGGTCTTGAGTTGAATTCCTGATACCAAAAAAAAAAAAAAAAAGAAAGAAAGAAATGAGCTTTCTAATGAAGATCCTACCATGAGGGATGTGTAACATGTGTGCCCACTACACAGGAATCACCCACCTGCATTTACAGGAAGGGAAGTATGAACTCGTGCAGGAGGGAATGTGAGTGCTAGGTTGCCTGTGTCTAGACCTTTGTAGAAAGCTGTCACTCCTCTGTTAGAGCAAAGAAAAGTATAATCCTGCATTCATTTGCTCAGGCCACCATAACTGTGTTATATACCAGGTGATGCCCGTAACTGCTGTCAAGGAGAAGCTCTGGGTATTTGGATAAAGAGTTTTCTGTTAACTAAAGCCAAAAAGAAACCTTAGGATCGCAAATGTTCTACAAATGCAGTGCCCAACACTGTGTTCATTTAGATAACTGGGGGTGTAGCAACAGATACAGCCATCGTAAGAGCCTGGTCACTTTCTGCAAGGTCATCAATTGCCCTCCGTCTTCCTCACAGGGAATCAGTTCCTGCCCTGGGCAGCATGGTACCTCCCAGTGACACCTGATTTCTCATGCTGCTCTCTATGGGAGGGGGTGGGAGACTGCTGGAGCCTCACATGATAATTAAATGCATCTTCTCAGAAGTGACGCATGGCAGATGGCCTCAAGGTAGCAGAGAAAAGCAGCTTTACCATGGATTAAAAGAAAGAACCTTGAGTGAAAATGCCAGGTACCTTGGCATATTACTTAATAAGAGGCCTTGTGGTGGCACATGCCTGTGATCCTAGCACTTGGGAGGTGAGGCAGGAGGATCACTCCAAGTTCAAGTCCAGTGTTAACTGCAGAGTGAGACCCTGTCTCAAAAAGGACAGGGCGGGAGTCGGGTTATGCCTACCTGTCTGTCTCCGGGAAAAAGATGTGGGAAACCTAAGTAAAAAACTTACCCAAGGGCCCTCAAGTAGTAAGTGGTGGAGCAGGACTCAGACCCAGGTTTTCCAATTTTGAGACGGGGCTGTCCTTACTGATATGCATGAGTTCTGCCTTTATAATCATTTTTTAAATAGATTCTTTTTTTATTTTAAAAAGGATAAAACCAAAGAAAATAAAACAATAAAAACAAACCAGTGTAAGTGATACAGGACTTCAAAACAATATGAAATCAACAATAGTTACCATAATGCCTCTTGTCTTCAAAATAGCTGCAGATACCTTCAGACACAGTGGAAATCAAATGTAACAGAATAAAACAGAAATAATAAAAACAAAACAATGAATGCAATAAAGGACTTCAAAACAAAATAGTAGAAAATCCAAAATGGCTACCATAATATATCTTGCTATCTTTGAAATAGTTGCTCAGGCCATTGGATGTAACAAAATAAAACAGAACAAAATCCAACCCAACAAAACAATGAAAATGATACAGGACTTCAAAACAAGCTAATAGTGAATTAACAATGGCCACTGCCTTAGAAGGAGATCCTCTTCCCTAGATGCTACACTGTGTACAGCCAACCTCGGAACAGATGATCAGACCACGGGCCCTAGACCCGCAAGGCCAGTGAAACACCAAAGCACCACAGGCATCAAATTGCATCTCACCTCAGTAGCTATCATTGCAGCGTGTTTCTCTGATCAGTCTGTCACTTTCGGGCCAGGGGGGATTGGCTCTTGTTTGCCAGCCCACCGCTAGAAGGGATTGGGGTCTGGCTGTCCCGCTGCTGGTGGTGGCCCGTTCATGGTGCTGGTTTGTAGGAAGGACTTGCTTCTTGGGGAATCCTTGTTCTCTCTCTCCACAGTCATCGAATCTAATAGGTTCTTAGTAATTCAACCTGGTGACTTATCCTCTGGTTCACACTGTTTCTCATAGTTTAGCCTTTTCTCTTTAGGCATAACTTTTTCCTTTGGAATTACTTCACGAGGATGGATACTCGGGGAGTAGATTGCAAGCTCATGGGCTACAGATTTGTGTTCCTCTTACTTTGTTTTCTGCAGGAGTTTTGCCAGTGTGCAGTGCAGCACACGACTGGATTTTTTTCCGTTTGGCTCAGCAGTCAGACAGGCCTGACTGTCACTGTGCCTGGTCTGTGTACCTGAGCTTTACTTTTCCATCTGTGCAGTGGTGAAACCATCACACAGGGCTGGAGGGGATGAGCATGAGAGACCCTGCTCCTGCCAGGTCCCATGGGTGCTTGCTCAGAGTCAGCTATTCACAGCTGTGATCTCAACCACACTTGCTGTGCACACTGTATTGTTTTCCATGTAAGTGATCCTGAAGCATTGGCCCAATCATGTAAAAGATCTGAACTAGAATTTTTTTCTTTTTTCCTTTTCTTTTTTCTTTTTTGGTACTTGGGATCAAATTCATGACCTGACTCTTGCCAGGTAGGTGTTTATGCTGCTGAGCTAACTCCCCAGCCCTTCTTTTCCTTTTTTTTGAAAGAATCCTTTTTTTTTTTTTTTGTGCCGGGGATCGAACTTACAGCCTCGCGCTTGCCAGGCAGGCACTAATGCCACTGAGCTAAATACCTGGCCCCTGAGAGAGTCTTTTTATATAGTTCAGATTCACCTTGAACTCATGGCAATCCTCCTGCTTCAGCCTCCTGAATGTTGGGATTACGGGTATTGCACTACCACACCCAGCTAAAGTAGAATTCTAAATGGGAAATTCAAAATTCATTTCGTCACCACCGAGCCCAGGCCTGCAAAGGCTACAGCTTGAATAGTAATCATGTCCTATCTACAAATACATTTGGCTCTGCACGCACCTAAACTGTGCCCTCACACATAGTGGGGATTTTTTTTGTTCTGTTGCTATTGTTTTTGCTGAGTTTTTTGTTTTGTTTTGTGTTTGTTTGTTCATTTTTGTTTTTGGTGGCACCAGAAATTGCACCCAGGCCTTGCACATGCGAGGCATGCACTGTACCATTGAACTACATTCCTAGCACATTTTAAAATTTTTGACACAGGGAAGGTCTCACTAAGTGCTTAAGTTGCGCAGGCTGGCCTTGAATTTGCAGTCCTCCTGCCTCAGCCTCCTCTAGCTGGAATTGTAGGCATATACCACCATATCCAGCTCTATAGTGTTCTTTACATTTAGAAAAGAATGTCTACTGTTTTCTAGGAATGTTTGGGCAGAAAAAAATTTACTTTTACATTGACAAAAACACAATGAAATTGCTTCATGACAAAAAAGTTTATGTTTCACAGTTGAATCAATTTCCACATAGTTCATTGCTGCCTAGGTTGACCTTTAGGATCTTTCCATTGATTATTTCTGAATCTTTAAAGCAGCAGGGAAAAAAATTAAGCAACAAAAAAATGTTCACTGGGAACAAGATTAAGCAATAAGGGACTAGGACGTAGTTCAATGGTAGAGCATTTGCCTAATATGGGCAAATCCACGGTTTCAATCCCAAGTGTAAAAACAAATACATTAAGCAATGGGAATCACAAGGTTATGTGCCAATCTGAATTTAAAAAGATGCCTGGGAGCCATTTGGCACCATCTACCAATACTTTAAATTCATATTCAGCCTTCAACATGGCAATTCTAAGAGTTCATCCTGTGGAGTGGTCAGCCAAGCAGAGAGCATATAGCGGCTTTGTTTATAATGCAAACCTGGCATAATATCTAAATGGCCCACAGAGGAAAGGCTGAATACACAATCCGCACCATGCAGCAGTTAGAGTGAGCTAGATGCACGGGCTGGCATGGAAGAGAGCTTCAAATTAAGCACACGAAAGAAGAAAGCTGTAGAGGCCCAGAGCAGCAAATGGTGCCCTGTGGGCCAAAGCCAGCCTGCTGCTGCCTGTTTCGTAAATAGAATCTCACTGGAACACAGCCACTTCTCTTCATTTCCACATCATCTGCGGCTGCCCTAGGGCTGTGATGGAGAGTTCAGCAGGAGGACAGAGAACCACCATGGTCCCAAAAGCTGAAAATGTTTGCACTGAACCTTTTATAGAAAATACTGGCGGATACCTGTTCTGCCCTCTGATCCCGTTTGTGTTATGAGAGGGGTGTAGGGGAAGAGATAGCAGTGCCGTGCTTGTGAGGGGAACCCTAACCGCAGAGGACAGGACCACCTCTGGGGAGCGGGTGTACCGGTCAGCAAAGGAGAGGTGGGGTCCAGTGAGTTTCTTTCACCTTCTGAGTTTCTGGATTTTTTGAGTTGTTTTTCCAAAAGCATGTATACTTTACTGCAGGGAATTTTAAGGAAAGTCAAGCAACAGTTCCAAGGGCATCAACGAATAGCACCTCACAGCCAGGGACAGAAGGGCACAGGCAGACGTGGCAGCCTTTCTCCAGGCCCCTGAGGCACCTGTGAGGTTTGTTTAAAACAAGGCTTGATTAGCACCCGAAGGGCCTGGGCCCTGAAGTCCACCTTTTCTTTTCCATTGGTGTTGTTTTGAGACAGGGTCTTACTATGGTCATTTAGGCTGCCTTGGATTTCCTACATGGCATAGGCTGGCCTTGAGCTCCCCAGGATTCTCCTGCCTCAGCCTTTTTTTTTTTCTTGGTTGTACTGGGAATTGAACTCAAGACCTTGTGCTTGCCAGGCAGGCACTGTGCCACTGAACCCTATCCCTGGTCCCTTTAGCCTCTTGAGTACTGGGATTATAGGTGCGTGCCACATCCAGCCACTTTTCAACAGTTTCCCCAAGTGCTTCTGATAAATCCAGATGCCTGAAATTACTGCCATAGTTAAAAACACTAGGAGAAGAAAGAAAGAAAGAAAGAAAGAAAGAAAGAAAGAAAGAAAGACCAGAGTAAATGATTTCTCTGATTTTAATATAATCAGTATGAGATGACTCAGCAAAGGTTTCCGGTGGCAACAGTGACAAAAACAGGACGTGGTCCCTTCTTGAACACGGGTTCTGGCTGTGGGCTGTCTGTGCTTCACGCAGCTCTCTCAGAAACTCTGTGAGCCACAGGCTCCCCAAGGGAGGCAACATCAGAAACCTGAGTGAGAGGCTGAGGCCTCTGAGCAACTATCTAGTTGAGACCTGGCCCTAGCTGCCAGGCTGGAATTGCAGATGAAAGGGTCATCATCCCACCCCATTTGTCACTGACCCACAGTGACAAATCTGTCTTCTCCTTCCATGGCTGTTCACTGCACTTCAAGCCACACAAGCCTGCGTTGCTTTGGGAAGTCCCCTAGAGAAACACAGCTGAGTCACCTGCAGCACTCAATTCCATACCCACCAGTCGGCAGCCTGTGCCCGCTTGGCCTGCAGGCCTCCCCACACCGGCCCCCGGCTTCAAGCAGCCTGTCACCGCCAGTGGTGTGAATGCTCCAACATGACACACGGCTCCTTGCTGCTGGCCTGTGCCCTGTTCTCCCTGTTGTGAAGATGGGGCTGCTGTCCGCTCTTCCTGCTTTATGTCTGTTTCCCAGCATTTGTCTTCACTCACAGCCCAGGAAAACGAACCATGGTCACAGAAGTTGCACCCTAGCTGAGTCCATGAGCTCGTCCTGTGCAGGAGCGGCATCATGGTCCTTTAGTCCCCACCCTTCAGCACTGTGCCAAGTCCATAGGAAGGGGTTAAGCCTTCCAGAATGCTTCTCAAATGGTTTCTCTCTTGCATTTTTTCCATTCTTTTTTTGCAGTACTGGGGATTGAACCCTCAACTTTATACTGAGCCACAACCAAGTGTTTTAATTTTTAAAATTTCTGCTGGACACAGTGGCACATACCTGTCATCCCAGTACTTGGGAGGCTGAGGCAGGAGGATCACCTCAGGTTCCAGGGCAGACTAAACTACATAGTGAGACCCTGTCTAAAGAAAAAAAAAAAATCAAAAAAACTTTTTTAAAAATTTTGAGATAAGAGGGCTGGGGATTTTGCTCAATGGCATAAATGCCTGCCTGGCAAGCTCTAAGTTGTGAGTTTGATCCCCGGTACCAAAAAAATAATATATATATTATTTTTTTTTTAAGATAGGGTCCCACTAAGTCGTCTGGACTGGGCTCAAACTTGCCCTCCTCTTGCCTCAACTTCCCCAAGTGCTAGAATGACAGTCGTGCACCACTGTGCCTGGCTTCAGATGGCCTGTCCAACATGGCTTGGTTGCTGTGCCCCTCACAGTGGGAAGCCGCAGCCCAGTGATCACCCAGCTCCACAGAGGCTCTGCACCGGTGTCAACGTACAGCGATGTGTGGCTTCACACACAGATTTGGGGACAGCCTGTGCCTGGAGGTGCTGAGGTCAGAGCAGAAACAGTAACCCAGGGGCTTCAGTCTCACTGGTGGATGAATAAACCCAAGGTTTCTTGCAGGCTGTAAGACCCAGGTACATCATGGTTTGCAACACCAATGTTCATGGACTGCGGAGGGCAGAAGTGCCATTTCAGGGCAAGATGCTGTTTGTGGCTATGTCTCACGGCTGTGCCACCAGATTCCCAGAGTCCCAGTGGATGGCACTGTGGGGAAGAGCTCTGTGCTAGGACCCTGCGACCTGGCAGCTGGCTCTGGCCATTTACGACATCAGGCAATCTGTTTACTTCTGGGACTCAGTTTCCTATTTGTGTGTAATGAAGGAGGCAGGCTCCCACCTTGACTGCATATTTATCATGGAAGATGCCGTGTTCCAGGGAGCAGGGTGCAGTGGGAAGGAAATTCTCTCTGTGACTGCAGGCGATCAGATGAGTGATTGGGAGACACTAAGGTTTGATCTGTATTTGTAAGATTGTGAGATCGCAGATTACAAGGACAGTCCTGGCCATTTGCTGCCTTTTGAGCTGCAACACTGGGGCGTTCTCTGCAAAGAGGAGCCCCAGGGAATCTACTAGAAGGATCTGAGTGGGATCTGATCTAAGCTTCTCTGAACAAATTCCCTCTCCTAAGTGACAGCAGAGCAGGCAGATTCAGTATTGGGTGACTGGAGAACGTAACTGTTGCAAATAACAAATATCCGTGTGTGCACATAAATATCTGTAAGACAAAACTGAGAAACTGAATCACACCTTGGTAACCTATCATTTAAACCCCATATATGAACTTTTCTTCTTTTATAAAAAATATTTAAGAAGCAGCCAGCTCACAGCTCTGGTAAGTGGCTGTGGCCTGACAAGCTGCGGCCGCCCCAGAGCGAGAACCACCAGCGTTTCCTGAGCTCCTCGCCATGTTGGAACTTGGGATGCTGGGAAAGTAAGAAGCCAGCTTGCCGCTCTAGTAAGTGGCTATAGGCCTGCTGGCATGCAGACTAAGAATCAAACATCCCCTGTTAGCAAGTGAGAGCCTGAGGTCTGGGTATCTCGTGGGAGGATAAACATAAGCAGTGTGGCAAGTAAGGGCGATTTTCTTCTACCATCTCTTTGAAGGCAAATATCTTTATCACTGTTTTGCTCAGTTCTGATTAATAGTCCTCCTCTATTCAATATTCTGTTTTTATAAGTTCGGTATTTCCTTCCATTTTGCTCTACTTGACTGAAAGAATAGCTATTGTGAAGAGAACAGGATGTACTATTTTGCCTATTGCTGTTCTCCTGGTGACATGCTGTGAGGTTTTGTGCCAATTTCACTGCACTGTCTTGGTTGGCTTTGTTCTGCCTTGTTCTGCTGTATTTTGCTACCTTAAAAAAAAAGATAACAAAGTAACAAAATAGCCCCCAAAACTCCCAACTCCACCAAAGCTGATCTATGGGGCATGGATGAGGAGAAACTCAAAAACAAAGCAACAGAATTATATAAGGTGATTAAAAAGTAAATAACAACAAAACAGATCAGTAAGGTACTGAGCAAGCTGAAACAGGATATAGCTAAACAAATAATGGACTGAAAAAACAAAAGGAGGAAAAGAAAGTGCTCTAAAGGATATAACTGCATGTATGTGTAGGTGTGTAGGATTGATAATCATGTTGCTAAGTTTTTATTGGATCATTGAACAGAACTGTTTGCAGCCTCACTGTTTGAATGTTCACTTTGTATGCTTTACTTCTGTAACTTGAACAACTATATCTAAGAAGACAATATGTAATTTATCAACTAGTGATTTCTTACTGTTTATTTTTTTCTGGAATTCTGTATTGTTTTCTGTTTTGCTTTTTTCTTTTTAAATAAAATTTAAAAATCTTTAATTAAAAAAATTAAAAAAAATAAAAAATGTTTAAATGCTGGCCCTGGTGGTGCATGCCAGTAATCTCAACACTTGGAAGGCTGAGACAGGATGGTCTCCATGAGTTCAAGCCCAGCCTGGGCTACCTAGTGAATTCAAAGCCAACTTAACCTATATAGTGAGACCTTATTTTAAAAAAGAAACAAATAAATAATAAATAAAAATATTCAATGCTATATAAAATGACTCAATTAATTATATCATGAAGATATAAAACAGTTCATTTAACCAATCTCTTATAATTTACCTTTTGTTTTATTTCCAGTTTCTTCTAGTTTTAATCAATGACGTCTTTATAAACAAATCTTGGAAAAAAAATCTCTGACTTTTTCCCTGAAGGTAAGTTCCTAGAAGTAGAATGCAGGTTGATGAATAGGTACCTTTACAAAGATTCTGACCCATACTAAACTGTCCTTCAGAAAACTAGTGTGGTGGCACATGCCAGTAATCCTAGCACTTGGGAGGCTGAGGCAAGAGGATTGCTGTGAGTTCTAGGTCAACCTAGCCCACGTAGTGACTGCAAGGGCAGCCTGGACTATATGGTGAGACCCTGTTTCAAACAACAACAACAAAAAGAGAGAAAGAAAGAAAGAAAGAAAGAAAGAAAGAAAGAAAGAAAGAAAGAAAGAAATTTGACTGGTTTTCCCTCGTGTCAATTCTTTAATGAAGTCCCCCAAATCTCAGGACTTTAGAGTTTTTTTAAAGCCAGGCCTGGTAGCACATGCCTATAATTCTAACACTGGTAGGCTGAGGCAGGATCTCAAGTTCAAGCTCAACCTAGGGAATTTAAAGACTGAGACCTTGTTATTGGGGTTTAGGGTTCTGTGGGCTCTTTTCAGAGATTCTTTCCAGGTTCTGGGTGTCTTGAACAAAGAATTGGACAAAACACATGAAAAACGTAGTGAGGTTTTACATTTGTTAAAGGTAGGAAGAGAAGCATGCTCTGCAGAGAGGGAGCTACTGAGGGAGAGGGCACAGTGGCCACGAGGCAGCATCTTTTGTGTCTCTCATTCCTCAAGGTGACATCAGACCCGGGTCATCCTATGAAAAACCATAGGATAGTTTGATTCATAGGATGGTTTGATTTCATGCCAGAAAAACTGAAGATAGCATTTTCTGGTTGGTTCTAGGTGCAGGGCTTGGGAACTGTTTTGGGGGTACAGTTCTGGATCTCTGTGACTGACAGGTCATTCCCACTCTCCTAGCAGGCTAGCCACACCCTAATCTCCTGCCTTATTCCCCCGAGAGACCAATGCTGAGACTGTGGGCTGTCTCCATGTAGCTATTTCTGGTTGAAAGGGGCTGCAGGCCCTACCTGCTGGGCGTTATGTGCTCTCCAATTACCTTGGGATGTTGTGGTTCACTGGCTGAGTTGAAAAAAATAAAAACCTTGTCAGAAGATAGTAAGAGGCTGAGCATGGTGGCATATGCCTACAATCTCAGCACTCAGGAGGCTGAGGCAGGAGGACTGCTGTGAGTTTGAGGCCAGCCTGGACTGTAATGTGAGTTCCAAGCCAGCCTGAACTGCATAGAGAGACCCTGTCTCAAAAAGACATGAAAAAAGAGGAAGAAGAAGAAGGAGGAGGAAGAGGAGGAGGAGGAGGAAGAGAAGAAAACAGAAAGGAGTCAGGGCCTATATGTGATGAACTGTTGAACGGCCTGTTGAATGGGAGGAAGCTTGGTGACTTTGTCAGGAGAGTCATGAGTTGCAGTCTGGTCACCATCTGCAGCCTTGAGCTGACAAACTCTACTACAATATTAGGTCGAAGATGTGGAGTCTAAATAGGAGAAGGAATAGGTCAGAATATTTCCTGGTCTGTCAAAAAAGGAGGACTGTGACAGACCTAGCAGTTAGTTTCCACACTTCCTGTGGAGGAGAAAGCTCAGCAGAGAGGGGCAGGAGGTGGGCTACTAAGAGCCTGAGAGCCACAGCCCTAGCAAGATGACCCACAGCTCAGATCTAATGAAAAACAGGAGTTCCAGTGTATGATCCATTTAAGCTGCACTGGCACTCCAAGACCCCACTAACAACCCTGTCTCAAAATAAACATAGTAACAAGGCCGGGTGTGCAGTCACACACACACATCTTAGCTTATTAAATGTGCTTCTCCTCTCCTAGCAACGCCTAATCAACCCTCAAAAGAATGCTATAAACCTGTGGTTCTGAAACTTCAGTGTGCACCAGAATTAGCTGCAGGGCTTATTAAAGCCCTCCCCCACCCCATTTCCTAGGTACCAGTGGAACCAGAGGCTGTGTTTGTAATAGGCCCCTAGTGGTGTCCAGGAAAGATTTGCTGGATTCCTGGCCAAGACCAAACTTCTCCTATGCGACCTCCTTACTCTGTGCCCTGAATTCTGCTAGGCGATCTGACTCGGTGCTCTAAATACTGCCTCCTGTTGACCCATCGCCATCAGCACACTGGACTTGACGGGCTTTCTGACAGCTAATAAAAGCACTGCAAGTTGACCTGATGCTGCACTGAGCCAAAAGCTGGGCTGGCCAAATTCAAGTTCACATTCTGCCTTCCAGGAGAGCACTAGTGAAGAGGTAATGTCTTCATCTGCTTTTCGTTGTGGGGACAAAACGCCTGACACACACAGGAGAGAAGGGTTATTCTGGCTCACAGTTTCAGATGTTTCAGTCCATGGTTGATGGTGCCATTGCTGTGGGCTGGTGGTGAGGGAGAATATGGAGCTGTGTACTGCAAGGCGTCTGGAAGCAAAGAGAGGAACAGTCCCCAGAGGAAGGGGCTGGGGACCACACAGCTTCCTCAGGGTCACAGCCCCCTACTCTATCCCATTCAACAAGGCTCCACCTCCTGTTGCCATCCAGTAATGCAAATCAAATTATGACCCATCAATGGATCAAGCTGCTCGAGAAAGTTAGAGGCTCCATGATCCAATCACTTTCTGAAAGCCCCACCTCCGAACACAAGGGACTTTCAGGGGACATTTCTAATCTAAATCCTAACATGCAGTAAAAACATTACAGAAGAATCTTAACCTCCTGTGTTGCTGGTGGGAATGTAAATAGTGCAACCACTTTGGAAATTAGCAGTCCCTCAAATGGTCAGGCGTTATACAGCCCAGCAATTACACCCCTAGGTAAACATTGAGACAGCACATGTCCAAACAAAAAGCACAGCCTAAAAATGTAACTACTCTAAATAATTTATCAACTGAAAAATGTATCAACAAAATGTGACAGACATACAGCAGAATATTATTCATCCATCGAACAGTGAAGACCTACTACATGGGATGAAAAGATTTGAAAAACATGATGTCTAAAAAAAAAAAAAACGTGATGTTAAGTGAATGAAGCTGGACACAAAATGTCATATAGCACACTTTCTACTTCATGAAGTCTAGAATAGGCAAAGCTATAGTGACAGAGAGGGAATTAGTAGTTGCTGGAGATGGGGGTGAGGGGAGATGATTTGGAGCGACCAAAATACGTTTTTGGGGGTGTGGTGGTTAAAGTATGCTATACTGATGATAGTTGTGGTTGTAAAACTTTGTGAATATACTAAAAAACATTGAATGAATGATGAATTTAAATGGATTAATTTTTCTAGGCACTGTGGCACACACCCTTGTAATCCCAGCACTTGGGAGGCTGAGGCAGGAGGATCACTGGGAGTTCAAGACCAATCTGGACTACACAGTAAAATCTGTCTCAAAACAAAGCAGAACATCCAGGGTAGTGGTGCACGCCTGTAATCCCAGCATTTGGGAGGCTGAGGCAGGAGGATTGCTTCGAGTTCAAGGCCAGGCTGGGCTACAAAATGAGTTCAAGTCCAGCCTGAACTGCATAGGGAGACCCTGTCAAAACAAAACAAAAGCAGAACAAAATTTAAAAGGGCTGGGTATGTGGCTCAGTATGAAGGCTCTGTGTTCAGTATCCAATGCTGATATGTCTCAATCAACCCAGTACCTCCCAAAGTATAGCATGAACACAAGAGGTGTTACAATAGTAACGAGGAAGCAGAAATACAGCATGGCAGGAGTTACTTAGAAAAGGTTGACTGTGGAGACTTTGCTTAGCCGAAGTCTTGAGCAGCAAGGTGAAGACACTGAGGGGCCCTCTACACAGAGAGATGATCTTGTATGCAAGCAGGAAAAAGGAAGGAAGCAGGGGAAGAAGGGAGGGAGAGAGGGAGGGATGCAGGCAGCTGAAGAAGGTGCGGTGGTAATACTCAAAATTTATCAAATGTTCTAAAATTATGTATTCTTATTCTCTGTAAAAACCATTCATTTGTTGTATGTAGTGACTCACTCTTGTAATTGCAGGAAGCTGAAGAGAGTGAGTTTGAGGTGAGCCTGGATTACATAGTAAGACTGTTCAAAGGCCAGGTGTGATAGCACATGCCTGGAATTCCAGCACTGGGGAGGTGAGACAGGAAGATCTCTATGAGTTCGAGGCCAGCCTAGGCTACATAGTGAGTCAAGGGCAGCCTGAACTGCATATCCAAGGCCTCGTTTCAGGAATAAAATAATAATAATAAAAAGACTATTCAAAATAAAAATAAAAAATAAAAAGTTCAGTACTTCCTGGTGTCAATTCTCAGTACTACCAAAATAAAATAAAACACACACACAACTGCATTTTATGACATCCTAGGCTGCCTCAATCTTTTTAAAATAAGATATAATAGGCACATTTATTGAGAACACTCTGGGAAAATAGCTTTACACGCACAACAATGCCTGGTTTGCTCATTTCAGGAGTGCTTATGGGGTGGGTGGAGCGTTTGTCAACTTGCTCAGATTAGTGAGCAGAGCTTACAGTTTTCATGAGACTCTGCCCTGTGCTTCTTCCTTCCTCCCCAGCTGCTCAAGCCACATGCATGGTGTGAACTTCCCCACCTCTTTATGCGGGTCCCAGCAGAGCCACTGATCCAATGTGTTAGCAGGGACAAGGAGAGACCTGTATGCCCCTCCGGGCCACAGATACTGGGGCTCCAAGCCCCGTGGAAACAGTGCCTCTAGTTTGGCCAAAGTCAGTGAAAAGATCCTCAGGATGAAAGAAGGGTGGAAGTGCTGAGTGAGACCACCCAGCCCCCTGAGAAGTGTGGCAGTGCCAGATGCTGAGTTAATTTCTTTCTGCATGTACTTGGGTTTATTTCTGTACTTTGTCCTGTTCCATTGGCCTGGATTTTTATGTACCAGTTTTAGCTAATATGGAGGCTCTACAGTGCCATAATATTTGATCGTGCTAGCTTTCCCCTCCTAGTTCTTTTTCAAAGGTGGTTTATCTCCTGACTTTTTTTTTTTTTTTTTTGAGACAGTATCTCACTAAGCAGTTTAGGCTGGTCTCAAACTCATTTTGTAGCCCGGGCTGGTCTCAAATTCACAACAATCCTCCTGCCTCTGCCTCTCAAGTGCTGGGATTACAGTTGTGTACTACCACATCTGGCTCTGATTGATTTTATTTTTCCATGTAAATGTTAGAAACAAGCAAGGTGGATTCACACACACACACACACACACACACACCCTATTAATTCTACTAGTTCTGTTGTTGGAATTATGCTAAATTTCTATTTTTCTCCTCAGTATTGGAGACTGAACCCAGACCTTCATACTGAGCTACTCTCAGATATGTTTTTAAAGTTTCAGTTACTTATTTAGGAGAGAAGTTGCCCACACTGGGTATAAACTTGTGATCCTCCTCCTGTCTCAGCCTCATAGTGTTGGATTTCAGGTATTGGCTACCATGCTCGGCCTAAAATTCTAAGTTTACTCAAGGAGAACTGCGATCTTCATGCCAATAAATCTTACTATCTAAAAGCAACATCTTTCTACTCCACTGCTTTTTTATCTATGAAATGTGGATCAAGGCTGGTCTCAGAACCCAGCGAGAATATGCACGGGAAGCACGGTCTGCTGGGGACATGTTCTTTGCCCCTTACCTGTGTTCGGGCTCGGTTATTCAACGTGAATTTCGGTTCTCATACGTGTACAACGGGGTTAGCAGTGTCTGCTTCATAAGACCGAAACGAGAGTTAAACGAAATGAGGCACTCCCAGGGCCCAGCGCAGGGTCCGGAACCTAAGTGCTCAATAAACACCAGCTGTTTTCTAACACTAGACGACTATCCCTGGGCAGGGACAGTGTGACTTAATGCATTCCATTCGCGTGGTGACATCCACCTGAGATGATCGGGCCCAGGGTTAACTCGTCTTTCCTAGAAGACGGCCATGGCGCCTTTTGTCTCTCCGAGAGCGTCCAGCCACGCTACCAAGCGCCCCACTGCAGCAGAATCCTGGCAGCACAACTACGTCCGCCGACCTGGCGCTGCCACGTCTCCCGCGGCCAGCGGGCTTCACCAGAGCCGGGGGAAGTGGGGCGGTGGGGCCCGCCCCCGAGCGCCTTACGTCACGCTTTAGGCCCGCCCCTCCGCGGCCCGTGTCCCTGGTAGGGCGGTACCTGGGCAGAGCTGTGCTGCGCTAGGGGCGGGGCGAGCGCGCGCCCGGAAGTCCAGGAGGGGCGGGTGTGACGTACGTCCGGCGAGTAGCTGGCGGTCCTGGGTGCAGCTGGTCTGTGTGCGTGAGGAGGGTCCGAGCCTCCCGCTGCCGCTGAAGGAGCCCTTTGGGCTGTAAGTCAGGGGACTGCTGCGGCGGCGCAGCCGTATCCAGGGATCTGGGGCGGTCGGTGGAGAGGGTCGGGCCGGAGGCCGGCCTCGGCAGGATGGGGGGGGGGAGTGACACGCAGGCGGTTCTGTGGGGCCACGGGACTGGTTCTGGGCGGGGACCGGCCGACTTGGCCGGGTCTGATCCATCTCCTGCCGGCCTCTGGGGTGTGGGGTTCACCTGCATTCCACCAGGGAGTCTTGGGTCTGAGCTGCGGTTTGTGAAACCCTTCATATTCCCTATCGGATGAGCCTCAGTCCTCAGGCCGGTGGGAGGGAGCCCGTGATGATCGTCCTTGTTCTGTAGCCTCAGGCACTGAGACCCTGCGAGGCCCCAAAGCTAGCAGGTGTGAGCGCTCAAACCAGGTCTACGAGCTCCGTGTTAGGGCTCCTCCCCGCGTCATTGGATGTCCTGTATCTAACCCCGTGTTTTCTTACCACTTTTTCCCTCTCTCTTCCGTGCATGGAAAAATGTACGTTTAGCATAGTTAAGTGTTTTCTTCACGATACTAACCGAGAGTCAGACATCCAATTGCCTCTGTGAGTATTCTCCCGAGTCCATCTGCTCAGGTTATGACTGGTTTAGGGAAATTTGCCGAGGGGCCGATCTTTGACATATATCCCTTTCCAACTAAGCAGTTTCTTAGCAAAAAGCTAGCTACCTCGTACCCTAGATGTGTCTGCATTGGTGTCTTGAATCTGAGTGTATGTAAGAAGTAACGTGTGAGCTGGGCAAGGTGGCCCTGCCTGTGATTCCTGCCTTCCAGAGACTGAGGCAGGAGGATCAGCAAGTTCTAGGTCAACCTGAACTACAAAGGAAGACCCTGTCTTAAAAAATAAAAAAGTAATGTGTAAATATTATATTGGCTAATGGTCAGTTTGGTGCTTCTCCTTTCTATATGTTTCAATCAGTCCTGAAATATTCAGGTTTTCAATTTAGGTACAGCAGTGTTTTTCTTGCTCTTTAGGGCCTTTAAATTTTAGAGTATTCTGACTTGCCATTCGGTGATGGAATGGATCAAGAATAGAAAATAATGCTGGGGTTGGGGGGCTGTACCTGTAATCCCAGCGCTCAGTTGGCGGAGGCAGGAGGATTGCTACAAATTTGGGGTCAGGGATTGGGGATATAGCTCAGTGGCACAGCGCCTGCCTGGCAAGTGCAGGGTCCTGAGTTTGATTCCCAGTACCAAAAACAAACAAATTCTGAGTCAGCCTGGGCTACAAAGTGAGTTCAAGGCCAACCTGAACTACACAGTGAGACCTTGTCTCAAAAGAAAAAAAAAAAATAGAATGTTAATTATTAAAATACCCAAAAGTTGTGAAGTATAAAACACTTCAAATATTGTCTGTGTAGTTGCAGCGCTAATGAAATAACTTGTTTTTAAGCAGTTCTCTGGTTGGGATTTGAATTTTATGTGATATTAGCAGGAAGGGTTTTGGCTTTGGTGTTAAGAAGACAGTTTAAGTTCTAAAAATTTCACCGCTTTCAACTTAGCAGTCTTAAACAAGTCAGTTTGAGTGTCAGCATTCTCATCTTGTTAAATGAGGCCAGTGCTTGATAAACTTGGTGTAAGGTTGATGTGGGATGTGTATAGATACTGTGTATAAGTTTCAAAACTACTGAGTTGCTGTAAATTCTGAGATCTCAAGGATGGAGGAACTGTCACAGCCAATTTTTTTTTTTTTTTCCAGTTTGGGTAACAGTGCAACACAATTCTTCAGCTTTAGTAAGTGTTTTGATTTTAATTTTTTTTAGCATCATCTGAAGTTTGTTCACAGTCCATAGATCAGAAGAATTGGAGGGAAGAATTGGAGGGCTTTTAACCAGGAATGCCAACTCGGGGGTGGGGGGAGTCAAAGTACCTCACTTACTACATAAAAATACTCCTTTTAACAACTCAGCGCCATGGTGCATGCCTGTAATTCCAGCACTCTGAGAGTCTGAGGCAGGAGGATCATTGCAAGTTTAAGACCTGCCTGGGCTACATAGCGAGACACTGTCTCAAACAAAACAAAACAAAACAAAACAAAACACTAAAAGGGAAAAAAAAAAACAGCCCACCGTAGAGCGAGTTTATGCCTTTCAGCCTTTGTAGGATCTACTTGGTTGGGAATAACTCTAAAATGATGTAAAATTTAAAAGCAAGTCTGTGTACGGACCACAACCTATACAGTATAAATGAATATGGAAGTGTTGGGCTGGAAAGCAGTGGGCAGAGTGGGAGTAACTTTCAGAATTGTTCTCTAAGGCAAGCTGTGCTTCTCCAGTAGACCGAGCAGAGTAGGAAAGGATGGCTGGTTTGCAGGAATTGTAGAACAAAGGATCATTGCTCTTTAATTTACCCGTAGTAAATAGAAACTTTTTTTATTTTTTTGAGACAATGTAGTTCAGGCTGGCCTTGAACCTATAGCAATCCTGCCTCAGCTTCCTAAGTGCTGTGATTACAGGAGTGTATTACCACACTCAGCCAAGCATAGGAACATTTTTAAAGAGTACTTAAAATTATTGGACTTCTTAAAGTACAGATTAGGTTTGTAGAAAGTACTATTTAGCATGCTACATGTCTAAATGTGTCATCTCTGCCTCTGTATATGTGTGTGTCCTTGTCTCCTTTTTCTTTTTTTTTTCCTTTTTATTACAATGATTGTTATTTTTTGTTGGTGATTTTAGGAGTTGAACCTAGGACCATGGGTATACCAAACACTCTACCATTAAGCTCCTTCCCCAGCTGCTACCAATAGATGTTTGAAATGAACAAGAAAATCTCTTGGGGTCTTTTCATAAAAGTTTTTCCCTCAGTCTTTACCATCACTCAAATTCCCACACTTTGTCTCTTTGTGGCAGTGGTGGCAAACTGTGGCACACATGCTGCAGCAGGCTGTTGATATTGAAAGCTCCAAAAGGTTCACCATCACTGCTCTATAGTAGGAGCTTTGAAATCTAAGCAGTAAGCAGGCCCTATAGTTTATTGGCCTGCTTTATAGATAAAAACCCAGTAATTGGATGAAAACAAAAAAACATAACACTGTCTCTTTCCAGTTTCCATCTAACATTATTTGAAGAATATATAGGTGGGGCTGGGTACAGTGGCATGCACCTGCAATGGCCACTTATTAGGAGGCTGAGGCAAGAGGAAGCCCTGAGCCCTGGAGTTGAAAATCAACCTGGTGTGAGAGGCCATCTCTTACAAATATGTGTAGACCTATTAGTAACTTCAAGTGGTTTTGTCTTGGGCTATGGGAAACAAAAAAAGTGGTGGTAATTTCACTCAATACTAATTGAGATATTTACTTGCTTAGAGACCTACTGATGAATGAGTACTTTTTTTTTTTTTTTTTTTTTTTGGTGCTGGGGATTGAACTCTTAACCTTGCGCTTGCCAGGCAGGCACTTAAGCCACTGAGCTAAATCCCCAGCCCATGAATGAATATTTTAAGAAAATAACAATTTATGAAGTGGGGTTTGACTCAGTTATTTCTATTATGAAAGAATTCTGTCTCTTTTCCTCTATTTCCCTCCTTCCCAAACTGGGCTTGAACTTGCGATCCTCTTGCCTCAGCCTCCCAGAGTGCTGGGATTCTTCATGGTTCCTATTTTGAGGAGTGGGGTATGGAACTGGAGATCAGATCCAGGGAAACTCTACCAATGAATTCTATCCCCAGCCTTTTGTTTTTAGTTTCAAGGCAGTCTCACTAAGTTGTCCAGGTGGGACTTGAACTTGTGATTTTCCTTCCTACCTCTGAGATTAAAGGCACAAATCACTGTGCCTGGCTTTATGGTTCTTTTTATAGTGGAAACATCTCTGCAAAGGGGTAGGCAAATAACTGCTTACAAAGAAAGAACATTGGTAAATGGAGCAGGGACAATTGTGACAGTCAATAGGATTTCGGATGACTTTTTTTTTAGAACTGTTTACAAGGGTAGATTAATAGCTTTCACTCTTATTTTCTCCACGTACATACATGGCCTTTGGAGGCAGGGGCAGGGGTAGTAGGAACTGAAGTTAGGGCCTCTTACCTGTAGGGAAGTAGGTAGGTACTTTTATCGTTGAGTGACATCCCTATCCCTTTTTAAAATTTTAGTTTTAGTGAGATCTTGGTAAGCTGCCCAAGTTGACCTCAAATATATAATTTTCCTGCCTCAGCCTCTCAAGTACTAGCTAGGATTATAGGTGTATGTCACTGCACCTGGCTCTGTATGGCTATTTGACCCAGACTCTTGATGAGACTGATTTTTTAGAGGTGCTGCTAACTGGTAGGCGGCAGTGCTGTGTTTAGGGAATGTCAGTGAGCAGCTGCGTGGAATGAGTCACACAGTGAAGGAGGAAAGCATGACTTCTCGTTCTGTGAATATCGATTGATAGCTATTAAGAAACCATGAATTCATGCAGCAGGAGGATCCTAGAGGCTTCCCTATGAGGTTTCGAAATTCTTGTCTCAAGGGAGGAAATTAGATTCTCTTCTTTGCGTTCTTAGGTCAGGAAACATGACAGTAGGTGTACGTCAGGGGTGGAGTAAGAGTTAACCTCTCCAGTGCATGCTGGCATTCGGAAAGCTAATGTCTGCTACTTTTCTATTTCATACAGGTACTAAGCATTAACAATGTCTTTCATCTTTGAGTGGCTCTACAATGGCTTCAGCAGTGTGCTCCAGTTCCTAGGTAAAGCCATTTTCTTGGAATGTGATGTAGGTTTAAACCTGTGTGCAGTGTCAGGTGTGGTGGTGTGTGCCTGTAATCCTAGCACTTGGGAGGATGAGGCAGGAGTTCAAGGCCACAAGTTTGAGGACACCCTGGGCTACAAAGTGAGACCCTGTTTCAAAAAAAAAAAAAAAATCACTAAAACTGTGTATCTCCTCCAGCAGTTTAAATGCAAGCGACCTTGGGGTATGTAGAGAGCCATTTACATTAAAACTTCTTTTCTCTTTTAGGGCTCTACAAGAAATCTGGTAAACTTGTATTTTTGGGTTTAGACAATGCAGGCAAAACCACTCTTCTTCACATGCTCAAAGATGACAGACTGGGCCAACATGTTCCAACTCTGCATCCAAGTAAGTGTGAAAATATGAGGTGACCTGTGGATTATTGAAGGTCAATATCAGGCTTGGAGAGTGAACCCCTTTTAACATAGCTTCTTTATTGTCTTGAGTCTCAGAAGCCAGCTTGCCCAAGTTAGCATGGAACATATGCAGGCTGTGTACAGGCAGATCTAACCCTCTGCAGCTTTGTCACTTGTGTCCCTACTGATTCTGTCATGGGCCACTTCTGTGTCTACATTTAAGAAGCAGAAAACATCCTGGAGAAAAGCTAGCCTTTTAGAATAGGTTGCGAATGTTTTCATGCCTGTCTCCTTTATAAGGTAAAAGCTTCATTCAATTTTGCTATAGTATTGGCTTACAGTAGTTGAGTATTCAGATGAAAAAGTTACTTTCCCCCTCCTTCAATGATCTTTCAGCATCAGAAGAGCTGACAATCGCTGGGATGACGTTTACCACTTTTGATCTTGGTGGACATGAGCAAGGTGAGTGACTCAGTGGAAGTAGGATTTTGACTTATGGTTCGTTTTGCTCCTACCCCTCAGCAGTGTTGTTACCTTTTAAATGCATTTAAAGTTGGAATCTTACTACTTAAGAAAAGTTGTTTTGTGTATTTAGTATTTTTAAGTAATTTCAAACTTGTGCAGAATTGCATAAATAATATAGGAAATTCCATTCATTTATATCTTTTGTCCAGATTTATTGGTGTCTCATATATATTGATAATATATTGGGGGACAAAATGAGGGAACAAAATGACCATGATGTACTAAAATCTGTTCAAAGCTGGGCATGGTGGTGTACACCTATAATTCCAGCATTTGGGAGGCTGAGGCAGGAGGATCATTGCAAGTCACCAGATTTATTGGTGTCTCATGTATATTAATAATGTATTAATATTTATACTTCTGGATAATTTTAATTTTAATTTTTTGGTTTTTGGCTTTTAAGATAGTATATCACTATGTAGTCCAGATTGGCCTTGAACTCACTGTGTAGCTCAGCATGTCCTCAGACTCCTGTCTGGAGTGGCAATCCTTCTGCCTCAACCTCTGAATTTATTTTATTTTATTTTATTTTTTTATCTTTTTGAGGCAGGGTCTCACTATGCAGTTTAGGCTGGCCTTAAGCTCACTTTGTAGCCCAGGCTGGTCTTGAACTTATGACGATCCTCCTGCCTCAGCCTCCCAAGTGCTGGGATTACAGGAGTGTGCCACCACACCTAGCTTTGAATAGATTTCAGTACATCACAGCCATTTTACCCCTAATACTTTATTGCCTATTTCCTAAGAATAAGAATATTCCTTTTATAATCATAATAGTTACCAAATCTGGGATTTTTTTTTTAAATATACTTTACATACTCATTTATATCCTCTGTCACTTGTCTCAATAATCTCCTTTATTGTAGTTGGCCCTCTAGAGCAGGCCAGTACAGTATCACCCTGTGTTAGTTGTTGTCTCGTGTATGCTTTGTTCAGTGGAATATATGTAGGAAATTAGCTTACTGCTTATAAGTAGACTAATCACAAGTTCCCCAGATAGCCTAGTAGGAGGGCATGTACTTGTAATCCCAGCACTGCAGCCAGAGGGTTGCAAGTTTGAGCCCAGGCTTGGGCAATTTAGCAATTTATAGAGACCCTGTCTAAGAAATGAAAAAGGAGGGCAGGGGATTTAGCTCAGCAGGCGTAAGCACCTGCCTTGCAAGCAGGTGGTCGTGAGTTTGATCCCCAGTACCAAAAAAAAAAAAAAAAAAAAAAAACGGATGGGGATATAGCTCAGTGTGCAGGTTGCCAAAATAGTATAGTGACTGTGAACACTCTGAACAGATTTTTTTGTGTGTTCTTCCCATTTGGCACAGTTGGAACATTTTTTTTTTCTTTTCTTTCTTTTTGTCTTTTTTGAGACAGGGTTTATTATGCAATTCAGGCTGGCCTTGAATTTACTTTGTACCCAGGCTGGCCTCAACTTCCTCAGTGCTGGGATTATGAGCATGTGCCACCACACTCAACCTTGGAACATTTTCTTCTATTTAGTTTTTGAATTTTTTTTTTTTTTTTTGTACTAGGGATTGAACTCACAACCTTGTGCTTGCCAGGCAGGTGCTTGTGCCACTGAGCTGTATCCCCAGCTTCTACTGTTTTAGTTCTTATAAGTTTTTTTGGCTGGGTGAGGTGGTGCATGCCCGTAACCCCAGCACTTTTTGGGAGGCTGAGGTAAAAGGATCACTGCAAATTCAAGGCCAGCATGGGCTGGCTACAAAGTGAGCTCAAGGCCAGCTTGAACTGCATAGTGAGACCCTGTCTCAAAAAAGGAAAAAAAGAAAAAAATTTTTTTTTCCTTACTTAGGTTGTCTCTTTGGTCCCAAAGTCCCATCAGGAATTCGGTGTTTCTGTTTTTGGTTTTGAGACAAGGTCTCACTGTGTAGGTCAGGCTGGCCTTGAACTCACTTTATAACCCAGGCTGGCTTTGAACTCATGGTGATCCTCCTGCCTCAGGCTCCCAATTGCTGGGTTTACAGGTGTGTGCCACCCTGCCCAGCTTGTGTGTATTTTAGAGATCTACTGAATGGGCATCTTTGTTTCCCTGTATTAGGGACTGAATCGGGACTTCACATATAATAGGTAAGTGCTGTACATCAGACACTTACTTTACATTTAGCAAGAGTCTAGGTAGAGAAGTAAAACATAGGCAATATAGGAAATGGGAAAGTAGGAAAAAGAAATTGTTGAGATTCTGTCAGATTTACTAAGTAAATAATGAGTTGAGACGTCTGCTAAAAGGAGACTTTTTATTCGGTTCCAAAAATGCATTTTATTAGGCTCAATCTAATATAGCTTGCTTTTGCTTTTGCTTTGCTTTGCTTTGCTTTTCTCTTTCTCTTTCTTTCTCTCTCTCTTTCTTTCTTTCTTTCTTTCTTTCTTTCTTTCTTTCTTTCTTTCTTTCT
>PVLA01003702.1:0-202720 GCA_004027455.1 Hydrochoerus hydrochaeris
GCCCGTCTTTGGCTGCCTGTCCAGTGTCTCAGGGCAGTTGTCTCACAGGAACCCCGCAAATCCTCCTCCATGAGCTCTCCCACCCAAAGCTCCCACATAAACTCTCTCACACTACTCACAGAAGGCAAAACCCCACAACCAGTCCTCACAAAGGGGTTATCTAGAGGGCCCCCAGCAACCCCCCTGGAGTCTCCACCCTTGACTCCATATTGAGCATTACATAAAAACATACACATGTGAACTACACAAATTACAATTATCAGTACAAAACATTCCAAGATCCCCGCACCCAATTCCCACATGCGGTGTCCTTTTCCTGGAGAAGCGATTGTCACAAGGCGTGGATGGACTAGGACGCAGCATGGACAGAAAAGGGTGCTGCAAAGGAGGATAAATCTGATGAGATCAGAATGAATTGGAAGATATAACAAGTGAATGAAAATATAAGAACAACTTGAAAAAAACTCTATTAATGGATTATATCAAAATTAGAGGACCTAGAATAATTAGAGGACTTAAAATTAGAAAAAAGCTGCTGAAATGGCAAAATAAGTGATTTTAGTGATATCAAAAAGGCTAAATAAAGATGAGAAAGAAAGGGAAAAAATTCAAGAAATGATAAAAATAAAAATAAAAGTAATAAACTAATAAAAATAATTCTTCCCCATCCAAAGGTCTACTCTTGCTCCCATTCCAGGACCTTGGCTTAGAGTCAGGATACTCTAGGGAAGAACTTCAAATGATTCACAATGCAGGAGTTGTTCAGAAAGGCCACTGATACTATGTGGGGTCCCCAGTGCTCCTGCCACAGTGAGTGCAGTGAAATGTACATGTTGCTTCTCCTAAGGCCTTATGCCACCACTGTTTGGTCACGAAGGCTCTTTGTAGAGGCTGGACTCCATCATGTTGCAACTCCAGTCTGTAAGAATGGCCTGTCAGTGCAAATTTCTGTGATTCAGAGGTGGGTCTCAGATGATCTCATCTGAAATAGCATGATCTGAGTGACAAATTCTGTTAAGTTTTAAATTGTTTCAGACTGATGAGACTATTCCTTTTCAGTTAGATATCACACAGACAATAGAGACCATACCTAAGTCGGAGTATGTAGTGAGGCTATAATTTCAGGAGAGTCTTATTGCAGTTGTTTTATTGTTCTGAAAGAAAGCTACAAAATCCTGAGTGTATGAGACCGAATAAAATTTAAAGTGGTAATTATGGAGCCTACCATGAATAGAAATGAGGTAAATGGAAGAAAAGAAACTTGAAAGTCCCACATTTAGGAAGTGGAAGAATGGAGACAGAGCAATCACAAAACAAAAGAAGGAAAAGTTAATATGAGATAGAAGGAAAACAGAATCTGGAACATCCAGGAATTTCAGCAATTTAAAAAGGATTAAAATACAGTTATTTGAATGAAAAAAAACCAAAAATGCTATTTGGATTTGTTGGTTGGTTTCTGTTTTATTTTGTAAAAATCATAGACTGTTGGATTTCCCAAAGTAATGAAAAATGCTTTTATATTGCAAATATTCTCAATTTTGCTGCTTTAAAATGACTTTCTAAGCAAACTAAAATAATGGCCTGGGAAAAATGTTTAGCATATGGGACAAAAAGCTGACATGTAATAAATTTTTAAACAGGCTTTCAAGGAAAAAACAATTTTAATAACCCCAAATACTAAAATGAACAATTAATAGAAGATCAAATGCAAATAACCAATAAATATAAGCAATTTACAGCTTCAGGAGTAAGTTTAAGATCCATGGTATTAAAATAGATCAATATTGTAGAAACAAGATTAACAACAATAAAAATAAATTTTATGGTGAGAAGTACTCTCATGTAGCAGCTTTCGATGAGGTCACAAATATATGCCTGATAATTCTAAAATGCTGACAGCTTTTGGAACACAGAAGAGTGGCAGCATTAAGTACTGAATGGCAGAGGCAGAAAAATATGTGGGTCTGCAGTAAGAGGAAGAAAATCCATAGCATTTGAACCATAATAATTTAAAGCACTTAACACTTCTAAAAAAGCCTTCTCACTCAGGCCAGTATTTTCCTGAATCATTTCTAAAATTCCACTCCAAGAAAAGCAAGACACTAAATGGAAATAATCTCTGAATAGTTGGCAAATAAGTAGGCTTATCTGTTTTGTTCTTAATATCAATTGTATGACACTCTGGGGCCCATGGCTTTAGGAGAACATTTTCTGCAATCATGAGATTGCACATTTTTAATCTTTGTAGTTGCTGAATTATTTATATAATAGACTATAACATACTACTTTCATAGTTAAAGAAAAACAATGCTTATTAGTTGTGACATTCCTGTTCTCTCACTTCAAATTAGAAGAGTATTAAAGCATCCAAAATAATGTATAGATTTGGATAGTACTGTAATTTTAATAAATTCTTAGTGAACAACCAGTTTAAATACCAACCAGTGTAAACATGATATCAATATTTTTCCTTTGAAAAGAATGAGGAAAACAAAACACTACATGGGTACAGGAAAACAGTGGTACTACAGTGTACATAGTCATGCAGCTATCATTATTATAACACTAAATCAGCTTGGAATGCTATTTGAAAATATCAAAAATTTATCCAGGTTATCAGAGAATCAGTCAAGTTTTGTAACTGGCACGTAGCAAATTTAAAACTTGCAAAATATTAATGTAGCATTTCTATTTTCCAAACATATATATAGGAAAGTAAAATTTACCCATTCATAATAAGAGCAGTTAATATTTATAGTGAATTTCTCAAGTTCTAAGAGATATCCTGAGCATAAATACATGCATCTGTTCATTTAATTATCTTGACTGTATCTTAATTCATTGAACTGTGCACTAGTTCACGATTTTCTCTATTTTTTAATATATAGAAACTGAGGTTTGGAACGGTTAACTTTCCTAAACCTTACATTCTCAAAACATAAGAGGAGCTAGAGGAAGCAAGAAACTATAAGGACTATTGGATATAAAAACTCATTTGCAACTGATATGATAAAAATTCAGTGACTGATAGATAAGATTTTTATATTCAGCAAATGTCAAATGCTTCATTTCCTCATATTCTTGGCATTCACAGCTTCTCTATTTTTTTTTCCTTTTTGACCATAGAAACATTCAAACCAGAGCAGTTTCCTAACACATTTTGGTCATAGCTGCCTTTAAATATAGTCATACAGTTGTCCATCCCTTTAGTTGCATTTCACATGTAAATATAATCATAGTCTTACATGTGTTGATACAATTTTAGGAGACACACTGATCTAATGTTTCCTAAGGCTAAAATTTTTTATTCATTTTCTCTATCATACTATTCATGCTTACATCCAAACTTTCAAGTTATCCACTAAATATCTATTTGTTCTTCCCTCAATAGCAAACTTCTCTTCTCTATGATGTGAATAGAGTCGTGAAAGTTCTGAATGTCTCATTTGGTTGTCTTAATTGATATTCTTCACTGGTTATCAAGAGTTGACAGAAATGGATGCATTAATGATAAGATGATTCATTTTATTCTATAAGCTTTAAACCATATTTAATATTTACATGAATAGGTGATGAAAATTGTAAGCTGAAGAAATGCTATTGTTTCTACCTGAAAAGCATCTCAGGGAGACACTTTCACTGCTTGTTCAAGGAAAATATGACTTCTTTCTATTAGAAAAGGTCTGTGAACAGAGATATCATCATCCCTGGACATGGAGGAGGCTACTCTAGACAAAGACTTTGATTCCCAGGGAACAGAGAGACGGCTGGAGGGAGGAGCTGAAATTTCATGCAGTTATTCTGGAGATAAACACGAAAGCTGTCTGGCAGCATCTTGAAAAGAAATCTATTAAAAGGAAGGAAATTCTACCTCAGAAATAAAATTTTAAACATCAACTTTAAAATGTGTTCTACAATTTGACAGATTTTCAAAGTCTATGAAGATCCAGGCAAATTCTGCAGTGTAACAGTTATGTTCTGGAGTAATGATGCTCCGGGAAAGTCGCGAAACCACTTCAGCATTCAACAGCATTGAACTCGGTTACTTTACTGGAACTTGGTTGGATTTCCCACTCTGAGGCCTAGCTGACATAGAGATGAAATCATAAAATTAATAAAAACATGAAGTGGAGACATTAGTCACCATGATGCAAATAGAAGGGAGTTCTTTTTTTGGGAGGAGGGTAAAGGTATAGTTAGAGACTTTTAAAAGATAGAAATACACTTTTTAAAAGATAGAAATAAATTCTAAGAAATGCAAACAATGATAGCTCTATATTATTTGGGGCTATATTGATGACCAGTGTAAAAGTATAAAAACCAAAACAGACAAAAGAGCAAACAAACAAACATGACAAAAAATACCTCTAGTATACTTTTAAAATGGCTAAAGAAATAGATTCCTATGCATCATTTTAAAATAAAATTATGCCAATATTTTCCTGTGAATTCTGTGGACTTTCCACTATAATACTCCAGAGCAAAAAGTCTGTGCTGAGAAATGCTGACTTCAGTATATAAGCATTGATAAAGCTATCTTTTGGTGGAAAACTGGCACTCAGGGAATATTCAGTAGATATCTCCTGATACATTCTATTTCTGCTTTTTCTTTTCTAATAGGATCAGTTCCACTATCAAATCATTTCCTGAAAACCACAATTTGTCTTTTTCTCTATTTCATTTTTCTTTCCTTCATTTTTCCCTTTCTTTTGGTACTGAGGATTGAACCGAGAACATAGGCAATGAGATACATCATCTATCCTTTATTTATTTATTACTTAATTTATTATTTTGAGACAGGCTTATACTAAGTTACTCAGGCTAGGCTTAGCCTTGTAATTCTCTGGCTTCAGCCTCCTAAGGTGCTAAAATTACAGGTGTGTGCCCTCATGCCAGGCTCAAAGACTTATTTCATCAGAGGAAATCCTCTCCCCATACCATTCTACTCAAGCTTCTAATCATGTTGTCATACCCTGACCATGGTGACTGATCCCAAAGATTGGATTTAGGACACAGCAAAGGCATTCTTCTCTATGTTTATATATGCTCAATTAGGAAGAAAACCTACAGTCTCAGACTGCTGACCTTTTGTAATGCAAACCTGTAGTTGACTACAGCATTTTGTACCTTAGTCAAGGTGTCTAGGCATAATCTTATGGAGACAAAAAGAATGGGTAATTGTTTCCTTCAGTACTAGTTTTTCTAAATTACATGAATTAATAAATGTTCTTTTTGCCTCAGTTTTGTTTCTACCACTTTTAAGCAGAAATAAGAAACGAGAAGATTTGAGTTCAAAGTACAGTTTTTTTGTAACTTTCCTGGTGTCTTGACTACTTTTCTATCTTTGCTGAGACAAAATACCTGACACCCAAAGTGAATGAAAAAAAGATTTATTAAGGTTACAGTTTTTGGAGGTTTCAGTCCATAATTAACTGGCTCCAAGGCAAGGTGTCATGGCTGAGGGGCAGCTGTTCTTAACAGTTGTAGCAGATTCCAAAAGCAGCAAGGGAAAAAGTGCAGGGAAGAGCAAACCTCTTTTCCTCCCTTATATTGTATGCAGGTCACCACCACCCCCTACCTGAAAGCAGGTGTAGCACTCACAAAGGCTCAGTGCCTTCCTCTTGCATAGGATGAGACTATTTACAAAGTAAGGATCCTGGCTCCCTCCTGAGCCTCTTAGTTAAATTTCTAAACTTCTCAAGTTGACACAATTTATATCAAACACACCACCTGGATAATAATGGAAATTTAGTGACTCTTCACAATACTTTCCTGCCAAACATGAAAAAATAACAATAATTAAATTTGGGAAATATATTAGATCCAAAATTTAAAATGATAACAAAAATAAGCCTCATGACTTAACTACCAGGGAAATAAAAGAGTTGCCTACCACTTTTTTTTTAACCTGTGCGGCTTTGCCTATTTTAAATTTACAATGTCAATATTCCATGAATCGTTGGACTCTTAAACTGCCTCTACCCTTCTCCAAACAATAGGAATGGAATTCAATGCAATCTTTACTGACCCGTGTTACTTTCTGTTTGCATCATTAGTCTAAGAGTGCCTGTTGAAGCAGAACACCTTAAAATTATTCACAAATATGGAGCTGGGGAGAAGTTAGGGATATTACAGTCATTCAAACAAGAAACCCTTTGAATCAAATATGCAAACTTAATTAGGCAGGACTGCCAAGAGTCACCTGAGAAAAATCATAGGTGCACAGTACTCATGTTCCTCTTAAGATCTTCTCAATCTTTAGAAATTACAAGAGTATGTATGTTGATAAAATTCCCTGTGTAATTCCAATGTCCACTCCTAATTAATAACATTTTATACACACAGATTGGTTTTCTCCATCCATTTATTTTGGTAACAGGCTGTGTACAATGTCCAGAGGTAGAGAGACATCTAGTAAATATTTAGAATAAGGGAAACCACAAATGCACAGCTGTGTATCTGAGTACACACAAAACCCCACTTTTTCTTAAAATAAGACTGTGATAAAAATAATTTCAGTGGCAAAAGCATAACCAATTTTACTTACACAAATACTATTCCATTTAGTGCATGCCTACTTTTTAAGTTTAATCAGAATAACACAGTTGTGTGTTCCATTTTATACCACCTATTTCTCTTTCACCATCCTGACATTCCTCAAGCAAGCACCATTCCCCCACTCTCTGTGTCTTTAGGTTAGAAATAATATCCCTTTAGATACCTGAAATAAGCACCTGATGATAAAGCTTGTCAATTACAGTTATCTCTGCTCCTGATCACAATGATCCATTCTAAAATGAGCAAGAGCAAATTCATTTTAGTAAGAATCAGGCGTACTTTTGCTAGTAACTTGGAACTGCTTAGAACCTGTTTGTACCCACATTGAAGATCCACATGACAAGAATGAATACCATACAAAAAAAAAAAAAAACAGAGCAAGGAACTAACAGAGATAAATGAGTAAAATAGATAGATAGATAGATAGATAGATACAGAGAGACACAGAGAGAGAGACAGATAAAGTGAGAGGGAGAGAGAGAGAAAGAGACAGAGAGAGACAGAGACAGAGAGACGAGAGAGACAGAGAGCAAGAGAGACAGAGAGCGAGAACTATAGAGACAGAGAGAAAAACAGAGAAAGAGATGGAGACAGAAGAAGAGAAAGAGACAAAGAGACAGAGACAGAGAGACAGAGCATGTGTTAATGACAATAAAGATCGGCTTCCAAAGGTAGACTCTGAGATCTCTTTGTGCTTTTCAGTAATATGTTAAAATCTTTTGTTGGCTTAAGTGAAATTGAACCAAGATTTCATGATTTGTAACAATAAAAATCCTAGTTAAAGCAAATGGACCAGATGTTTTCAGATTAAGATTAAGACAAGCATGAAGAGAGTTTAGAGGTCAGACTGGGTGTACGATGGGCTCATATTGTGAGTTCTTATTGGGTACCCTGATGTTCACTACACATACACACTGTAAATTTATATTTGCTAAAATTTAGATTTTAGATATATCCATAAGGCTGCTTGCATTGAAGGATTTATCAACAGCCTTTTGCACTTTGAGGTAATGGTGGAACCATTAAGAATTTGAGGCTTACTAAGGGGAAATTAGGGCATGAACTTGAAGAGGATATTGGAAACCCAAAAATTCCTCTTTCTTTTTGTTTCCTGGCTGTCATGAGAGGAACATATTCTTCTATATTTGCTCTTCACCATGACTCTAATGCCTTCCAAAAGGGGAACACAATAGGACCAAGACACATGGACAGAAAGCTCTGAATAATGAGCCAAAATAAAACTTACCTCTTTATAAGTTGATTATCTCAGGTATTTTATGATCATGGTCACAAGCTAACACATTCCTCAAACAGTTATATTTTCTTTATGATGAATAATCCAAAGTCCCTTCTTTAAATTTGTTGAGATATAGTCTATTGTATTCTAGAGTCAGCATAGCACTAATGCAATATTATATCAAAACATCTTACTTGTATTTCAAGTTTACATGTTTGAGTACATTGTAATAATGACACTAGGACAATAGTTATAAATCAATATCATCTCAGGGAAATCAAGACATATTTATTCTAGGGAGAGTGGACCGGCTGAAACACAGTGAGTTTGTGACCTGGGCCTCCTCCTTTGCATCCTGGAATGCAGGCCAGCTTGGAAACAGTGAATTCACACTCTTCACCCCTCGATTACATCCCAGATGGTGGGGCTGGCTGGAAGAATGTAATACAAACAGGAACTCCGAGACCCAGAACAACAGCCTGGTACACAGATGCACACACAGGCACCTACAGAGGCAAAGTATTCAGCAAGGCCAGTAACATGGAAGTGTCTGAAGCAGCAGTGAAGAGACAGCAGTTAGACTTTGAAGAGCTCCACTGACAGAAGACCAGTCCCAGCCACCACATCCGGAGGCTCCCAGCCACCACATCAAGATCAGCTCCCTACCCAGCACATCACTGGGATATAACATGGACATTATCACAGAACTGTAAACACCAGAAGAAGGTAGGTTCTTGGCATAGCTATAAAGGACAATTACATGTGCGGGACGTCCCTGAGGGATGGACACCTCCTTTCCTCTTCGATAGAGGCGTCAATGCTAGAGGTAGAGCTATGTATCATAAGAGATTGGTGAGCTCTATCATAGAAGAAAAAAAAGAGAGAGAAGGTGGAGAATGGCAAGAAGCAGAGGTAGGGTGTGGTCCCAGACCCCCAGTCCAACCAGGACAGGCCTGGAACTCAATGAGATGGATGAGGTTGGAAGTCAAACACTGGAACTTTCTGAAATGGTAACAATAGAAGTGAAAAGAACAAGTAGAAAAAACCATAGAGAAAAGTATCTTTCAGGTACAAAAAGAAATTATTCTTAAGATCAAAGATAATAGAGAAGACACAAATAAAAGAATAGATGAGCTTAGAAAAAGATGGAAACAAAAAAAATGCCCAACATAGGAGAACTCCAAACAGAGATTCAGGAGAGTAAAAACTCCATTTAAAGTATATAAAACAGATTGAACAAAAGAAAGGATAGAATTACAGATCTCAAAGACAGAATTGCAAGTAGTGATCATGAAAAGAAAGATATTTCAAAAATAGCAAGAAACCATGAGAAATCAACCCAATAGCTACAAGATGAAGCAAGAAGAATAACACAAGATTGATTGGGGTCAATGAAAAATCTAGAGATATCACAAATGCCATAACAATCATTAATATATATGCAGCTAATGCAGGAGTACCAAACTGTATGATAGCTATTAGTAGACATGGAAAATCAGATGAGTAATAACACAGGTGTAACAGGAGACCTCAACACCCTGTTGTCACGGAGAGACAGATCAACTGGACAGAAAATCAACAAAGAAATATCAAAGCTTCAGCTGAAAACTTGTGAACAAATGGAGTTAACAGAAAGAAGCCATGCCCCGAGGCCATGTTCCAGTGGCCCAGAGAGATCTGAAAGCCCAGAACTGACTCAGAGAAAAAGCTGTGCCCCAACACTACATCCCAGTGGCCTGGAGACATCCGGTGAACTCAGGGCAGCCCAGAGAAAATTCCACACTCTGTGGCCCTGTCTCCATTGGAGGAGAATTGGTGACCACTGCCCTGTGTTTCTCCACCACTCCAGGAACCCTGGATTGGAGGAAACCAGATATCTAGGGCAATCCACTAGACCGAGGCACTGGCAACCAATGCAGGAAACACCTGGAATGTAGCAATGGGCTGATTTGGAGGAACACAGGAAAATGTCAAGATGAATGAGTGAAATGCAATCTCAGATTTCCATCCCACACAGAACAAGTTCAGGAAATACAGACATAGCAGAAATTAGAAGTCACATACCTGAAATTTCTGCAAAAATAACAACTGAATTAAGGAGTAAATTTAATTATTAGTTAATTTTGCATGCCTATGTCTGATGGTCTGGACAGCTATTTTGAAGATAGCAAGAGGCATTATGGTAGCCATTGTTAATTCTCTAGTATCTTGTTTTGAAATCCTGTTTCACTTTCACTATCTTATTTGGTTTGGTTTTATTCTGTTCTGTTTTGTTTGATTTTATTATGCATGATGGTGCGGTCAGCTATTTTGAAGAAGCATTATGGTAACCATTGTTGATTTCTTATTATCTTGTTTTGAAGTCCTATATCACTTTTAATTTTTTTTTGATTGGCTTTATTCTGTTTTATATTGTTTGGTTTTATTCTCTTTAAAATAAAATTTAAAAATTAAATGAAAAAGATATATTGATTCTTCACAAAAGGAATAAAATTGAAGTGTGAACATACTGTATGGTTTTGTTCAAAAATCTTAAACTGAAGTCGTTTCTCAGTTTTTACATGACATTTGACAAATCATTTTGTCATTCAGAAATACTAAAAATGGATTGACTCTTTTACCTCAAATAATTTTGAAACACATGTATAATGAATGTATGCACAGTTAAAAACCGCGAAGCTTTATTTTATTTGTATTGATATTCAATTTTTATGAGACAGAAAGAAAGCTTTATGGAGCTGAAGAAAAGATAGTCCCAAGCAAAAAAGTAGCCAAAATCTCTGTGTACACTTAGTATTGAGTTTATTCAGAGTTAGGGGGCTAACAGTGGGAGTTTATCATCTGAGAACTTTCTTAGTCTGAGGGCACCACCTGGAGGAAACAGGGGTGCACTAGCATGCTATGGCTCTGTAAGAGCAACAATTTTGTTAGCATTTCCATGAGAGGAATTGATCATTGAAGATCTGGCAGTGTGCCCAGCTTATTATCTGGAATAAACTCTGGCCCTACTCTGATCCATTTGAACATTATGTCACCTTCTAAAAAATTCTTGGTAGTAAGCCTTCAGGATTTTTCACTTTTACTTAGCTCATTGTGAACAGTTTGGTGCACAGATTCAGAGATCAGAACTCAAGGATTCAGATACTGTAGACACTAGTTCCAGGTCAGTGGCTACAAAGCTGTGTGACTTTAAAGTAAGTCACCTTATTTCTGACAACCGTTACCCTGAAGTAAGGGACCAAAAGAGTGTAGTGGAGCCATTAAATGCAATCACTCAGCAGTCAAATGTGAATTTGCAGTGTGCATCCACCACGAACTTGTGGGAAGGTGTCTACCTTACCAAATCTTTTTTTTAAATCTGAAAGGTGAAAATAATATTAGCTACTACCTTATAAAATTATGGAGAAGCTAGCATGAGGTGCTAATTTAATGTACTATCATAGTACCTTCTATATGCTAAGGGATATATATATATATATATATATATATATATATATATAATTCATAAGAACCCTTCAAGCTAGAACAATGTAAAAGAAAACCTGGTTCTAATAATAAGTGTTATGTTGAAGATTCAGAATGACCCCAACCTCATGCACTCACAGGCAGGGCTCATGGGTAGGGACTGGATCACAGGAGTACTGTAATTCTCAGAGGAGTTACTCACAGGTGAATTCAGCAGTTGAGTGTGCTGCCAGGTCGTGGGGCCTGCCTCATCTTATAAAGTATACATGTTTTCCTTTTGCTTTTAAATTCTTCTATTGAGAACATATGGTGATCACAAAATTTAAAAATATAATTTACAGTTGAAATATAAAATGCTAACATTTTGCAACACTTTTTTATTTTGAAAGTTGAGCTTGTCTCTTAGGAGAGTCAAGAAGGCCTCTGCCCTACTGGGTGCTGCCGCAGGAGGGCCCTTTCCTCCTCATGCCCAGCTCGCTCATGTAGAGAAAATCAGGAGAAGGCCCACTTTTGCCTGCTGGGCGCAACCGCTGGAAGGCCCTTTCCTCCTCATGCCCAGCTTGGGCCAAAGGAGACAGACAGATACACATCTGCCTGCTCTTTGTCACCACCAAAAGGCCACATCCTACATGTGGGAAATGCGGCAGAGAGAACCAGCAGATGCATCTTCACCTTCAGGGAGCTGCCACCAGAAGGCTCCTTCCTGCAGGCAGCCAGCAGGAGAAGGGACACACAGCCAGGCAAGCCCTGTGCATCTGTAGGTCACCATTTGAGGTCCTTGGTTCCCTTAGGCAGCCATCACCCACTAGCAGAATCAGACAAACCTGTGTGTCTGCCACCATCGTGGGAGTCCCAGTGTGGACACACGGGCTGAGAGAAGGAGCCCCACCTTCATGCACGCCCTATCCTCAGCAAAGCCCCAGTGTGCTCCATACTCTGAAGAAGCCTGCTCCACACCCTACTACCTCTCTGTAAATCTAGAATTGGAGGAACCCAGGTGCCTGTCCCATCCCCCTACACTGCTTAGGGGCAGCCAACAAGGGAAGTGGTTGGGGCCCCACAACTAGCTTGTTGGGAGGAACTCAGAAGAATGTCAAGATGAAGGAGCAAAAGGAAAACTCAGACCTCTAGCCCATACTAAGGAAACTACTTCATGAAATTGTAAAAGCAGTCAAATCAGAAATAATGTCTCAGGTAAAAGAAGTAATCACACACACTGAAAGAATTGTTCAGCAGGTCTAAAGAAGACATAGACAATAAAGAGGAGTAGAGGAACATGATGGAAACCAATGAATGTAGAAAGGAATTACAATGCATGAAACAGATTCAAAGAGAGATGCAGGAAATTAAAAATTCAATGGAAAGCTGGCAAAACCACTTGAAAGAGACTGAAGATAGACTTTCAAACCTTGAAGACAAAATTGCAGCTAGCGATCATGAAAGGAAAGATCTCTTAAAAAATAACACAGAATCAGAAAATAACAACTCAATGGCTGCAAGATGATGCAAAGAAGCATAATTTAAGAGTGATAGGTATCAATGAAGAAGCAGGGGTCAATACAAGTGAAATTAAAAAGATATTCAAAGAGGTAATAGGAGAAAACTTCCCAAACATGGGAAATTGATTTGGCATGCAAATAAGTGAGGCATATAGGACTCCAACTAGCCATAACCAAAGTAATTCTACACTCAGAAATATAATTATCAAGATCTCAGAAGTGCAGCACAAGAACAGATTATTAAAAGCTGTTAGAGAAAAGAGACACATCACCTGTAAAGGAAAACCAATCAGAATCATAGCAGACTTCTCAACACAAACCATCAAGTCACGAAGAGTTTGGAGTGAAGTGTTTCAAACTCTGAAAGAAAACAACTTCAAACTCAGATTGATATACCCAGCAAAACTATCTTTCAAAATTGATGGAAAAGTAAGATACTTCCATGATAAAGAACAACTGGAAGGAATTCATGACTGCCAAACCAACCCTACAAAGAATGCTAAAGAATATTCTAGAGAGAGATAAAGATAACCATGGTTCCAGGAACAGCAGCAGAGGAGGACTGCCAAATAAGACAGGCAATTGAATGAAGGGGAAAAGTGGAGGGCCAACAACAGGAGGACAGCAGGGCAGAGACAAACCACTGTATGCAATAATATAGATGGCCTCAGGTTAGTAATAAAAATAAACACAGGGAGAGTGGGTCAAAAAACAAGATCCATCAATATACTGCATATAAGAAACACAACTAACTGGAAAGAAAAGTCATAGATTGAAAAGCAAAGAAGAGAAAACAATTGTTCTATGTGACAGGAGCCCCCCCAAAAAAAAAAACCAGCAAAAAACCGCAAGAGTAACTTGCCCATCAACTACAGAATGGATAAGAAAGATATGGTACCTTCATGCAGTGGAAAGCTGCCCGGCTATAAAGTAGAATAATCTCAAGGCTCCTGTAGGTAAATAGATGCAACTCGAGATCTTGTTCATGGTCAAAACAGTTAAAATTTATATGTGTGAACCCTAGAATAAGAAACAGAAGGAGTTAATGGGATCCAAAAGCAAAATAGTTAATGTAAGAGCAAAGGGGAAGAAATACATGGGAGGGAAAGGTGGAAACTACTGTTAATTTATTATTGTATTATGTTGAACTCTTGCATTGTTTACACAATTTTTTGAAGGTTTGGCTTTGTTCTGTCTTATTTTGTTAGATTTTATGTTGTCGGAAGGGGCAGCTATTTTGAATATAATTGGATATTTTATGATAATCATGGTTTCCTATTATATTGCTTTGAAGCCTTATAATGCTTTCATTCTTTGGTTTGATGGGTTTTATTTTGTTTTGTTTGATTTTATTATGTGTGATGGTATGAAAAGCTATTTTGAAGAAAACAAGATGTTATGGCAGCCATTGCTGATTTACTATCATCTTGTTTTGAAGTCCTACCATGCTTTTGTTCTTCTCTTTTGATTGGTTCTATCCTGTTGTGTTTTGTTTGATTTTATTATGTGAGATATATAAACAAAATTTTGAGGAAAGTGAGATATAGTAGCCATTGTTGATTTCCTATTATTTGGTTTTGAAGTCCTATAATGCTTTCATTCTTTTGAATGGTTTTATAGTATTTGTTATGTTTGATATTATTGTGTGTGAAGGTAGGCTCAACTATGTCGAAGAAAAGAGACATTATGGTAGCTACTGCTGATGACCAGTTGTCTTGTTGTGAAGTGCTATGTTGCTTGCATTGTTCTGCTCTGATTTGCTTTGTTGTCTTTTGTTTTATCCTCTTTAAAATAAAAAATTTTAAAAAAAGAAAAAAAAGAGTCAAGAAGATGCTAATTAAACCTACTTATTTAACATATTTTAATAAAGTCATATTTAAAAGAAGGATGTACTAAAACATGGAAATCTAAGTCATATCAGTAAGACATTCCAATTTCCTGCAGTTCATTTTTTTTCCTGAACTTTCAGTTCTCTTTTATTATTTTTTCTTCTGAACTATGTATCTAAATATGTAATGCAGATTGTTTAAAATATCTTATATTTACAATAATATGCTTGATTATTGGAAACCTACCCAATCCCCCAATGGGCACTGAACAGTAAAAGCCAAGATAGTGGTAAAAAATTAGCATGATAAAAAAGAGGAAACATTATTAAAATCAGAACCATGAAAATTTAGGGTTTGGGATAAAAAAATAGTCACTGATAAAAAGTTTCATTGTAAAACTATAAAGTCATAGCAATATAAATTAATTCTATGAGTTTTAAGTCCTTGTGAATAATTTAATATGAGAAACTTGATATTTGAACTTCCAACAAAAAAACTATAGAATTTAGAAATGCACAATTTCAGAATCTGAAACCAGAATGTTAGACTTACTACTGAACTAATTAAATGTCTAATTTATACAGTTATTTAATCTGTTCACACAAGTTATATCAATATACAATGGGATTCCTTTAGGGAGATTTTCCTGGGAAAAACTAGAGGCTATATGTGGGATCAAAATCTCTTAATATTTTATGGACATGTAATATGATCGAGAAGAGATTCTATAGCTTGATTACATTATCAAGAGAACTGTGGTTTCCTTAGGTTTAAGAACAATTTAATTAAACAATTTCATGATCTCTTTTAGTGCAAATCTTGGACATCTCAAACAGATCAGGCAAATCCAAAGTAGGGTTACAAAGAATATTCTGATTTTTGTTTAAAATGTGCAGTTAAATTCATTGATGTAAGTAAAAAAACATGCTAGCAGTTAGAAAAAGAGAAAAAATATGCCACAATTCAGTTCATGATGTACTGTGAAATATTGCAGTCCAGCCATTTATATCCTCTGACTGTGAAAGACCGTGAAAGACAAAGACAATGGTGTGAACTTGCACAAGAATAGTTTAGAAGAGGTAATTTATGGTACCCTGGAACAATCTCATTAGCCCCTTTTAAATTTCATTAAGTGAAATTTCATTAGGAAAGTCACTTATGCTTATAAAGGAATTCAATTAACACCTTGTTCACTAGGATTCTAGGAGTAATTGTGGCACTGTTTTCCGTTTTATTTTTGATTTCTTTATTTTTTCTGGTACCAGAGATTGAACTCACGACCTTGCACTTGCCAGGATGACACTGTGCCACTGAGCCACAGCCTTGGCCCCTCTTTCCAGTTTTGTGCCTTGATCCTTTTGTGACCATTGAGGTGAACACTGTCTTGAAGAGCTTTTTTGTCAGCTTGAGGCTCAAATTTTAGTGATATTTCTAAGGTGCTAGTGAGTAGTTTTGAAGGTAAGAAGTAGTGAGAAATTGTTGCTAAACCAATAACTTAAAATAAATCTACCAATTTTTTAGATTTATAAAATTATTGATATTGTATTTGTTTCACATATTGTCTGATGCTACTTACAAAGTAAAGACACACTAGACAAATTTAAGCAGGCAAGGAATATTCTACTTGAGATTTTCATTAAAGAAGAAAGAGGGAAAGCCACTTTCAGTTCAAATTCCCTGAAACAATTCCCTGAGTGGAGTTTTAAGAATCTGAGGGGGTAATAGTGGTAGTGGGTTCATTGGTTATTTTTACTGATTAATGGGTCTTATTCTTAGGAAAAGTAAACTTCACAGTTTACTGTTCACAGTTGCAGGTACAGTGGGGCCTTGGTTCACAAATCCTTTTGCTTGTGAAAAATTTGGTTGACAAACAGAAGCTTTGTTTTGTCTGTGAATGGGCATTGGGTGCCTGACAAGGCTGCCGCCATCTTCTCCTTCATCCTGGAAGGAGTTAAGTTTGTGAATGGGGGTATCACGAAGTTTTACAGCAAAGTAGGGTTACTGCAAAAGTGACCTATCCTTCCAGGGACTGGGGACAGGTGCTCCATCTTCCTTGATTATACTTCAATGGGCTCTCTCCCAGGTCCCTGAGAAAGACACTCTAGGGATAGAAAATTGGCAGGAGGCTTTTAAGAAGATTTACATTTCAAAGAGACCAAGAACAATTTACAAAGAAGGTCTTCTTCTTCTTCTTTTTTTTTTTTTTTAAAGTAAACGCTCTAAGAAAAGTAAGGTCAGGGCCTGCCTAAAACTTCAGTCAAAATGAGGGAAACTTTAAGGCCTTCTGGTTCACAATCAAACTTTTCAAATGCACTTCACCTATTCCATATGCTACATAGTACCTGTCAATTACAGCATCAGCAAGTGCACCAAAATGCCAGGAGGATGGTGCTACCAAGGCTTTTACAAAATGATGATCTTCAGTGCCTTTTTTCAAAATAGGAGATAATATGAAATTTATATTATGACATTTAGGATAGGGTTTATTTTGGACTAGCAGTTTATATTAGTAGTTCTCAGATGTTTATGTAAATTTTAGTTATTTTATATTCCTTTTATTTTCAAGTATATTTAGATAAGAACATTAATGTAGCCCAGTAGATTGTTATTCTAGTGCCTTATTTATGACAAGAGAGCATCTTTTTTTTTCACATTTTATATAAAGCACCTATTTGCTTATTTATATTTTGTGTCAATTATAGTGTGTGATCTAGTATTCAGCAAAATGCTCAGAACTGTTCCCCGTCACCATTTGGAGACCATCATCCACTTGAGTGCACACTTCCAGCGCTCCCACATTCATCAGTCACCTACATCTCTTTGTGCCAAAAGTAATTATGAGATGGGCTCTCAGCCAATAACATCAGTGCAGAGATAACCTCTTAACAATGAATCTCTGCACTATTAGCAGTAAATAGGGGACTTATTCCTTTTGAAAAGTAAAGGAAATTTAAAACAGGCTGTATTTCTCCCAAATGGACTAAATAAAGGGATGAAGGAAAACAGCAAGGGAAAATAAAGTCAAAGATTAGAGATAGTGTGCCACATTACAGATGGTGTATCAGTCTATTTCTTTATCTCCTATATTTCAGATAGTGTTATCACCAGTCCCAAGCAAAGAAGCAGATCTCATCATTGAAATTCTAACTTCAATAATATGATGCACTAGATACCCCAGCAACTTACTATATTTTCTTGTGATGTCCCACATTTTAATCTTTCTTAAGTTGGGTTCCCCGGAAGTTGACTCTGAAGCATGCATGCAGGAGTTTACTGGTTGTGTGTCTCACAACAACAACAAAATCTTCAGAGGAGTGAAGGAAACAGGATGAGTGGAAGGGAACTTCCCTACAGTAATGCTTTTACAACTGAGGGTCTGAGTGAACTCAGAGTTTCTGAACTCAGGGATGCCCTGCACTGAGGCCGGGGAACCTGGGTGTTCAGCTTTCACACTGACTATTGAATGTCCACTGTCATGGGAGAGGATGGAAAAAGTTAAAGCGAGATGACTGGCTTTAGGAATATGTGTGAGAGGAACTATAACCTGCAAGTGGGTGGGGTGCCTCTCTCAGCTCTGGGCTTAATGGAAGTCTAAGTGACACAGCAACAGGTCCACTTTAGCTTAGGTTTTTGCAACTTTGACCACCTTGCTTCAGAGTGACACTGAGAACAGTTTCCCTAGAATTCTGAATTTGTTTAATCCTGAAAAATGTTACAATCGGAGAGTCAATGGAGAAACGTAAAGTCCTAGTAACTCCAATTGATAGTCACCATTGCCCTGCCCTGGAATGCAGTCTGAACCCCCATCCAGCACTCTGTACAGTGCTTTACTCTATGTTTCCTAGGGGGTCCAAACCTTGATCTCTAGACTTTTTTTTTTTAATTTACTTTCAATATAAATGATGGTATACACTGGATCTTGTGGGTACCTAACGCACATTTCCCCATTCCCATTATGTATTTTACGTTTTACCTGCTATAGTGTTATTGCTGGCCTCTTGATACAAAAAATAACAGAAGTTACTGAGTAGCAACCATAACCTGTAGTTTAATGCAACACCCATTGAGCTTCTAAAATAATGTCTTCTCATCTAATAGTGATGCTGCCAGACCCATCATCTTGAATAAGAAAAGCACAATTTATAAAGTCAACATTGGGAGTGATGGTAGAAGTTATAAAACTCCTTTAGGTGTTGACTCTGGAAAATTCAACATATTACTTCTGTTATAGTCTTAGCAGAAGCCTGTCACAAGGTCATCCATATTTACTGTGACGTAAAATAGATGCTACCTCTTGGTGATAAAAAATTAACCAAACATCTGCGCAAGATCACAGAAGAAATTGTAACCATCTTTTAAAAATTTTACCAGTGAAAATGATTGAAATTCACTATGTGCATGTATAAATCTGCCCAAACGATACCTGATAATCGGTATACCCAAAATATACTAATTAAAGAGGTAAAAAAAGAACAAAAATGCTTTATCACATTTAACCTTTAAGATGATAGGTAAGGAAAGGAAGCAAAAGCCTTTGTAAATACATCATCCAGTCATTAAATACAAAGTGCTGCCTGAAATGGGGCATAAATTTGAGAGATAAAGCGTTTTTTGGCTGTTACGACTTGTCTACAGATGTCCCCTCAAAGTCTCATAGTTATCAGGTGGAGCTTTTGGGAGCTGGCTGGATCTGTGGTGTGTAATCCTGAGGTTAAGGATGGGTGGTACTAAATTAGTCTACTGATTGGAATGAGCATAGTTCTGGGTGTGGCTGAAGACAGGAGACTCCCCCTGGGTATGGGTGACATCACCTAAATGAGCTGTAACCCAGATGGAATACAAAAGGGACAGAAGGAAAATTTCATGGTTTGCTGCTTGCTGCCTTCTGCTGGCCATTCTAGGAACTATTTCTCTTCTGTGGTGCCTCTCTGCCATGCTGCCCTACACTGGAATTAGCAGACTAAAGCATCTACAAATTGTGAACTGAGAAAAACCTTTCCTCCTTTAATTTCAAGTGTTGTGTATTTTATGTCAGCAACAAGAAATTAATCAAGACACTGGCATAAAATACTTCCATGGCAATGTGCTTTCAAGCTTAGGTTACCAGAAGGTAGAATTCCTGTGAGTCTGGGGAAGAAATATCTCATCCCTAAAATCTGGGCACCACCGTGTTCACTACGCAAAGAACATAGCATACCCTGGTTTGTGCACTGTGCTAATTTGCACAGGTGTAAGGATAATTCGTACAATAGTGAAAAAAAATCAACTTTTCAGAGTTCTTCCAACTCACAGTGGCATGACATTTTATGGCTCTTGGATGTTCTTGATTGATTTCTTAAATCCAGAAATCTTGTTTACCTTGTCTAGGAGAAAGACTTCAAGACTCTATAGCTGTTGCCTTTTCTCAAACTTCATCAGTATCTCCTCAGTCGCTAGTGATTCTAGCTAAAATGGAAGCATTTATTTACAGTCTTACCATTATGATACCAGTAATCCTTAATAACCTATGTGCATACTTACCCATGTTTCTTACTAGAGTATGATGTCTCAAAAAGTTTAATTGGCTTATTTTTATTTTTAATAAAACGAATTAGCACAGTGCTTTGCACAGTGCTGGAGTGAGACACATACCATCATGATGTCACGCATGACTGCTGCCTCCTGATATTCATGTCTATCTGCAATTGTCTCCTCTAAGGTGTGGGAGGGACTTATAGTCCAAGTCTAAAACAATATTGCTGGGCTATCACTCTTGGAATTCTGTTATATTATATGGAAAAGAAGAAGGGATATTATACATGTAATTAAAATTAACTTTTAATCAGGAGACTTAATTAATCAAAAGAAAGAATTTTATGAGTAGGAATAATCTAATAATATCACCCTGTGAAAAGAAGACCGAGAACTTTCCTGAAGCTAGACACTAAAAAACCCCAAAACAAATAAACAAACCAAAACCAAAACCAAAAACAAAGCATTTATCTCTTTATCACTGATTCTGGAGATGCAACCTGTAATGTATTCTATAGATACAAGAAAAGGCACTTTATTAGCGATCTGAAATAGCTTAAAATAGCTCCTTAACTAGCAGAGTATCAGGGAAGAACAACAGTCTGATTATTGCCTTGATTTCAAGCTTGTGAGACCCTGAGCAGAAAAAATCCAGCTGAACTTATTCCATGATCAAGATCAGGATCTGACTCAGAATCCATAGTGATAATAACATTTTTAATTGATTAAATACATGATAATTTGTCATGAATCAAAAGAAAACAAAACTGACATCAGTATGAATATGGTAAATATAAAAAATTTAGATTTCAGAAATTCATTACAATGAACATAGTTCCTTTTTGGTATAAATATCTTAACATATTGACATAACCAGGAAATTTAAAAAATATGACTATTTATCTAATTCAAGCCATTTATTTCTATGTAAAGCAATTGATTCCAATAAATTTTAAGTAAAGTTTCTATGGACAAAGGCTGATAAAGTTAGAATCCAAACACAGAGCTATTGATGATTATATCAGCCCTGCCAAACCATCATTTTCTCTCTTTATGGGAATATACTTAATTTATCTTTAACAGGCTAAACCTACTAACAGCATTTTATTATTTTTTTATATGTAAGGGTTCCATAACTTTGGGGTCTATGACATACATAGCTTAATTGAATTTTCACTGAATCTAAGACACTGAATAAATTCCACCCAAATAAATGATGATATATAAGTCACATCCTTTTCAGGAAGTGTAATTAAGCAGATATTGAATTAAAATTGTCTTATATATCTCAAAATAATAAGGAAACACACTGACATATCAATTAGAACCCAAATCACCATTTTGTGTAATTTTAAAAAGTGGGTTGGTCCTTTGGTTATTACTGTGCTACATTTTAAAAATATTAGTAGCATTGCTTGTGGAGCTTACTGAGAAAGTGCAAAGTGTTAGTGAATGCAGTGACATGCTAGATTATTATTGTCTCTTGGACTGGGAGAAAATGTTTGGAAAAAATGTGCATAGCATGTTTGCAACCTCTTTATTGGTTACTTGGAAACCAGTGGTGTTTTTAATGAAAAAAGAAAATTGCTTTCCACTTATTCTCATAATCCACAGGAACTGCAAACTAAATGCTGAAATAGGTAAAATATACTTTATAACTCTAAAATATACACATGAAAATCTATTTCACTATATCCAGTGCAGCTATTGAAATTCTCTGGGAGAAGGATGGAGGAGGATGAAGAATAGAGTCAAAATATAGAAAGCTGGAGTCAGGTGGAGTCTTCTTTCCTGGTGGGAGAAAAAGGACTACTCAATAACCAAAGATTGATTCCTAAGGGCAGAATCATAACAAATTATTCTAATCAGTACTATAACTATATTTAAGTACCCATTTGTATATTGCCGATGCAAAACCATTAGATTTTTTATACATTCACCAGGCTGATGTCATGTGACATCCCTCTGCCTAGCAACCTATTCTCTTGGCTTGCCTCCAGTGCCTGGTATTATCTGGGCTGGAGCAGCTTGTTCACATAGCTTGTTTCAGTCCTCTTTGTCCTCAGGACTGGCCTTGCTCCAGCCCTGCATGTGTGATCAATCTCCAGCTTCAGCTTCTCTCCGTTTCCTATTCTACTTTCTATTGTAAACTCTTTCTTCCTATCTCAGGTTCTGTCTTTTATTTTCACTCAAATCCATTCATCCTTTCATATGATCACAATATAGAGGTATCATTACTCATTTCCCATCACTACGGGAAAAATTTGGATATTTCTAAAATCATATAGGCCATACTAGTGAGTTTAATTTAATGAGAGATGCTGATAACTACTGGATTCATTAAAAAAATTAAACAAAACTTTAATTGATACATTTAGCTGGTGTCACAGCCTTACAACAAATCCACAAAGACTTTGTCATTTGAGTAGGAAAAAATTTTACAAGCATTGACTTAAAGATAAAAGCATTCCTCTAGATTCCTAAGGGCAGAATCATAACAAATTATTCCAATTAGTACCATAACTATATTTCAGTACCCATTTGTATATTACTGATGCAAAACCATGAGATTTTTTTCCATGGATACAAGTAAACTATTGTTAAGACACATGATTTGATTTGCTTTAGCTTTTGCAAGAGCAGTGACAGGAAAACTAAATAGAAAATAACATAACTAATATGAAGTATATAGCAGATTTTTTGGGGGGGTACCTGGGATCAAACTCATGACCTTGCACTTTTTGAGCAAGTGCTTATGCCACTGTGCTAAATCTACAGCCCTTAGAATGTTTTCTTGAGATGGAGTGGAGTTTTAGTTATAATTTCATATGTCTCATACCTTTTTAACATAAATACATTCTCATACCACATTATTGTTTCATTCTTTGATGAAAAGTTTTATAAAAATTTTTCTAATTTTATAAACTTTACTAAAATTTAAGTAGCACAAACAATTTTTATCAATTTTCCTTTTACTTTAATCTTTTTGGCTGAACATCTATTTTTAGATCTAATTCCTATGAATTTTGCAGATCTCTTCTGATGTGAATAAAGTGTTTTGCTTAATGAATATGTTTCAGTAGTAGTAGGCAATAACTTGTAAGTAAACAATGAATCTCATTTGCATTTCTCTCAGACTGCTTTTACCAACTGTCTTTACATCATCTTAACAAAAACTTCAGAGAATCTCTTGTCTTATGTTAAATAATTATAGACAGAAAACATGTTTTCCTATGTGGTTGCACTTTAAAATGACCTCGAGTATCTTAAAACATTAATAGCATTATCTGAAGATAGGTTCATTCTACCTGAATACTGGCCAAACACTTAGCCCTTAAAGGAAGATGGAAATATATTCTTATATAAGTGTTAATGGCTTGTGTTTAAATGTCCTAAAGCCTCATGCATTCATGGGGAATGAGTCTTTCAAAGGCAGCTGAGTCTAGCATTTGTGACTGGTTTGTTGCCTAGAGCTGGGATTGGTGATGTGAATGTGGCACCACGCAAGCATAGGTAGCTAGTATATAATATAAAGGAGGTGTGCTTTTCCCTTTTGCCTTTTTCACTCTTACTGCACGCAGCTTCCAAGAAAAACTTGCCTTAGCCATGCCATCTTGCTCTAGAGCCAGCTGAATATAGATTGAAACCTCTAAAAACTGAAAGCTAAATAAATCTTTCCTTCCTTGATTTTGAGTGTCAAGTATTTTGTCTCAGCAACAAATAACCAAGACAACAAGACTTACTTGTGTGCCAGTACTTAGCAGGCCCACTTCACAATGTTTATTAATGTGAACCTGGGCATGGTAGTGTATGCCTGTAATCTCAGCACTCAGGAGGCTGAGGGAGGAGGATCACTACTAGTTCCAGACCAATCTGGGCTACAAAGTGAGTTCAAGGTCAGCCTGAAACACATAGTCTCTCAAAAAAGACAAAAAAAAAAAGAAAGAAAGAAAGAAAGAAAGAAAGAAAGAAAGAAAGAAAGAAAGAAAAGAAAGAATGTAATTGCATTCCTTTATCAAATGTGCAGAATCTGTGAAAATTGTAGCATTTCAGTACAATGGTCAGGATTGCATTGGTTAAAATTGCAGAGATTTTTCATTGAATTCTACATATTTGCATATTATCTGTCTGCCCATCTATCTATATTCAAAAGTGGGTCTATTTATTATTTATTGAAACAACTTATTAAATTCGTACAGATACAGTCCACTTTTTTCTATGAATTAAGCAGCAATTTTTGGCAAGAATATAAAAATAAATATTGACAGATATTTAATTCAACAGTTAGCTTGATACCACTAGTGTATTTCCTAAACAAATAATGTTATATTGTTGACTGGATAGAAGTTGATGATTTGGGACACTTATTTATTGGGACACTGTGGGAAATAAAAGAGTCAGACAATAACCTGGATTTGTATAAATCTTTTAACACCTCTGCAGTTGCTTCACATCTGATTACTTCTGTTATCTCTCAAAATACTGCACTAAATTCATTGAAAACAATAAAACATTTTGCTAATGATCATTTCTAGTGACTTGAGAATACCTATAAAATACAATACTGCATTACAACTTTCTTTATAACACCTACACTTTGGTTGTGAATAAGAATGTTTTTAAGTTCATTACTGTAAGGGAAGAAAATTTTCCTAAATATATTTTACTTAACGATAATTCTGTATTCAATAATATGAATTTGAATTTGCTCATTCCTTAGTGCACAAGAGCTCTATATGCTAGATAAACAAACTGTAGATCTTTCTGTATGTATATTCCTGCATTTGTGGTGTGTATCGCATATTTGTATGTATAATTAAGGTGTTTCTTGAGAAATCATTACAACTGAGTAAACAATGTCGATTTTGAGACATATGAATATTACTATTCATGAAGATTTTGTTTTAGGTTTGTGATTATTCTTATTTTCTTCTTCCTTGTTTCCTTTTTCATTTTACCTCAATTTCTTCTCCTCAGTATAAACATCTACATGTGATTGGAGCATCAATATCTGGATAGCCTTACATGAATCTGAACAAATGTTATCAAGTGAGTGATACATTCATTTTCCAGGAGACCAAATCTTTAGAATTTGTTCTTCTTGAAATAAGATAAAATGTGCTTTCCTTTCAGAAATTCTTAAATTAATATATGTGTAGCAGTGCATATTTTTAGGAAAATAAATATTTCAAACAGGAAATCAACAAATTATAGAGACTTTGAATGTAGACTTTGAAGTCATATATGATTCTCAGTTCTATGCTAATTTGACTTTAACTCTACTATTTAACCTCTTAATGTCTCCTTTGTCTCCATAAAATGGAAATCCATTATTTCATTCAATAAATAATTAAAACTGTTAAATAGCCAAATCTATACAATTGAGTCCAACACTCAACTCGCAATCAGTACTTTAACCAGTAGGCTAATTTCTTGTAAATACTTGCACTTCTGCTGTTACCAGGCAGTTTTTCCTGTCCTCAAATCTGTTTAGACCTGTTGGGATTGTGATAATAATCATTGCATTTATTTATTTATTTATTTATTTTTGGTACGGGGGCTAGAACTCATGGCCTCTCCTTGCCAGGCAGGCACTCATGCCACTGAGCTAAATCTCTGGTCCTAATCATAACACTTTAAAAAGTGCAACAGTACCTGACATAGTACCACAGTGATATTTCATAATAATGAACTCAAAATATTAGCAGCAAAGAGTAATAACTTCTTATTTAGTCTGTGAAGTTTGTGGGGCTTTGCTGTGAACTTGGTTGGGCATTTTGACTTATTCACACATTTGTAGTCAATTGTAAATTGGTTTAATAACTCTTGTTACAGTAGATTTCTCAGTTGTCACCTGGTCAGAATGACCATACATGCCATAATTTGGGAAAATCAGATAAGCCCCATGAAACTTTAATTCACCTCTGGATAGCTTGGGCAGAAAAGTTTACTTGCATCATATCTTCTAACATTTCACTGCTCAAGGCAAATTACATAACATCATGAAATCAGAGTAAGAGCAATTATAGATTTTATAACAAAGAGAATAGATTTAATGATTGTGAAAAAACTGGGACTTCATATGCAATCCATTCTCTGATAACATTTAGCCAATATTGGAAATACATGCATCCCAAAGTTTTATCCAGCTGAAAAGTACAGATCTTATCTACATAGTCTGGATATAATATCTCCTAATCCAGAGAGCAATTAACTAAATAGATGAAGATGAAATAGGAACAGTATAACAGTATAACTCATTCAAAATAAGAAAAAGTGGAAAGCACCTACCAGTCATTGGCTCATACAAGCTCTGATATTTTGGGGGGAGTCAGTGTTCCTTTACTTGTGGAATGGGACATGAATTTTGGGCTCTTTTCCTCTCCATTCTTATGCCCATTACTCCCCAGAGCTCTTACCTATATTCACTGGACAGGAATTTCTTTATAACACTTCAAAGTTCATTCTTTACTTGATGATATATTGGAAAATCTGCCCTATTTGTAACATTCTCACCCTCGTTTCTGCTCATGAAAAGAGGAGAAGGCAGAGGATTTCATAAATTTTCAGCAATCTTAGTAAAGGCACTTGATGTTTCTGCCAATACAACTTTCTTGAAAATTCTGGGCTTTTCAATGATTTTTTTTTTATTCCGTATGTCAAAAATTATCCTGATAGTTCTTTTCAAGACATTTTAGATTTAATCACTACTAAATATAGCCCGATCATTTTTTGTAGAAAAAACTCTTCCATTTTCTAGAAACTCTTTTGTAAAACTGAACTGTTGTACTTGGCACCATCATAATGTTTTCAAGGATCCTAACAATAAGTGTCACACTCAGGCCATTGATTTCATTGTTATCTAGAGGCCGTCTTAATTTGGTACATTTTACTATGGTAAAAGTCTGGCTATAAGAAATAGTTTTATTGTTTAATCTAGCATATCATGAGGTCTCTGTGTTTCCTCTTGAATGTGCATACATACTGTTCCTTTAGAAAAAAAAACCTATGTCTTTCTTGTATAAACTTAGGGAGATATAGTAAAAGCAAACCCATCCATTAAATATTCTCCTTGGAAGCCTGTTACTTGTGTCCTGAAGTTTACTAGGTACTATAATTTTCTATGTTTCTTCTGATTGCAAGTAACCAAGAAGGCCTTAATGTCCCTTTGGTTTATAACATTCTGGACAGCATTTTTCTTGATGCTGGGATATTAATCTTTATCATATTGTGGTATTTATCTTATGTAATTTATAATGGAAACTTTTTCATAACTTTTTGAGATGCTAAACTTTTAAAAGTTTCTTGCTATTTTCACAACCTAATAATATCTTTCTTGCCTTGGAAGTCATTCTTTTGGAATGTAATCATTAAAAAAAAAACAAGAATACTGTCTTTGTTAATGACAGTGATTTTGTCCTTTCCAGTTGCAAAACTACCCACTGTTGAAGATACCAGAAAGTTTATTTTTCCTTTACTAAAGCCACTTGACAAACACAGATGTCTTACTAAACTCCACTCAGCGCTACGCACTTGTCCTGTGCATTGTTTAGTGGAACTGTGTATCTAGATTTCCTTCTTTTGTGTTCTCTCTCCATAGTAAGGATAAGCATCTTAGAATAAAATTGCCTTCTGCTTGCTCATCCTGTATGGCCCTGTTTTTTTTTTTTTTTGGTTGTTGTTTGTTTGTTTGTTTTTTAGCTGAGTTGAGAATTTTCACATGTTTTACAGTACATGTTGGGTAGACAGTTTTTTAGTTTTTTTTTACAGTGGTTTTCTTACATTTTCTCCTGTCTCTTAGAAGAGTTATTTCACTACCTTCCTTGCTTTTACATAATACCCACTCATAATGCTCATGTCATATATTTCATTTTTGTTTCTAACAACATTCTCTTCTGGTGCTTGTGTCTTTATTCAGTATCTAGAATCACATTTTAATAATGAATGACAAACAGTCCCACAATATCAGTGTCATTTCACAATGTATTTAGTTCATGGTTCAGTTGAGTTCAGTGTAGTGGAACTGTTCTTGGTGCAACACTGCTATATTCATTAATGTATCTGATGTATCTGTGGTCACTGTGGTTTGGCTAAGCCGCTCTGATAAAACTGCTGACTTCTTTACAGTAGAAAATCAGATGTTTATGAGTTTATCTAGAATGGTCTCAACTCTTGCGTGGAAGACAACTTTCCACGCATCTTATATCAGGGTAACCTGAGCAGGTTTTCATCACTGTGAAAAAGGCAGAGTAAATACTGCAATGAAATGTTTCTTTAAAATTCTTCTTGTTACAGTGTATCATATGATAATGCAAAACATATCTGGATTCAGAATCAGTGTTGGAAGCCATGAAAATATTATGTGGAAAAATACATGAATGTTAGGAATTGGTGGAAACTAGGTCATCAATATGATAAGTCTAGCACAATAACACAAAGAAATGAAATTTGCATACAAAAAACAGCAGGGAAATATTTCTACAAACGTTACGGAAAGATTTAATAAAGATAAATCTCAAGTCAGAATTTTCTCCTAAATTAAATAAAGATAATTATAATTGAAAAACTTTATATAATCTTAAAGGAGTCTGTTCTCACAGTAATTCACAAGTGACTTTTTATTCTGAATCACTTTACAGAAACTGAAAATAGCCACTAAATAAAATGATTTCTGTATATGGTTTATCTGCAGGTAAAATTAATTAGAGGGTCATATTGAATGAGTTTTTGTCCTGTATTTAAATATTTGAATAATTTAAATTTAAATATTAATTTTTTAAAGTTATTATTTGAATTAACTTTTGGATGACTGGAGAAAATAGGTCTTTATTCCAATTGTTAAGAAAGTTGTGAAGAAAATTATTAAGAAACTACCAAGTGTTCAATAACATGATGACATACATTATGCACTCAACACATTGTGTTTTAGATTCTGAGAGCAATGCATGTTTAAGGCATCCAAAGTCATTCAGTTCAGTTAGAAGATTAATACAAACTTTTTTTTGCTACACATTTTGATATAAAATAGTTGTACAAGTGTTTACATAAATGTGTGTCATGTTTCTTGAATTTATTTCTATTCAATGTTGTATTCTTCTCATTTATTTAATAAGTAATCTTTAATTTTAATCCCAGATCCTAATTATATTTTAGTCCTTACAATAAACCAGTTATAATTACCTTCTCTTCAGCTTTTTTACAGAACACAGAACTTTCCCTCAGTTTAGTGGGCCCTTTATTTCTTATCCTTCCATACATCACCAAGGATTATAACATGTAGAGTAAAGAGAGCCCTGACCCCTTGCATAATGTAATCATGGATAGGACACCATAGCAATTCATTATGGCACAAATGTGATGAGATCAGGAGACTGATTTCTACATACTGTGGCTGATTGAGATTAAGTTCCAGCCACAGGAGTTTCTAGGAAGGTTTATAGGAAATCAGTTCCTTCCCTAGTAAGCCAGCCTGTGGTACAGTGGCTTTAGTCATGTAAACTCTTACTACCATGGACTCTTCAGTGATAATACTCTGTCATAACAGATGGAAATGGTACGTTCCTGGCAACTATGTTGTGTATGGTTCTATTCAAATTAGGAAAGCGGCCCAACCATCCTGTCATAATTGGCATCTGCCAAACTAGGCTAGGCTGGAAAATGTTCTATTATCTGTTTCCTCAAAAGCTGGTAAGGGGTATATTAAAGCCAGCAATCTGATCCCATGCAGGATAGGTTAGTGTTCAGTTTGCAGGAAAGAAAGGCATTGTCTTTTCTGATTCAATAGCACATATATATTTCATTAGCAAAGAGGGTAGCCCTGCCAAACCTTGGGTGATAGGCAGTGGGTTCCATAATTTAGATCTCCTCATTAGTATCTGAGTCCATCCTCTGTTCTGGTTAATTTAAAACAATTTTTTGGTTAATTACTGAGCATGTATTTCTTTGTCTTTCCTTAACACCTATTTAACTTCATTAATCTGTTCACTGAGATTTTAATTTGTGTTCTAAATTTTTTAGTTTTAAGACCATTTTCCTTTTCTTTTGAGACTGTGTCTTGGTATGTAGTTCAGGTTGGGCTTGAGCTCACTGTGTAACCAAGATTGACCTCAGATTTGCAATAATCCTGTTTCAACCTTGTGAGTGCCAGGACTACAAGCATGCACCTCCATGCCCTATTGAATGTTTTTATAAAGCAGTTTATTCCTTTTAAATTTTTTAAAAAAATTTATTTTAAAGACAGTAACATCAAACAAAATAAAACAGAATAATGAATTAAAACAAAACAATGAAAGCAATATAGGACTTCAAAACAAGACAATAGGAAATTGACAATGACTAGAATAATGACTCTTCCTTATCTTCAAAAGAGCTGTCCAGACTATCAGACATAGGCATGTAAGATTAACAATCAGTATAAGAAATTTCAGTTGTGTGATCACTAATTTCTGCTACACCTGTGTCTCCTGAACTTGTTCTGTGTGGGCTTGAGGTCTAAGATTGTACTTTGCTCCTTCGTCTTGACATTTTCCTGTGTTTCTCTGAATCAGACCATTGCTGCATCCCAGGTGCTTCCTGCATTTTCTGCCAGTTAAGGGATATGAAATTCTTCATCGTTTTTTTTTTAATTTACTGTTTGTACTGTTCTGACTAATTTTTATATGTCATCATGTAAATATTCACCAGTCTTTGATTCTGTAGCATAATGATTTCATTCCATGAAGTCCTTGAGAATGTATTGCTGGTCTAGTTATTTCTTGAAGACTAAGATGCCAACAAAATGCTTCTCACATAGCATTTGTTCATAACATGCTTATTGATCAATTGAATGATCAGATTTATTGAGTGTCCCATTCTTTTTTTATTATTTTACAGAGAAAACAAAACAAAAATTCAAAACATAACTACTAGGGGGTAACAATGATACATATATTGCACATTGTTATCAACAAATCAGTTACTCAGTAAAAGACATCTGCATTTAATCACCTCACAATACTAGCACAAACCTTTCTCTTCAATGAACTCATAAAAGTCAGTAGTATATCTTGACTGTCTTATGTGTATAGTTTCTTTCAGAGTTTCACACTAGTGAGACTATGCTATGTTTACATATGTGTATCTGATTTATTTCATTAATGAGTATAGTCTCATGTTGCATCTATTTACCTATAAAAATCTCAAGTTTATCTTTCTTTATGGTTGAGTAGTACTGCATTGTATAAAAATACCACATTTTTAATCAGTTCTTCAGTCGATGGTCATTTAGATTGTCTCCAAGACCTAGTTATAACAAATTGTGTTGCTCTAAACATGTATCACTACAGTATGATGTTTTTAATTCTTCTGGGAAGATAACCAGAAGGGGAATAACTGGGTCAAATGGGACCTCCAATCCTAGTTTTTGATTTCTAGAGTGTTTGCACCAGTCTACACTTCTAGCAATGGTGGAGAAGGGTTCCTTTTTCTCTGCAGCCCCTCCAGCATTTGTTATTGGTTGAATTCTTAACAATAGCCATTCTTTCCAAGATGAGGTAGAATCTCAGCGTTGGTTTAATTTGCATCTCTCAAATGACAGTGATATTGAACTTTTTTTTCATATATTTATTTGCTGTTTGTATTTCTTTATCTGATAAATGTGTATTCATCTCAGCTGTCAATTTTTAGATTGGGTTTCTAATTTGGTAAGATTGATAATTTTTGACTTCTTATATTGTAATCCTTTGTCTGATGAACAGCTGGCAAATATTTTCTTCCACATTGTGTGTTGTCTCTTCACTCTATTGGTGGTTTCTCTCATTGTGTAAAAGCTTTTTAATAAGATGAGATCTCAGTTGTTGATTCTTTTGACAGTTTCGATACAATTGGAGTTTTGTTCATAAAGTCTTTGCCTACATCTGTGTCTTCACAGATATATCTTAGATCCATTCCAAATTTATATATCTTAGATCCATTCCAAATTTAATTTGGTGGATGGTGAAAGGTATGGGTCTAACTTTAATCTTCAGCATGTGTAAATCCAGTTTTATCAGAACCATTTGTTAAATAAGCTTTCTTTCAGAGAATATGTTTAGCACCTTTGTAAAACACAAGATGGCTTAGTGTGTCTGGAGTGGTCTCTGCATCTTCTAATTGCTTCCACTGGTCTTTGGATCTGTTTCTTTGCCAGTACTAAGCTGTTTTTATCACAGTAACTTTATAGTGTAATTTAAAGTCAGGGATTGTGATATTCCTTGTCTTGCCTTTGTTGCGTAGGACTGCCTTTGCTATTGTAGAACTCTTCTGATTCCAGATAAATTTTAGGATTTTTTCCTCCTAATTCTGTGAGGTAAGTTATTGGAATTTTGATTGGATTGCATTGAATCTGTATAACAGTTTTGAAACTTTGAAATGACTATACTTTCAAAACTATAGTCATTTCACTATATTGTTTCTTCCTACACAAGAACACAAGATATTGCTCCATTTTCTAATATTTTCTTCAATCTCCTTTTTCAGAGTACTGTAGTTTTCAATGTAGATGTCTTTTACATGCTTTTTAAAATTGATTCCTAAGTATTTCATTTTTGAGGGAGGGTGTTATTGTGAAAGGTATTGTTTTTCTGATTTTCTGTGTTGTAATATGAGCCCACTTTGGAAAATGTGGTCTCTCATTAAAGCCTGCCAACACCATGGACTGAACCCCCATAAACTATGAGACAAAATAAATCTCTCCCTTCAACTGTGTGTCATGTATTTTATCCAAATGATTGAAAAGTGACTAATACAAACATGGTACCAGGAGTGGGGTTGTTTTATTACTATTCTTGATCATGTGATTCAGAAGACTTTGGCGTGAGGAGTTGGGAAATACTTGGAAATGCTGTGTAAGGAAGTCTTAGAATGCTACAAACCAAATTTGACAGGTGATTCTTCTTGGAGGCAAGAACACCAAAGTGCTGATAGGAATATCAACAGACAAGGCTAAGCTGATGAGGCCTCATACGTGGATTGGGTCTGTGTTGGAAACTGGACTAGAGTCCATGTATAGTTCATTCTGGTAAGAAATTTTTTTACATTTTGTCCATGCTTTAAGCCTTTGAGTAAGGCTGAATTTAAAGTGGCAGACTAATCTGGTGAAGGAAATTTTAAGGCAGCTCATTTTCATACTGTGGTATAGCTACCATTGACTAATTTTATCCAGATTTATAGTATAAATATGGAGCAAAACTCAGATACAAAATGTTCAATGTCCTCAAAAAGGAAGTGCTTCTAAAGTGGGGGTGGGGGGAAGGAACTAATGGTTACTGAAAACATTAGCCCTAAAAATAAACCAAGTACTTTCATTTAGGACAATAGAATCTGATTTTTGATTCCCAAAACGTTTTTCTGCTTTCTTTTTTTTTTCTTTTCATGATATATTTTTTGGATAGGTTTTTCATGACACCAGTGAAGATCAATGTAAATGTAAATGAAATCATGTATTCAATTTATCAGTTTTACTCAGAAATCTAACCCTGACATTTGAAAAAGACAAAATGCATGAGATTAAATAAGAAATTCATGGATTTAAATCTTGATATTATAAAGATATACCTAAGGCAGACATTTAAACTGAACACACACATTTACCACCATGCTGGGTTACACCATGAAATGAAGAACCATAATCAATTCAACATATGAACTTTCTGCCAGAACTCTATTAACATGATCAGTTAACTTCAAAGACTTCTCAAAAATATTAATACTAACAAATATTCACAAGTCTTTTCATACCAAAGTGAATGAGCTCTCTGAAAGAAAAAACTTCAGTCCCAAGAATAGTTACTAAATTCCCCATTTTGAAACTTATGAGGTGGCAGCTGCCAGTTCCAGTAATATTTACCACAAATACTTATATTTATCACAAATATTTATATACCCATGATATAAAATACTCCACAAACTGAAGAACTGTCAGTGAATACATTTACATGAGTTTTGAAAATTTTTCTTTTATTGTACTTTGACATTTTCTGTGAATTATGTTTGACATGCTAAAATAACTTTGATACATTGGTCAGTATTAATGCTCTGAAGGTGTGCATTCTGGACTCTAAAATATGGTACTGGAATGTTTCTAATCATAAGAATAAACATGTAAAGCTGATTTTGATTTGCTCAATGGTTACACAAAATCTAAAAAAAAGCTATTTAAATTGATTATTCTAATTTCATGATACTTTAATGCACTTGCTCAATCCTTAGGATATAAATGTTAGATATTTGAAGATATATGTTCCCCTACTATGTCATATTTACCAATAATACTCAAAGTAATAATTGTGAAACAGTAAAGTGTGCTTGTCTGTCATTGTCATGGATGATATTTTTGCAAAAATAAGTAATTGAGACAAAAAAAATCACAAAAAAGAAGCACATTGCAAAATGAAGTTTCCATAAACTGAAAGCCTGTTACTTGTGATCAGTATTAATAACTGATATTAAAATTGATACAAATGAAATTATAATCCAATAGTTCTGAATGTGTCTGTAGAAGACAGTAATGGAATATTTTTAGCATGATTCCTCATTTTTCCTCAAAATTCAGATGTAATATCAATGCATTTGTCTCACTTAATAGAAAAATGGCTCAAGTAGTAGCAGTTCATGTCATCTAACCCTAACCCAATACACTTTAAAAAGTTATGTGGTATATCACCACTGAAAAAATGAGCACTATTTTCAAAATTTTAGGCTATCAATCCTGATGAGTATATTCTTAATAAAGATATAAACTATAAAGTGTTTGATTTTGTGTTTTTTACTTAGCAATAATCTCCAATTATTGCTAACAATGAGTTTTAGTTCTTCTCAATTAAGCACCAAAGCCAGATTTCACTCTGCCCTTGGAACACTAATCTGGCTGCATATGACATAGCTAGCTTCTAGTACTGACATTATCATTTTAGTGTTAAAAAAAGAATTTGTTAGATGAATTGTAGACCATGAAATGATGTGTGCAAAATAATATGATATTGTTAAAATATGACTTCACAAAATTCTAGCAACTGAGTTCCTATAATAATTTTGTCAGTGAGGCAGATATGATAGAGCATGTCTCTAATCCCAGCACTCTGAAGGCTGAGGCAGATGAATTGTTGAATTTGAGACCAGCCTGGGCTAGATAGTGAGTTCACCACCATCCTGTACCACAGAGTGTGATCTTGTCCCCCCAAAAATTAGTCATGTTTTTATTTTCTTATGAATATAACATAATTTTTCATTTTTGTTTTCTTTGAGACAATTAAATCATTTGTTTTCACTATAAATATTCCTTTTAAGAACATATTATCCTTCTTTAACTGATCAAAATTTGAAGCATTATTTTTGTTCTATGTTGTATCAGTTGACTTTATTATCTCTTTAAAATTTCTTCCTGCCCAAAAAAGTCATATTTTCAAAGCTTACAAAATTGATTTTAAATTCAAATGCAATCTGCTCTGGAAGTGTGAGTTAACAGTAGGTTTTATTCTTTCTGTAATTATGGAGTGCAGGATTATGTCAATTACATTCACTACTGCATTTAAATTAAATGAAATATAATTCTGCATGATACTATCTATATGCCCATAAAAAGATTAGCTTTAGTATAAATTTTATCAAATGAAGCCCAGTTACAGTTTCACAATGTTATGGTATCAAAAATCTGAAGGAAAAAAGAAACAAAATTAGTACCAGTCTCTGAAATAAATTATTTCATAGATTTCCAAAATATTCTGAAATACGAATTTTATGGAGAGTGATAAATTTTGTGCTATCACTGGTATAAATTTTCTTATTATAAATTTCAGTGTTGTGTGCAAATAATTTAAAATGTGTTACCCTGATATAAATTTAATTGACCTAATATCTTATCCTTGCAATAAATTACATGAATTAGAAATGATAATAGCTATTTAACTTGGCATGACACTTGAATCCCACAGCAAGGCTCAACATAGATTTTGTGGCTCATACATTTATTATGTTAATTTGATAATAGTAGTGAAAACATTTGCAAGAAACTGACAATTCGGAAGAAAGGCTCAAGGATAATACATCCTTTTGTAATGATTTTGGCAATAGCAATTGTCACATAAATGATATTATCTTATTCTGAAAAAATGAGTATATATATATATACATATATATATATATCAATGGGACTAATCATTAGGATCTTTTAAGAATAAGTGAGATGAAACTGTTCCTGTGAGTACACAGTGAAGTTTTCTAGATATGTAGTTTAGGAAGGAGTTTTATTTCAAGATCTCTAGTCTGAGCACAGTGTTCAACAACTCCAGCATTAATCCCTTCAGAGGAAAATACCCACTGTTCATTTTTCTTCTGACTTACCATTGTGTCATTTTGCTTAGAAAAAACACAAAAACAGTAACACATTGCTTGGTTACTGTTTGTCTTTGATCTATATACATGTTTGATGAATAAAATTTTGGTGTCAATAGTGGAGATTTATCATCTTGTTATTCTTATGGAATTTTTTAAAGTCATATTGAAGCTTACTGTGTGCCAACCAAACTCTTTTAGGTACATACTCCCCAAAGTTCACCAAGAGGGCCAGCTTGGAGGTCCATTCACATCCCACTCCAGTAATGTGGTTTCTTCCTTCAATCACACTTAAGTCCTATAGGATTACTTTATGATTGGCCAGTGGAGAAGAAAAAAAGCAAACTTCACATAACAGATGAGTTTCTCCATACAGGGTTCAAGCTAAGAAAAGGCTAATGCTGCACTGAAGCCCAAATCAGTACTGATTGTAAAGAAAACAAATCTTCTCAACCGATACTATTTCATCCACTTTGCTTAGAAAAAATAGCTCAGAATAGTATTATAATCTGATTTGTGGAATTGGTGAGTAAATTGGATGTCTAGGATGCAGATTAAGAAAGATTAGAATATTGGTGATAGAGAAGACTGGGGAAAAGCCAAATTTGATGGATTTATAGAAGTCATTACGAGGTGCAAATCTCTTTGAAAACTATGCAAATGTTCACTAAATAGCATTCTAAAGAACCACTTAATGATTAAATAGTTGGAATTAATAACCTTCTTGATGCATACCAACTTCTGTCATTGGCCAGTCCAGTTCACATGCACTATATACATGAGTGGAGTACTTGTGGTGGAAGGAGTAGATGCTCAACATGACCCCAAACAACATGAACTTTATTTCACTATGGTAATCTAGCAAGAGCTACAAATGTATGCCTATAGTGTCACCCAGAATGACCCACATTGAACTTCTGGTCTATAATAAGTAATTAGAAGGATCAATCAATTTCCAAATTCAAGTTCATAGGATTAGATCTATTCCACTTTCAAAGGAGAAAAATTCATATTAATTTCAATCCATTCACATTATGGACATCATGATACCTTTTTTATTGGTAGAGATTCAGCAGTAGCTAATGTATTCCAGGCCTAAAGAATGTTTGATCTACCAACAAAGATCCTGCATAATGTTAACTGAAATGTTGCACTAAACCAAAAATATACTGTACTGCATAAACTATCAGATGATGATTAAATGTATAATGGAATTTAATGAGTTAATGTGCAGGAAAGAATTTAACCCTCTCCAGTGAAAGAGGTCAGAACATTGGACCAGAGTACATTATTGAGTTTCCAGGTATGTTCTTGGGATTCTGTAGTATAAAGGAATTCTGCTTAAGTATCTGTTGCAATCATGCATGATACTAGAACTCCATTTGATAATACTGTGGAACATTGTTACTGAAGTCTAAGATAAATGGTTTGGAGGGTGACATTTTAATTACTTTCTAACTATAAAAAGCAAATTCCTAATTCCATGGCTCTTTATGCAGGAGAAATCAAAGACAACTTCAAACTGTTTCATGCAACTTTGAAAACGCAATTCCATCTGGCCACGATAGTAATTCTTTGGTTCTCTTTCTTTGTGGAAAGCCACACAAAAATACATGTGCATTCCATTGTTTCCTAAATGAGTTTAATAAGTCATGACAGATAAATTGGGCCAAATCTGCTCACTTTCCACCCAGTACCACTATATGCTTAGCAGTCTTTCTGAACCAACCAATTGTATGATGACAAACTCACATATCATTTTCCTAATGGGAAGAAATATAAAACAATGGTCTTGCAGTGCAGCTGGGAGCACTGAGGCAGGATTATAGTGCCAAATTGCATGGGTTTAGTAATGGCAAGGGAATCACACAAAGTTATGTTGATGGCTTGGCATCATTGTTACTATCAAATGATTATGACTTTTCACAGCCTGGTAAAGAGAAAGCTAACCATGTTTTTCTAAACTTATCACTGTAATAAAGATAGCAAGCATGAAACTCTCTGTAGGAAATATGCTAAGGTTTATTGAAAACAATTATACAGTTACACATAGCAATGCAGAAATACTGATATTTAGGGCCAAAAAAATCAGAAAAAAATTTTCTGTTTCAAACATTTTAAGCAAAATAATTTAATCTTACCTCTGCTTCATAATCAATAAAGTATAAATCATAACAAATGATTTGAAAGGATTTTGTGCAACACAAATCCATAAAGTCTTTCAGCAAAATGTATAGAAAAGCTCCTTGGCCTTGGCAATGATTTTTTATGACCCCTGAACATAGGCAATTAAACCAAATTAAAATATGAGGTTGCATCAAACTGAAAATATTCTGCACAGTGAAGGAAATAACACAATGAAGAAACAATGTAAGAAATGAGAGAAAATATCCGTAAACATTTAGTAAATGATTAATATACAAATATACAACGAAGTCCTATAATTCAGCAATGAACAAGACCCACTAAAAATGAGCAAAATTACCTGAATTGACATTTCTTAGAAAAAGACATACTCTAAAATGTTCAACATCACTAATCAATGGAGAAATATGAGTCAAAACTCAATTCATTACCACATACCTATTAGGATGACTTACTCAGAAACAAAAAGAAATCAGTTAAAAACATGTGTGAGGCAGGATGTGTAAATAAAAGAACCCTCACGTGCTGTTGGCAGGGATAAAAATGGTAGTCTTATAAAAGCATTACAGAGTTTCCTTCTAAAAAAATAAAAAAGCAACTACCATATAATTCAACAGGCCACATTTTGTATTTCTCCTAAGGAAAAGAAACCAGGATCTTGAAAAGATATGTAGACCTCTGTGTTTATCCTGTATTTTTCACAATATGCCATAAGAAAATGTGGCTTAGAAGTTAGATAGATAAATGATAGATGATACATACATACATATATGCATACCAAGATACCTCCATGGGTACATACAAAGGTATATGCAAAGATATATACACAATGGAACACCATATAGATTTAGAAATAAATCATATCCTCTGTGACAACATTAATGAACCTGGCATAGGTAATGCTATGTCACAAAAAGATTAATGATTGTATGAAGTCTAAAATGGATTCATAGGAGGAGTGATGCTTTTCAGGCACTAGAAGAAATGGAAAATTTGGAAATGATGAAAAGGGGGTGACGTGGATTGATAACTGGTGGTCAATTTGTAATACAAGCTGAACTGCATCAGCACAGTGCTGGATGAGCATGGCCCACCTGAAGACTGATGCCAGCATGAAAAGGAGACCTGGTAAAGAAGAGTGCGTCTTTGTTGTTTGAAGCTGCTGGTTCTTTTGGAGCAGTTGGTTCTCCAGGAGAAGCTTGTCATGCTGGTTTCTTGATATGAACTTGGCTGTTATCATCACTGGAGGAGCTGGAGACCTCCTTGTGACAGAAGATGGTGCTTTTCAGGGAAGCCTTGGTTCTTACTTTGTGTGTTGCTTCCTGGCTCCAGTGCAGAACCCTCAACCTACTGGCGTAGATCTTGCATCCTGCTGGCACAGACTTTCTGGCTTCCACTGCTGACCTTTGGGCCTTCTCAGCACAGACACATGAAAGAGACTTGCATGAGCCATTGTTGTGGGCTCTAGACCTCCAGTTGCACTCTTGGGAGGCATTGTTGTGGACTCTAGGTTTTCAGTTGAACCCGTGTATGTTATTGTCAAGGAATTCAGGCCTTTGGTGAATTTCTAGGTCTTAAGTATGTGGACAGATTCAACGCACCTTTATATTTGATTCTTTTGGTGACCATTATAAATAATACTATAAATTATTTGTCTTATCTTGTCTTGTCTTGTCTTGTCTTGTCTTGTCTTGTCTTGTCTTGTCTTGTCTTGTTCTCATTGCAATCCCTGACTACAATAACAATGGTACTGCAAATGGGGCCATTTCTGTGATGTTGCCTGGCCACATGGCTTATGAGCTTTGGAAATTAACTTGGAAAAGTTCTCAGACACTGACCAAAGAGACAGACCCTATATGCTGTGAATTATACTGTAGACCATGAAAAATCAGACTACTGATGAAAATGCTGCCATTTGATTTGAAGCTCAGGAGGCTTCTATTAAGAAGGCCTATATCAGCTGCAGGATCCCAGGGACTATATTGTGTTTTGCCTGATAGTTGGTCTACATTTTGCTTGTATTTAGGGATACTACCTAGGTAGACACAAAATTCTAGTGCAGTCTACTGTCAGGATGGGAGCATGGTTAATACAGAGAGATTTTTGGCCAGATCTATGCTGAAAATTTAAGGCAAAGCCAGCAGAGTAATTTGAAGCATTTGGGCAGAAGGAAGGCTCCAGTGAAATTGTGGGTTGCAGGGATAAAAGAGAGAACATTGCTGAGAAAGAATAGGCCAATGAAAAAGTGAACTGGTCTTTGACCTGAAGGGAAGAGTATTTGAATTGCAGGAGAATGCTTTTTGTTATTGTTTTAGGTTTTTTTTTTTCTTTGTCTTGTCATACTCTGTTAAAAATTTAATGGGAAGCAAGGACTGTGATTGTAATAGTTCTTTTAATATGATTTTAATGTTGTTTTTAGATATATGTTTGTAATAAACATATGTTGTATTTGTTTATTAATCAAAGTATTGTGGCTTTTACCTTGAATTTTGATCAACCTTTGCATATTTTGCTTTTGGCTTAGGAATGAGTGCAATAACAAATGTACACATGTCATTGTTGTATTAATGTAAATCTGAATAGACCAACACATAAACTTTTCAGAAATCTGCCACTAGACATGATTTTAGGAATGTGTGTGGTTATCAAATTGAACAGGGGTGGACTGTGGTGAGTTGATAACTGGGAGTTAACTTGTAACAACAGCTTAACTAAATCAGTGTAGCACTAGACATATGGCCTACCTGAGGATTGTTGCCAGCATAAAAAGCAGTTGGAGAGAAAGAATGTGTTTTTGTTGTTTGGAACTTTTGGTTGTTTTGGAGCTGTTCCTTCTCCTGGAGGAATTTGTCACTGGCTTGTCTGACATGAACTCTGCTGTTATCATCGCAAGAGCTTGGGACCTTGATGCTGAGAATGACTTGATTCAATTTGGGAGAGCTCTGGTCCTTATTTTGAGCATCAGTTCCTGGATCTGGATGGAAATATGTGTGTTGTTCAGTCTCCAGGGGAAGCTTGTCATGCTGCCTTCCTGATATGAACTCAGCTGTTCTCATTGTTGGAGGAGCTCCAGATCTCCTTGTTGCTGAGGATGGCTGTGGCACTTTTCAGGGGAGCCCTTGTTCTTACTTTGAGTGTTGTTTCCTGGCTCGAGTACAGGACCCTCAACCTACAGGACAGATCCTTCATCTCACTGGCATAGTCTTTTTTGGCTTCCCTCACTGACCTTTGGGCCTTTGCAGTCAGATTTGTGAAATAGACTTGCATAAGTCATTGTCATGGGCTCTATGCCTTCAGTTGGACTTGTGGGAAGCATTGTCATGGGCTCTATATTTTCAGCTGAACTCATATAGGTTATTGCCATGGGATCCAGGCCCTTGGCTGGGTTTCTAGATCTTTAGTGTTTGGACAGATTCTGTGAACATTGTTTGTATTTGACTCCTTTGGTGACCATTATAGATAATACTATAAATTATATGTCCTATGTTGTCTTGTTCTCCTTGCAATCCCTGACTGCAACAGACTGTATAACATTTCATTTCAGCTAAAAGCACAAAAGTTCTGGAAATCTAAACATAGATTACAAAACATAGTGCCAATAACTAACAACACTGTATCATGAATTTAAGATATTCTAAGTGAGTTGATATTTTAGGTCTTCATCCCACAAAATAATGATGAATGGAGTGAGAAGAAATGTTGGGAAGTGATGTGTATTTCTGTGGTTATTTTGGTGGTAATGATTTCTTGGGTGTGTAATTGTTATCAATGCAATGATTTGCATCTGTTGGAATGCATTGTTCTTTTATGTGGCAATCACATTTCAAAAGTCACGATTTTTAAAACAATGAAGAAAAGTGTGAATATTAAAATATATTCATAACTCAATTCACATTTGTCTTCTTCCCCTGAGAGAAGTGTTACCAATTCTGTTATCATTTTAAGTGACAAATTTAGGACTTGTGATAATTTTCTTATTCCTTTTACCCAAAGCTTGATAAAAATTAAATGTCATTTCAAAATCAGTTTTGTAGGGGCTAGTGATTTAGCTCAGTTGTACCAGTGCCCACCTAGCAACTGTGAGGTCATGAGTTCAGTCCCCAATACCAATAAATAAATAAATAAATAAATAAATAAATAAATAACTTCAAAAAATTTTAAATAACACCTAATTGGTAATATGATTTTCACAGAGAAGTCATAATTCAAGCAAAGTGGATACAACCATTTGACTAAAACATGGATACATAAAAATGAAGTCATAAATTACTATGTTGACAGAAACTTGTGAAAAAACTTTTGTGAAGAGAATAAATATATGATGTAAAATGGATCAGTTCTTTGACATAGGAAAAGATTTTTAGTATTTGATAAAGCGTGTTAAATCTTGGGTCTGCCACTAACTATATCATACTTAACAAACATCTTGAGTGTCCTTAATAACCCAAAGTTATATCAACAAGATGAAGCTGCTTTAATGTTAAACATGGTAATCATTTTTAAAACTTGTAGGTATTAAGTATTTACATTAATTTTCTCATTGATGAGACAAAATAATACTCAAACATTAAAGGAAGAAAAATTTATTTTGGTTTTCAGTTTGCAGAGGTTTCACTTTATGGTGAAACAAAGGCAGGGTGGCATGACAGAGAGACATCACAGAGGAGAAACAGCCCATGGCAAAGCAGGAAGAAAGAAGGCAGCAAAGGAGCAAAATAGCAAGTGACAGCAACAGCCGTGTTTCTGTCCCTTTCATTCCATCCAGGATTCTTGCTCTTGGCAGGTGTAGCATTGATCTCTAGGGTGGGGTGCCATTAATCCCTGGATGCAGCCGCCTTTGGACCTCCTCACCTATGATTGCATGAGGCTTTAGGGGGACATTTAGATACAAGCTGTAACAGCATTATTAATTTTATCACCATATTTATCATCATTTTCATTGCTTCAGATATTTATTACACTTCTGTATTCTAGGTTGAGAAAAAAATCAAAAGAATAAATAATATAATAAAAGAATATAAAAAATAATATTAATGATATCAGTTACACATAACAAAAACAGACAGGAACAAAACTCTGTCTTTATTTAGATACTATGGAATCCATAAGAGTTCTAGGGATGCTTATGGAATGTGAGTAATGAGAAACATACAAGGAAGAAGAAGAAAGTAAACCTAGGACCAGTGTGAGGACAAGCTCTGGCTTTATAAGGTACTTACTTATACCATCAATGCTGGCTCTATTTAAACCTGTTCATAACATCTACTTGTTTATTCTGATAGATACTCCTTTCAATCTATAAATTGGGAATAAAGATGCTGCCATGGAAAATGCCTTTGAAAGACATGAAAACTCAAAATATCATTATGCTATTACATGTATCTCACTGGCATGATTACTGATAGATAGAATGCCAAAAACAGTTCTTTCATTTTGTTGCTAAATGAAAAACAAATATCTTGTTATTAGACATCTCTGTCACTTCTAAGGTTGTTAACTTTAGCTGCATCAAACTTTCATCATCAGACCTGTTAATTCTTTAAGTTTATAATTTTTCCACAAGGAAATTTGAATCTAGTTTGGGAAGATACTAATAATATTTCTAACTTTTAAATAAATATTTTAAATCTGGAATGAAAATTATCACACATTAGAAAAATAAGAAATTAATATATTTATATTATGTAGCAGAAACATTTGGTTATACAAACAAATTACATTTATCTAGTATTAACTATGAGGTAACCTATAAAACTTGTATAATTTTACATGAATCTCTTGACAAAAACTGAGTCTCTTATTATTTATACAGATTTCTAATTCATCTATCTAAAATTTAAAATTCATATTTTTAAATTTTCTTCTAAAACTATTGAAAAAAAATTGTACACTTGGTTTGATTGAAACCCAGCTGTCACTGTGATTAGTACTGCTGCTACTGATCAACTAAAGCAGAGTAGAAACTATGAAATACTATATGATAACTGCAGGAAAATCAACTACTTTTCTTTTTATTCATTGGCCATGCCACAGAGAAAATCTGCAAATTATTCAGGGATAGATGATGGTGTAGGTCTGGATGACCCTCACAAAGGAGTTTATAACTGAAAATATTCTGTTCATCTGTAATTTCTTCCCTTCCCAAGTCAAAATGATAATCACTACATGAAACATAGAAGGTGATTTTTATAAGGGAGCTCAAAAGAATAAACAATTCTATATTTAATAGCTATAGTTTATTTCATGACAGTACTAACCCAGTTTTATTCAATGAACTTGTCCCATCATTTTATTCTCCAAGCAGATTAAAAACACCAAATGCTTTAACTGCCCTTGAAAAACCTCAAGAATGTAAATCTGTGTACTACAAGGCAGAGAATGGAGTGGAAAAAGCAACTGAGGGATACTCAGCTTTTGCATTTTCTATCTGATGTAGTTATTTATTTATTGCTAATTAGCAAACCTTTCCCTAAAAATGCAATAACTTTCAAATGGCAACAGTTACATTAACATTTTGTTTCTTTAGCCATCCAGTCCAGTGATTCATCATAAAGGTGCATTTCAGTGGATTGGTCCATTTTGTGGCTAAGAGGTACTGGGTGTCTTCAATGGCTGAACTTCTCTCTGCCTACAGAGCTGGTAGATTGATGATAGATACTGGGAAGTAGGAAAGAAATGTTCAAATGGGAAAGGAAACAAGTAGGAAAGAAATGTTCAAATGGAAGGGGGAAAGAAAGAGAAAAGATAAAATGAGAATGGAAGGAAAAAATGGGAAAAAAAGCTTTTATAAATGGGGAGGGGAAGAAGCATTAAAGGGTGGGAGGGAAGTGAGAACAAAACCAATTAAGATACATTATATAAAGGACAAATTCCCTTTGATGAATGTGGTCAGTATGTATACAGACACATAAAAAATAAAGTTTAAAAAAAGCAGGAATGATAATGTTATATGAGAACTGATCTTGGTAATAATTTTTCTGACATCTGCTGAAGACTTTCTGTTCCATTTTAACATTATTAAATAATAAAGTCCAATCCCCCTGTTGTTTGGTCTCTGATACTTTTCCAGACCTCCTGTATTCGAAGCATATTTAATACATTTTACTCTAGCACCAAGTAGCAAGACCTAGGAAGTCTTATAGTGCCCTATGGATTTAAGAGAGAGTTTGTGCTTCCTCATTATTATGAGAAATCTTAAATATGAAACAGCATGGTGCATAGTAAAATAATGAACTTCCACTTTTTTTTGTTAAAAGTGTAAAATGTTTTCACAATATCTCTAAGGTTCAGTCCTAACAAAATAACCACTTACTGGCTTAAGGAGAATGGATTTGTTGCTTTGCTTAGACCCTGAAAACAAACAATGACTCTCGTAAAACAATAAATAAATAAAGCCTGCTCTATAATCGATAAACCCCGATCTACCTCACCACTTCTTGCTAATTCAGTCTATATACCGCCACCTTCAGCAAACCAATTATGGTAATAAAGTAAGCATAAATATATTACATAAAAAGGTTAGGCCAAGGTGTTAGCCAATGAAGTGGGAAGAAATGGGCTACATTTTCTTATCAAAGAACTAGACAGGAATGAGAAAAAGCTGAATTGTATAGTGTAACTTTGTTCAACTTTTTAGTCTTTATTTCTTTACAAAACACCATAATCCCATTGCACATATAAACGGGTTTTATTGATGAATCGCACCTAAGACAAACAAACAAAGAAAATAAATACAAGTAACTAAAAGTCTGTTCACTTGTGTTCACTCTCAAATGAATCAATAAACTCTCAAGTCCTAGGAATAAACTGTTCCTGATAAAAATGTACACATGTTCATTACCACGTAATCAATATGGTGAATAAACTGGCTGACAAGGCTGTTTCTATTTTCCTTTTTTCTGCTCTGACTCCACCAAAGATCCCCTTTCAATGAGCTCAATTATTGATCTTCCTTTTTCTTTCTCTACTTTTTCCATCACTAAATAGATATAAGTTCGAGGCGATTTTAGACAGGAACCACTTACAGAGAGCAAGACAGATATATATATACATATATCTTAAATATACAAAAACTGTAGTTTCTTACCTGATACAAAACACACTACTAAAAGTAGTGAGATATAATTAGAATTTGTGAGGTTATTGTCTCTTTGTAGAAAACTTGAACATAGAAATGTTCCACCCTATCTCATGCGGCAGAACAATGAGGAGCAATCTTTTGCTTTCTCTTCATTTCTTTTTGATATCTTCCCTATGGCAAAGAAGCAAATCAGTGTGAATGAACCTGGAACACAATGCCATGTTCTCTGATGGCACCTTCTCTCTCTTTTGGATGCCTGTTGTATTATAACAAGCTGGCTATCCTAAGTAATAAGGGTAAACTGAGCTAGTTACTTTCTACAGATCTGATCATATGGGAAATTCAGTCTCAATTCTATCTTGATTTTAAACTAAAAATCTAAAGTTGTTATTGAAACACCATGCTAGAAATCAGTAAAAAGAATTTCAGTACTGTTTGGCTTCTTTGAAAGGAAGAATGAGTTACATGTGTAAGATCTAACGGAATACAGGGGAGACATTACGGTTGACTACAGAGCAACTCTCAAAAGTTGCTGGAAAAATAACAGGATCCATAGGTACACAGAAAAGGGAAAAGGGACTCAAGAAAAAACCTGAATCAGCAGACAAGTTGGAGGAGAAGCCGCCAGGTCAATTCCAGCATCAGGAATATTTAGAGAGAGAATTAGGGCCACTTCTTGGTCTCTGCACTATTCATAGTTGAGTTCAGTGAACATTCTAGCTAGGGAAAGGACCTTCACTCCTGGGAGAATAAGGCCAGTAGAGCAGTGACAATTGAGTTATTGTGCTGGAAAACCAGTGTAGCAGTCACAGCCCACTGCCCAAATGTCCCACCTGTCTTTCTATAGAGAGACAGAGCTCAGCAAGCAAAAAATTATTCACAGGAGAGGGCCTCCTCATTAGGGCACAAAGGAAGACACAGGGCAGAGAATCGCTCGGAGGCTGCTAATTTAGGACCGTTGAGCCCTAGGGATGGAAAGAAACAAGGAGATGGTCCTGGGTAAGGACTTGGAATCCCATATTGAGCATCCTAGGAGACAGTGATTCTCAGGGACATGCAGTGACAGTGACTGATATGGGGGATGTGGATAAAGATACTGGAATTGTGTGAGAGTAGGTAGGCACACAGACCCAGAAGTTTCCAAGCTCTTTGCCCATGTAATAACCTTCTCATCGCTCTCTCTTCCAGTACCACAGAGCTTGGTAACCATGTGGGATGCATCTCATAATCCACTGAAAACCACTAAGCTCAGTGGCCATTGGGATACATCTCATTTGCTCCCCAGCCACTACCGAGTTCCTAGTAGAATGATTCTCTTTCACCAGGCCCTCTGTGCCACTGAATTTATGAGCCAGACAGAGAATACTTGAGGAGTATGGATATAGTTTGAATGGGAGGAAAGCTGGAGAGGAGTAGTGGAGTTAGGAGTTGTTGCATAAGTAGCTCATTTAGAGAGGAGAAAAAAGAGCAGACAGAGGCAGCTGCAGGTATTACTGCAGGGGGAAAAGGATACAAGAAACCCACCCTGAAGTCAATGGAAGATCACGAGTCTGATCGGTCCTGCCATCTTTCCTACAATTGAATGCCTTTGATTTTAAAACAAGGACAAAAACTTCTAGCTAGTAACCCCCACACGATGCAGCAGAAATTTCACAGCACTATGCCTCCAGAGGAAGCCAAGGCAGGTTTGGCAGTCCGTCTAGCTTCATGAGCTCCTTCACTTACTGTTAGGCAAGAGAACAAGCTATTGGAGGGGAACTAGTCAAACACTTGTGAAAGCATTGAAACTGCTAGTCACAACCACAGAGGACTGGAAATCACATCATCACGACTGCTACAAGACAAGACCTCTCCGTTTTGTAACTAAGAGAGACAAGCACACTGGTGTAATTCAGACTGAAGTATCATGTTTGTGTGTGTTTTTCTTTTCTTTTCATGTATATATATATATATATATATATATATATATATTCATATAAGTAAAATGAAGAATAAAAATTAATTAGTACTTTAGTTTACATAGCATCTGTCATGGCTATGTTTGGTAACTCTCAGAAGAAACTATCTATGAAATATTCAAAACCAAGCTTTTTATCAGCATAGAAATTGGCTCTTCCTTCCTCTGCCTTCCCATAATCTTTGGTTAGTTTCCTTACTCTTCTTCCCTAGCCACAAATAACTTCTTAAACCTCTTTCCCTGATCCTTCCCGTCCACATGCACAAATATTATCACCTTTCTCTACTCTTAACTTCATTTACTGCTATCTCTGTTTTCTTCTTTCCTTCTTTCCTGTTATCTCTGTTTTCTTCCTTTTCCTTCTTTTTTCTGCTTTTTTTATCCTCTGTATACCATCTTACTTGTCCTAGTTTTCATGTCATTGTCTTCCTGGGTATTGAAACAAACGTGAAACTATGGTAACAAGCATTAACTTACATGACTAATAAATGGTTGATTCTATAGGTATTTATATAAATGGCAGTTGCTCTATCCTTGAAATACAGTGAGCACAACTAATCTATTATGTTGAGTAGGTTGAATATGTGTATGATCACCAAAATACAACCAGAACCAAGATGCCAATCCAGGGAGACATATGATAGCTAAAACAACTACACAGTGGTATCAGAGTTTTTCTACTCAGCACAAAAATAATACAAACTTGAGCAAACAACGAGACCATGCCTCCAAAACTTTTAGTTCTCAAAGTTGATCTCATGAGAACTGAGATGAAAAAAATTTCTGGTAATGAACTCTAAAACAAAATGATTAGAATGTTTGAAGAGATCAAAGAAACTAATAAGCAGACACACAAATTGTTCAGTGAGTTTAGGTAGGATGTAATAAACAGATTTGTTTTGAGTTGAATAGGAACATATAGATGCCATTAATTTGAATGACTCCAATACACGTGTTACCATATGTTCCTACAGCTGGCATTTTTGGGAGAATGGTGGAAACTTTAGGATCTGAGACCTGGTGGGACGTGCTTGGGTGATTGGGAGTGCTCTCTCAGAGGGAATTGTTAGACCCCATTATTTTCTTTCTCTGTTATTATCTCCTGGCCATGAAATGAGTAGTTCTGTCCTGGCAAAAACTCCTTCCATCATGCTCTGCCTCACCACAGGCCCAAAGCAATGTGCCTACATAATAGATCATGGACTGGAAGCTCCAAACATGTAAGACAGAAGAAACCCTTTTATTTATAAGTGAATCATCTCAAGAATTTTGTTACAGTGACAGAAAACTAACATTACCAATATTGTCTAAGATAAACTTCAAACAAGAGTGTTATTCTTTTCAAATGAAATCAAGCACAAACAAAAAAGGCTCTGGCACTGGTAACACACCCTCCACCTGTTTCTCCCAAATTGTATTCTACCTACTGACATCCACATTGCCTTAGTGGAAGCTGAAAATGTATTATACAATTCTACTGCTGGTCCTAGAAAGCACTTCTAAATCAAAGCCAATTTTTTTTTTTTTGTATCTGGAAGTTAAAAAAAACCCTATTATTGATAGTGAAAACTGTGAGACATGGGAACTCAAAAGCTCTTGGTGATTACATTTTCTACTATGTAAGTGGGATTACCTGTAGTGCAAGAAATTGAAACTAAAACAAAGATATTATAAAATTGGGAGGCAAATCAGGGGCCTATCATCGATGAATGCATCTTGTCACTATTCCAAGTTATAATGGCATCATCATCTTTCCCAGAGATGGGAACAATTGATGCTCATTTGAGAACTAATTTCCACCCCTTGAAGCTACAAAACTTATGATAAATGTATTTTAAAATATTAAAAATTATCTTCTATTTCTATTATCATTTCACAGAAATGATATTTAAAATTGATATTAAAGTTGCATCTTCTTTCAATTACACTTATTTAAGTATTTAGATAATAACTTTTATATATCTATTCAGCATTTTGATATTTACATATGAAGGAACAAATACATATATATATATGTGTGTGTGTGTGTGTGTGTGTGTGTAATGAATAGTTTCTGGGATTCTAAATTTAGACTCAGGATATTAAAACAAGTTATAAAGCATTCAAAAGATATTCTTTTATGTTTAAAGTCAGCAAAATTCTGAAGTGAATTACAACCTTGTAGGCACAATAAGATTATCAATTACTATCTTGTACATAAATGTCAAGTGTTTATTAAGTTGTAAGTAAAAGCTTTTTTATGAAGCTGTGTGCATGAAAAAACATTTTATTGTAACCATCATGCACAAAAGCATGGAATAGCTCTGTCAAAAACACAGAACACTAGGTTAATATTTGCAAAAAAATAGTGTTCACAATGTATCAATTCAGTTCTACTTCCCAGGGCTATAGAATGAATAATCACTGCAATACTGTCTGATAGCTTTTGAAACAGAAAGTAAGGAAAGTGATTCTTGCTCTTGCTTCTCACTTACACATAGCAGTCCATCATATTTTTTGGTTTTACTTCCCAAAAATGAAATGATAAATGCATCTTTCTTAAATACTTAAATTATGCCCATGCTCTTTCCTTATATCCATATTTAGTTGCTGACACTGAGTGGATGTTTCAACAGATTGAATCTACAACTTACCATAGAAATCACTCAGCAATAACAAAAATAAAAATTGTCTTATGATTAAATAAATAAATAAATAAATAAGTGTATTTCAGTGCCTTGGTAATATACTTAATCATAAATTAATGTAAGAAAAAAATCTGAGTTCAAAAATCAAAGTTTACACTTGCTAACTACACAACTACAAACCTGATGTCAATGTAATTTCATTTTTATATTGAACAATACTGAGCACAGTTTTCTGACTATGTGTTAACTAATAGTGAGACTAAGCATTGTCGGCTTAGCATTTAGAGCCAGAATGCAATTGCTCTTGAAAGTTAAGACTGTGAGCTAACACAGATAGTTGACATAATAGGACAAATACATTGCCTGTAGAACTGTTTCAAAGTACTTGCTCACACTGCTAAAATAATCCAAAAACAATATGTTAAACTATGTAATCCCAATCAAATTTATGTCTTGCAATAATTTTTTTTTAATTATCAAGTCCAGGCTCTTATATTTTATAAGTAACCTCCTCCCTTGTTTTGCTTCCTGGACACTTCTTCAGTAAAAGTGAAAATTAGCTTTGCTTCTTCCTCTTCTTCTTCTTCTTCTTCTTCTTCTTCTTCTTCTTCTTCTTCTTCTTCTTCTTCTCCTTCTCCTTCTCCTTCTCCTTCTCCTCCTCCTCCTCCTCCTCCTCCTCCTTATTCTTATTCTTATTCTTCTTTTTTGTGACACTGCTTGGTTCACTGGGCAGTTGGATGAATATTGAAACTTTGCACTTGACAAGTAAGGAGATTCCAAAGGCATCCTGTTATCATAGCTCAAATTCATCACCTGTGAAGAGGAAGGTTGCTTGAGCTGACTTGATCTTTCTTGAGGGTCTCACCTAGATTCCTGAGTTATGTTTCAGATATCAATTTGAATATATCAGTCAATTAATATAATTAATATAGTTAATAATTAAATATAAACTGTTGGGAGCCATTGAAGCTGGAGATTGATCACATGTGTGGGGCTAAAGCAAGCAAGCCCAGAAAAAACAGAAAGACCAAAACAAGCTATATAAACAAGTTGTCCCAGCACCAAGAAGGCAAGGGTCCCAGGCCTGCCAAGCAGTGGGTTGCTAGGCAGAGGGGCTGAAACTGAATCATCTTTCTCAGTATATAAATAAACATGCTGCATTAGTTGAGCAGTTCCTTTCCTCCCATCAGGAGAGTAAGGGCTCCACCTGACCCCAGCTTTGTCTTTTCTTTATTTTTCTCATCCTCTTGTGGCCCTTATCCCCAAGAACCTCAGGAGCTGCATTTGGGTTGCAGCATATGGCAGCAGAACATGGGCAGGGTAAGAGATTGAGGGTAAGGGAACACTTCTCATGTGCATGCAACTAGGGGGAGAAGAGCATTGGTATAGGTTAAGAGTCATCACTGGAGTGTATTGATATTGCCTTCATCAGGTGTAAAGAGTGGAGCATTGAAACTCCATTATTTGCTAGGGCCATTTATAACTGGGCCTGAGAGAAACCCCTTCCCCTGAAAAGAAAAAAAAAAGAAGTACATTGATTGTAACAGCTGTCTACCTATTGGATAAGTATGTGTACAAACTTATCCAAAAGGATCACAAATGTATAAGCAACTGTTTGTTGTATGCTTGATTCCAGTATTTACATTCCTTCTGTGGGTCTGGGTGAACAGGGTCTTAATAACCTTAAGTTTCTTGAGACAACTATAAGGAAACTGGCTCCAGGCACTGTTTCAGAATCAAGTCTTTAGCAGGGAAAAGATGGCAGCATGACCATCAGCCTGATAACTTTAACTGAGCCACTAACTGACCACTCAGCAAAACCTTCAACTATTTGTCCAAAGTGTAGAGGACGGTATCATTGGGCCACTCAATGTAAATTCAAAACTTGCAGTAGGGCCTGCAGCAGCTATGCCAAAGAGTAGGGGTGCAAAAGCTGAGACAGCTTCCCCAAGATGGCCTGGCCCTGCTTGGCCTGGCAGGCTCCTAGTGGTTGGGGGTAATATGGTCCTGATTTGTGGTTTGCTGATTCCTCTTGACAAAATGCACTTACAAAAGACAATTTCAAATAACCAATATGACAGCAACTAACCTTTAAAACTTCTAAAACTTCAACATTTAGCTTTCACTAGCTGATAACAGGCTGGCTCCAGCATATCACTGTATCAATATGGCTTTGTAGTGGGTCTTGATATCTGGTAGTGTAAATTCTCAAACTCCATTGTTATTTCAAAATTGTTTGCTACAGAGGTACTTATTTAAAATTTGTTATTAATGTAACTATACATTCATTTGGGTCCCTTTTTCTTTCTTAAGTCAATTTTAGTTGTCAGTAGATTGACACTACACAGCTTGCTAAATTTCTTGAGTTTGTGTCCAGAAGAAGAAATTGTAAATTTTTACATACTTGGGAGAAAGCTGAAAAACAGCTTAGAGCAAGACTAGGGAAAAACAAACCAACACAAATCCAGCTGGCCCTCTACAGATTTTAAAGGGTTATTTAATAAAACTGCTGCTTTCTGCTCCTCTCACCTCTTCTCACAGGCCCCCAGGCAGCAGAGGGCACCAAAGCCCCCACTGAGCCTGGAGTTTGGCCCAGACAAGGAAGGTAAAGAAACAATGTTCCTTGTTTCATCTGCAAGGAGAAATCAGGGTTGTGGTTCAATCTACTCCAAACACAGTTCAAATCTCCCTAGATTATAGTTTTGAGCATTGTTTATTCTTCCCTTGACAAAAATTGGAAGATCTATAAATAAATAAAGGGTACCTAAGGATTTTGGATCTTTTGATACTTATTAGAGCAGTGGGACACGGCTTTGGCCTGCCCAAGCCGCCCTGGTTTTTCCTGTCACCTGTGCACACACTTTATGCATTAAAAGTTTGCACTGCACAGGTGCTCAGATCCCCAACAACAGTGGGGCCTCCAGCCCAGCGCAGGAGCACCACCTGCATCTCACAGAAGAGCCTAAGGTACCTAAATGTAAAATGCAGTTTACATTTTCTTTAAACCTACCACAAAAATTCTTTATAATCTTCAGGTCTAAAAGTAAGCTAAATGTGCCCACAATTTAAATTTCAAAAAAACAAAATGGAGAGTTCACCTCATAATAGATTTCACTTGGCAGTATATACCATTTAAAATATTTAAATTCTAATAAAGACATAACTACTGCAGCAGAAAGGTAATGCAATCAAATAAAAGCTAAAAAGTCCATTGGAAAGATCTTCATAATGGACAATAAAAACACCCAGTCCAGTGCTAATGTGGGGTCGAGGATGTGCTTATATTTTTTCCAGGAAAAGCTAAATGGCCTATCTGGGTGCCAGTGTGTGCTGTCCAGCTACATCAGGGCCCCAAACCCAGGAAAGGAGTTAATCCTACCTCTCGAGAAGCTGATGCTCAGTCCTATGACAGTGATGCCTTGGAGACCATGCCACAACCCATAGAAAAAGATGAAGCTAGAACCAACCTTAATTGACCCACAATGCCCAGGAGATGGTAACCAAAAATAAAAAAAGGTCCAAATAGATGATAGAAATGTATGCTAAATCCTATGACAAAAATATATGTTAACTATGGATAAGATTTTGTCTTTTTCAAATTCTTTGATAAGAGATCTCTGCTAACTGACCTACAACAAATCTGACTAGACTTTAAAATTACAAATTCTGCAATTGTAAAAATTTTGTGTAATTCAAGTTGGCTAAAATATATTTGAGTGCACTCTGATTGTGAAAGGCGTTTGTAAATCTGTGTGTCTGTTGTTTTAACCCCAAGGACATGGGGTGTAAGAAGCAAGCTAGTTTAGCAATGGGGGATGAAATAGCCCCCAGGAACTTGGAGAGTTCTTGTGGACACCAACAGCTCTGTGTTTGTTTCTATGTCTGTTTGAATCTGTACAGATCATCTGTCCATGTTTGTCTGTCTGTTTGTGAACAGCTGTTCTTTTTATTTTGAGCTCAGCAATTTTTCCTTTTTATTTTGCATTTATAGATCATTTAATCAAGGTGTATTTGAGTTGTAGAATTACAAAACATGCTTCCACCTGGGTTCCCAGTTAGTCAAAATGATGCTAAAGTCAGTTGTGTAAATGTAATGTACACTGTTGATTGCCATAACTTGAGAATCTCTCATTGTTCAAAAATAACATATTAAATGTTATGCTTGGAGATTTCTTAAGAAAAAATTATTATAAAAATGATTAAACAAAAATCCCTTGGGATTGGGATTGTTGGACAGCACTCCAGGTGATGAGTAAGAAAGTGGCCACCTGGTAACATTTACCAGCTCCTGTTCATTGACTGGAGGCACCAATGCTCTCCATAGCCTTATGGGAGACACCCCAACTAAAGTTATATAAATATTATTTAATATGTTCATACTGGTCCTCATTAAAAGAAATAGTACAAAAGGTTTTGATTTTAAAAGTGCCCATAGAAGTTTTTCATATGGTTATAACAAATGATTGTTGTTAACCTTATGGTATATTCATATATTCATGCCTCCAGATGTACAGGTCTTTGAAAATGTAAAAACAGATTACGGTGATAAAATTTTGGTTCAGATTCAGACCTCTGCCTTCAAAACATGCTTAGGAGATCTACACCCCCCTAAACATCAACAAGTTAGGTAAAATATTTTATGTATTAGATAGGGATGATGACCCAAAAGGGTGGAATATTATATCAAAATGAAAATTCAAGTTTGTTACAAAATGTCATCATGGTTTCTATGCTACAACATTGTATATGATTTGATTTTTAATTTCCTATGTAAAATATGTAATTGTTAACATCCTACAGGTATTCAAATGTTAAAACATCCATGGTTTTTAAAAAATAATGGTTCTATTTTATGTTATAAGATGTTTGATATTTAGATAACATAATAATGCCTCTAACTACATTGTACTGTTATAAGTCTTTTCTTCTGGATGTTCAACAACTGAGGTATAGAGACCAATAATTAAATAGGTGGGCTAAGAGGACAGCCAATATGTTGGCCCTAGCCCTCCAAGGTCAATGAGGACCCAGGACATAAAGAGAACCTCTGCTGTGTCAGTGAGTCCCTGGTCTTCTGATCAAGAAGATTGTGAGACCGCTGAGGAAAGTGATCATTGGTGAGTAATGTGCCTAAGGAGAGTCACCAGGAGAAAAGATCTCCCAAGCTTTCACAGAAAGCAGCTTGGTCAAGCAATGACCATGACTCATCTGAATGGCTGATACTGACAGAAGAACTAAGAAGTGCTATAGCTGGTTCCAAGGTATTCCTGAGGAGACTTAACTGACCTTGATAGATAACAAATTGATTGTGTTTAGAACAGGTCTTACCTTAACTTGGTCGTGAACATCCTGCAGAAAATATACAACTACAAGAGGTATATAAAACAATGCTAAAGTAATATGTTATGAAAGAAACTTAAATCACTAATACCTTTTGGCAGTTGCCAGCTACACTGGTAGCTGACTACTGTCACAGATTAATGGACTGCCCAGGATTTCAATTGCAGAATGCAAGGACTTAAAAATCTTTGGACTACACTTAAAGTAAAAAGATCTACAGAGCTTTCCAACATCAACTGACCACCCCCATCCTGTGCAACAATAAAACAAAAAAGAGGGATATGTTGGGAGCCATTGAAGGTGGAGATTGATCACATGTGTGGGGCTAAAGCAAGCAAGCTCAGAAAAAACAGAAAGACCAAAACAAGCTATGTAAACAAGCTGTCCCAGCACCAAGAAGGCAAGGGGCCCAGGCCTGCCAAGCAGTGGGTTGCTAGGCAGAGGGGCTGAAATTGACATCATCTTTCCCAGTATATAAATAAACATGCTACATTGATTGAACAGTACATTTCCTTGCATCAGGAGAGTAAGGGCTCCACCTCAGCCCAGCTTTGTCTCTTCTTTATTTTTCCCAATTCTCTCATGGACCTTAACCCCAAGAACCTCAGGAGCCACATTTGGGTCACAGCAATAAATCTTCCTTCCTTCCTTCCTTCCTTCCTTCCTTCCTTCCTTCCTTCCTTCCTTCCTTTCTTTCTTCCTTCCTTTTTTCCTTTCTCTCTCTCCCTCTTTTCCTCCCTCCATCCTTTTCTCCCTTTCTCTCTCTCTCTCTAATACTTCTAAAGGCTACTTTAATGTCTCTTTGGAAAGAACAACATTTAAGAATTCTTTAAAAGGTTTTGAAAGTCTCAGTGGATGCATTTCTTGTATTAACGTTGCTGCATTTTCTTCGTGCTATGTGCTGTAAATCTCTAACTGGAGGTCTGGGAAAGGATTGGTCAATACTCAAGAAAGTGTTGAGGATAAAGAGTTGAAAATATGTTATTGGATTGGTACATTTTTGTAAACTGAGGTTTTGGTCATCTTAAAAAAAATAAATAATTCTCCCTATATACTTTTATTCCTTAGGCTAATTTTATTCCCACATCTTGGAACTGAAAGAACTGACAGGTCCAAGATGGAGATCATAGGACTTAGTCTGGTTCCTGGGGGTGGGAATAGAGGGTGGGGGATGGTTACACAAGCAAATTTATTTCAGTTGCTATATTTGTTCTCAGACAAGGTATTCTCTATCTGTTTGACACTCTTTATAAATAATTTTTTGACTCTATATTTCTTTACTTGACATGAATTTCATTCATGAAAAAGAAGTTACAGTAAACTCTCTCTCTCTTTTTTGTTTTTTGGTCCTGGGGATCAAACTCATGACCTTGTGCTTGCCAGGTAGGTGCTTATACCATTGAGCTAAATCCCCAGTCACAGTAAACTCTTTTTAAAACAACTTTTAACATAAATATATCATTTTATTTATATTCACAATAATGAAATGCACATTCATGAGAAGGCTGTCTTTTATTTAGAGGATAAGTTTTAATAGGTGTGGGAGTGTATCTGGTTTTTTACTGTGGAAATTAATAAGCAACGCTTTTTATCTGAATGGTAATTGTAAAAGTAACTCAGAAATTTTCAAATGCCCGAGCATACTAATTTCATTGGCTATCTAGCTATAACTCATTCTCTGTCTCTGTCCCTTTCTCAGACTATACGTCTATGTACATGAAAATATTTTCCAAATTCTCTCCTTTCAGAAAGAAAATAAATAAACCTTTAGAAGTTTTCCTCTATAGGGTGCTAACTTTTCTACTTTATTCTTTTTCCTGTGTTTTGAGAAAGTGTGAAGATTAATTACTTGTCAAATAGTATTTTCTTATTATGTGAATACTATTGAAATTGTAGTTTAGTAAATAGCGAATAATTTCAAAAACCAATTGAAAAAGAGTAAACTATTTCTGCTTCATTGGAGTATATTTCCCTTGGCAAATATACAAATCTTAGAAAAGATAATTTAATTGGAGGTTGAGCAATGGTCTTTGGTCCTAGATAGACTGAAATGCTAAACATTAAAAAGGTTTTGTAGGGATTTAGAACTCTTATGTGTTGATAGACAAGCAGATTTGTTATATTGAGCAGTTTTTGTGCAAGTAATATTGCACAGGTATTGAAATAAACAGTGAATTAAGTTTAATCTTTCATTTTATTATAATGCACAATATTATAGCATCATATTTTTGTTTACCAAAAACTTCAACTGAATTGAAGATGCTTAACATTGTAAAATTACCTTTTGAAAAGTTAGCTTTATTGCTTTAATTAGTGAAATTTGTCTAAATAATAAATCTGTTCACTCATATGAAAAGTATAGCTTGATTGTTCTTTGGTTTCTTATTTTTTTATACTCAAAGGGAAAAGGGCACATTAATTTATTTAATTTAGTGATTAATATGAATGATGTCCTTATGGAGAAAAGAGGAAAAATTGCATAGTTCTTACTGATAGTCACTCAGATGATTCAGAAAAACTAAAATGTCTTTAGAATTGGTTCACGAAGAAATATGGGCATCCTCAGGATGGACTTACCCAGTAATTGCTATTTATTTCCTAATTCCTATATAGATGAAAAAAATAGATATAATTGGCCATTTTCTCTCTACAGAGTCCACTTTATAAATAAATTTGTAAATATACAAATAGAGTCACATTACTGCATAGCATTCCATTGAAATTCTTAGAAAATTCTTGTTATCTATATGAAGATTTACTTATTATCAGTCTTAGGAAATTTGACCCATATATTATAGTTGTTTATACAGTCTTTTAACATTTTTGAAAATTATGTGTAAATATCATATTTCTTCATTCTTTCAATAGATTTAATGAACCATTTGAAAAAAGTTGAAATTGAATGATATAATAACTGCTAATACAATTTGAGTTTCCGACATGAGTCAAGCCAATTAGTGGTTCCTGGTATAGAACTTTAAGTTTCACATGAATTTAATTCCACAAAATGAATATTATTTATGATATAATTATCAGAGTAGGAAATTAAGACAGAGAGTTACAAGCAATTTGACCAAAGTCACATAGACTGTAAATGTCAGAATTTATTTGAGAAAATTCACCACACAGCACAGCCTTTTAACCACGCTGTTACACTACTCCCTTTTATTATGTAAATGCACTGAAACCTAGCTGTGTTCATCTTTGGGCTCTATGAAGTCTAACTGACTAATCCAGGTTGTCTTTTTGACTTTTAATGCTGCTATTGATCCAGGTTCAGTGTGGTATTTTCTTGTGCAAAGGGAACTGAACATTCTTAAAAATGAAAACAATCATAATTCCCAAACTCATCTAATTTTGGAGAAAGAAAAAAACTTGGTGAAGAAGTTCCTATTCCTCTAGAAGTTTAAAAATAATACCCCATGAGTTTTTGTTCATTACAGCAAGGTCTAACCTAATAGTTAGCCCGCAGCTCAAAACTGCTATGTGTGGTTTATATACTTTATTTATTTAATTTTATTTATTTAATTTTATTTAGCCCAGCTGTATAGATTTTGGACAAATTTTCATGAATAAAAATTACTCTGATTTTCTAGTTATTTTTAAGCCTCAAATAATTTCATTTAAGTATAGCTAGATATAAATGTTTTAAACTTACATAAATTATAGAGTAAAATTTTAGCTTATCTTGAAAAGATTTGTTTTATATTTCATATTTAATTATAAAAGAAAGTTGCTAATGGCAAAGGAGCAATATAACCTTTGTTTAATATCTTTAAAGAAAGACAATATCTTAGCTATAGTTAATTCTTGTCATTCACTGTATTTATGTACTAAAATGTTAACACAATAATTGAATTATGGAGTGTTGAACCACTGCTTATAAGAAAAACACAGGTGAGTTCCTGTGTTTAGGTTAGGTGCTCCCACATACACCACCAAAAGAAGGTAGAGGAACTGGGTTAATGACACTTCAAGGAGAGGGGAGCAGAGATTAAAGACCATGCGTAGCTAAAAGAATCCTGGGAGAAAAGGCCAATGGTTAATTAGGAAATTTAACTTGTTTAGCTTCCCCTAAGAATTTTTAATAAAGTCTACATATATTATGATATTAATCATTCTTTTGAAAACTCTTAATTTTAAATTACTGCAAATCGTACATGAAGAAAGCTTTGATGCCTCTCATATTTTTTTTAACCTTCCTTTTTTTTTTTGGTACCAGGAATCAAACTCATGATCTTGTGCTTGCCAGGCAGAGGGCTTATACCACTGAGCTAAATCTCCAGCCCTGTCCCTCACAATTCTTTGGTACATAGTATATATTTTAAGATGTATTTAGCATAACATTAATTATTATAAAATTTCTATATGCTTTATTTTATTTAATCCTGTAATGTACATTTTTTAAAAAACTAAAAATGAAAATTCTGAGAGCAGTGATTTTTATTAGCATATATTTACAATGTATCATATTTATATTCATTTTAAAGAATTGGTATATTATATATATATATATATATATATATATATGATTTCTTGATCATTTTATCCTTTCTCCTACATTCTCTTCTCATTCCTTTCCCAGTCTCCAATAAGGTTGCCTTTTTTCCTGCTATATCTCTTTTATTTTATTCTTTTATCTATGTATAATTTAGGTTTCTCATAAATGAGAAAATATGGATTATATAGTTTTCTGTGTGTGACATATTTCAGTTAACATTATAGGCTCCACAGCCATCTATTTTCCTGCAAATTATAATTACATATATATATTCCATTGTTCTTTTGATTGTTATTGTATAGGCTCTTCTACAGTTTAATTATTGTGCATTGTGGATCCATAAAATGGTATGGGTGTATCACTACAGTGTGCATCAAATGAAATTTCTATATTTGGTTTTCTGAGAAATTTCCATACTGATTTCCACAGTGGTTGTACTATTTTGTATTTCCACCAAAAATATAGAAAGTTAATTTTTCCCCTTACCAGCAAATTGTTGTTTCTTGCACTCTCGATAGTAGCCGTTTTACCTGGGCCAAAATGGAATTCCAGAGTTATTTTCTTCATTTCTCAAATAGCTAAAGATGAAAAAATTTATGTACTTACTGTCCATCTGTACTTCTTTTAAGAAATATCTATTCCATCCTTTTGCCTATTTTTTGACAGGCTCACTTGAGTTTTGAGGTTAATGTTTTAATGTGCTTTATATATTTTACATTTTAACCCAGAAAAATATCTACAAATACTTTTTTTCCCATTTGTTAGGTTATTTCTTCATTATGTTGACTTCTGTTTCTGTAGTGACATTTTGTAACTTAAACTGATGTAATTGTATCTGTTGATTCTTGATACTATTTCTTAGGATTTTTTAAAGCATAAAAAACAGAGGTAATTCAAATTAGGCAAGGTACAAAGCCAGTAAGTAGAAAAATATTTAAACTCATTAGTTGTCATGAGAGTCTATAACGTTAACCAATAAATCATCCAAAACCTTTTCAAGGGTAACCAGCCATAGAATTGATGCAATAAATTAAACATTGGGCTCTCATTGGAAATCTGCTGGAAGGTTAATTCCTAGCCATTTCTAGTAAAATCATAAAGAAAATTTAGACTTTCATTTCAGAACATGTTCTTGACAAAGATGAAACTTTTGGATTAAAATAGATAATAGTTTTTGACTCAGAATCCAAAAATATGTATTTGTTGGAGTTTTAAATGTCAACTTCAGCAAATAGAAAACATTGACCCTCATTTGTCATCAATGAATGACAAAGCCACCAGGAAAAACTATTCTATGGTTTACTCAAATAACAAGCTTTGAGCAAAACCACCTTTTTCCCAAATCCTGCCAATACTAACCTAAAAGTTAACCTGAATCACTTGACTTTTGATGCAGTGGGATAATAATTGGATACAAACTCTCAAATATGAAAGTAGGCATAAATTATCATCTTCATTTTACAGTCGTCACCTAGTTAACTAATACTGAGAAGTAAAAGATCAGAGTAGAATGTACTCAACAGAAAAAACAAATCAAGAATGTAATGAAGCCGGGCATGGTGGCTCACGCTTGTAATCCCAGTACTAGAGAGGCTGAGGCAGGAGGATTGTTGCAAGTTCGAGAACACTCTGGGCTACAAAGTGAGCTCAAGGCCAGCCTGAACTGCATAGAGAGACCCTGTCTCAAAAAGACAAAAAAAAAAAAAAAAAAAAAAAAAAAAAAAAAAAAAAAAAAAAAAAAAAAAAAAAAAAAAAAAAAAAAAAAAAAAAAAAAAAAAAAAAAAAAAAAAAAAGAATGCAATGAAGCAGATAGGATGAAAAGAAAACAATTTTTAGGAAATCCAGATTTCTCTTTGGTCTACAGAATGGGAATAATGAAAAAAAGCTAAAAACAAACAAACAAACAAAACCCCACCAAAACCAGAAGCAAACAACAATAACAACAATCAACAGCTCAGCTGAAAGCAAAAGCATGTTGTTTTCCATGATTGAATCATATGTTGAATAATAGATGTAGAAAAAAGGAAATCAAACATCTTATTTAGTTCCATATTGGTTAGGTATACATAAAATGAAAATGCAGTTTGCTAATAGCATATGAGAATATAATTAAAGCATTTAAGCCCTAAATTTTAAAATCTTACCTCACTGGATTGATAGAAAACTGAGAGGTAATCTGTGCTTTTTGATAGCAACCAATCTCTTGACTAAATGTTTCTCACATTTTCAGTCTCATTAATAATTCTATTACAAGTGACCAGTTTTGTTTTATATTCTAGGATCAAAGTAGCAACAATTTCCATGCAATTGTCTTCATTAGCATATCTTACATATTCAGAGAAGAAGCTAATTTTTAAAGAACTACAATCATAACTACTAAGAAATGAGACCACAAAAAACATTATTTATTGACTCAATTCCTTCCTAAAACTGATTAAAAATAGTAAACTTCTGCTACACATTTAAAATAGTTTCTTTATTAAAAACCTGAGAGTAGAAGCCAGAGATATGTGGAAAATTCCAGAATGCACTCTCCTGAGTTTGTAGGTAGTTCAGAGAAAGCAGACATCCAGGATGACACCCTACACCTTGCAATCCCTTCTCCACTTGAAGGAATAAAACAAGGCAGTTTGTTCTTACCCAAATACACTGCAGCTGCTTAAATCAGAAGATAGGAAAACCTTGCTCAGGATCAATTGTCTCCTGCCATTATTAGTACTAAATAAAAAATAAGTGCTCTTTCCAGGTCTTGTAAAATGTTTCCCTCATTCACTTTGATTATACAACTCTTATTTTTCTGTGCATAACTGGCACTGTTTTCCCATGCAATTTGAAAAAGTGAACATTAAGTTCTATCTTGTAATTACAACCATTTCAGCACAGGTTCCTTCCCAGTGTGACTAGTGAAATGTGAAGATAAAACCTAGCTTGCTTTTTGGACATCAGTTTGCTGCTGTTCAATTGTGTGGTCTAAACACTAGGACTCTTGAACTTAAGACTACGCTACCCTAACGATGCAACACATAACCTAGGTCTGATTGTTAATGAGTAAATTGATTATTAATGAGTAAAATGAGTATTCCTTTTGTTAAAGTGATGATTAAATAATTGATAAATAATACTGGTAGTTCAGAAGTGAAGGGTTGCAAGCTAGCAGAACTCTTGAGGTATCACTGAGTAAAAATGATTCTTTATGGAACTTATTAAACATACAGATACAAAGGCACTGGCTTAGATATTCTTAAATCAATTGTTTGTAGTAATGTTTGAGAATTCATTCTTAAATGTAAGAGTTTTCTTTTATCACACTTATCTCCATTGTAAGTATGATATAGTATGTTAAGGAATACTTTAGTTGAAAAATACTGTCTCCTATGATTTCAACTTATTACACCAATATACATAGAATAGAGAAAATAGCTCTGTTTAGGAACAATTATGTATTAACTTATGTTTTTAATTTGTCTAAAAGATGAGTGCATGTACTGAAAGAGTTCACCAACACACACACACACACACACACACACACAGATACACAGACACACTGAGAAGGACTAGAATTTAAATATGGGGAGTTGATCAAATTGCTTACCAATATTGTTACAACATACATGGCAAAGACAGCATTGTTTAAGGCCTAAGAATTTTTGTAGCTACCCATTTGTACTGACAGACATTTCATTTGCATCAAGCAAACTGATAGATGTTGTAGATATACATTGATTTTTAGGTAGATAGTGCCCTAGGTAGTAGTATGACATTCTGCCTTTTTCTTCTCTGTGAATAAGTGAGCCAGGCTGAATATAAATTAGCACTGTTCATCAGGCTATTGTGAATGTACCACTGAGAGTCAAATTGTCAGTCTGGTATCTGACATAAAACAGTGAGGATCTGGTTTTGGTCTCTGGGAAATATCACTCTGTGGAGTTCATGGCAAGCAGCTGTCAGATTTCCCTCCTGTCACACTAGAATTACACAACGTTCTTCAAAACATTTATAATTAACTCTAAACACAAGTTCAAAGAATCTTTTTCTATGACCACATAATGTAATATTTAGGACGCTGTGAACTTTGATGTATATTTTCTTTCTCTCAGTGTTCAATTTCTTTAAAATAAAAATGGAACTTACTTTGCAATAATAGTATTCATCGGATAACTTGAAGGTCAGCAAAATAGAGGCGACACTTAGCACAGTACTCTGCACACTGTACTTGGCATGTGCAATCGATGTTAGTTATAATTATGAAGACAATTACTATTATTTAACTACAATAGGTGATCCAGAAGCCAGAACAATGCATACAAGGAAAATGTTAAGATGATAAATGTTAGTTTCATCCTATGAATTCACTTGACTCTTTTACCTTTTACATTTTAGATCCTTTGCTTCTGACATTCAGTGGAGTTTCTACATACAGCAAATTCTACATGCAACAGACTTCTTTATTTTTGATAAATAGATCAAGTTATGTTGATCAAGAATAAACTGGCACACTCTGAAAAGGACTCACACACCTACTGTTTACATACGTGGGCTATGAGTCGAGCTGCCTCAGTTCAGATATTGATTTCACAGCCTAGTAGATCTATAACTTTGAATGGGTGACCTAATCTGTCTTTGTCAAAATTTGCTTTTTGAAAAATGGAAAGTATCTCACTGATTTTAGTCCCATCGTTAAGGTTTTGGAAAACATTGGAATAGTCACTAAAAATGGATGATTTTAGCTGAACTATCTTCAACTTTTCATTTCTTTAGTTCCATTCCACTCATATGTTAACCAAAACTTGAGTTCTAGAAAGTTTACTTCTGAGACAGTTATAAGGCAAACAGAAGAATGTGAGAAGTAAAACGTACAAGAAACAAAACAAAGTATGTTTCACAGTCAAAACTGAATTACTTATTACATGTGATTTATATTAAAAAGAAAGTATTTATTCAAAATACAGGAGCTATTTACTTCTTATACACTGAATTGAGAATAACTATCCACAACATGACATTCCCATATTATTGATCCATTATTGGAGGTAGCAAAGAGTTAATATAAGTGGGTAATGTGATATTTGGTGGAATTGGCAATTTTGATATGTGTAAGGAGAAAATAGTGTTAATTATTTGTTAAGTGTAACTAAAGAATCATAGTAAAAGATGAAAAGAAAATTTTTATTTTAAAATAAGACCTATCACAAAATAAATAAAGGAATGAACATCAATAAGAATATATATTTTATTATGTATTTATTGTGTTACCATTTTTTTGTTAGGAGAAATAAACAATTGGTGAAATGTTCCCATTTGATTGAGTAAACTTTGGTGTCTACCTAACATATAATTATTAAAGTAATAACATATAATAATATAAGGAACCAGGTAAATTAAATTCAAAAAATTATTGACAATATAATAAATAATCATTCCTTTTGAGATCCAGTGAAAATTTGTGACAGATAATTAAAAAGATGAATCTTACGTACACAATATAAAAAAGTGAAAGACAAGTAAATTATTTTAGAAGTAATAGCAACTCATGTAAACTATAAAAACCTCATGTAAATTATTCATCTTTTACCCTCAGAGAGTTTTGATATGTAATTAACCATAGCTAAAATTCATTTTAGCTGTGTCACGGGATTAGTTTATAAAAAATATTTTAAACAATAAGTTATGTTTTAAATATTTATGTATACAATTGTGCATTGTCTTATTATGGATGCTATTATTATATGATAGTTTTAATTGGACTGGAAATGTTTTGAGAATAGAAAATAATATATCTCTTTTTATTTTTTGCAAAAATTGTGAGAGTATGTTTCAGTAATTTTAAGAAAATAGAAACAACAAAAATAAATATTTGAGATATTTTATATATTGCTTGATTTTATTTTAAAATGACATATTTTTATTTTAAAATAAGTGTAGCTTTCAATGCAGTTGCAATAAGTAATAGCCAGATATTCCATTGTCCAAAGTACTTCAAAGATATTATATATCAAAGTTGTTGCACAACATTTTCACTAAGATATTGAACTTATCAAGACATCCAATTTTCTCTACTGAAAGAAACTCTCATCACCATTTTATGGTTACAGATATATCCCTCTTTAAACATTGAATATCTCTAATTTGTCATCTATTTCTATAGTTTTGTATTTCTAGAATAATATATAAATGGAACACCAAATCTGTTATCTTTTTTAGGTTTCTATTTTTTATCAGTACATGTTTGTAATGCATAATGATTGCATTCCCTGTGAGGCACTGGTGCATTTACACAGCACATGTTCATTTACAGTTCATCTTCTCACCTTCTTCTCGTCTCCCTCCTCCTCCCTTCTCTTGATTCCCTACCCTACTGCAAAATATCTCCTGAACTTAGTATTTTTCAGAACAATTGCCTGAAGATTTATCTAGGTTGATGTGTGTTTCAATTGTTCATTTCTTTTTACTTTTCAGCACTAGTCCATACAGATTGCTTAATGAATCACTCACTAGAAGGGCATCTGGGTTATTTCCATTTGGGGTTATCATAAAGAAGTGTGCTATGAATATTCATGTTCATTATTTGTATGAACATATGCATCATCTCTCAGAGATAAATGCTAGTGAGTACAATTCTATTTTATATGATGGTTACCTCTTTACTTTTAAAAGAAACTGCCAAAATATTTTCAAGGATAATTTGGAATACATGGTTGTAATGTGTGAATGATCCAGAATCTCTATATCTTTGCCAACTAGAAGTTTTGCCATTATTTTTTGTAGTTATTCTTGTAAGTGTGCAGTTGTATCTCACTGTGATTTTAATTTGCATATTCCTAATGACTATTGGTGTTGAATCTCTTTTTATGTGCTTATTTTCCATTTCCAAATCTTCTCCTACAAAATTTTCTCCCATGTTTTGTTTTATTTACCACCTTTATAATTTTTATGTGAAACACTTTTGTCTTAAAGGAGAAGACTAATGAATTTAAGTTAGTAGCTTTTTTCAGATATTAATCTTCTATTAGACATGTGGCTTAAAACTAATCACTGTGAAGCTTTCTTAGTCTATTAAAATGTTATCTTGTAGATCAAATAAAATTTAATAAATTCATCATTTTTCAGTTTATGAATCATTCATTTGGGATCAAAACTAAGAAATCTTTTCCTCATCTTAGATTTCAAATATTTTTACATTAAATTTTAAAATTTTATAATGTTACACTGAAGGCATTGATGTATATTAATTTTGGGATAAAATGAAAGCTTTAGACCAAATCTTTATTTTTACTGTCCATTTGTCCCAGCAACATTTTGAAAAAGGGAATTGTTCCTTCACTGAGTTGTATTTACTACTTTATCAGAATCACTTGTCTTTTTAGTGGCTCAATTTTGAGAATTTTGAGTTCGCTTCATTAATCTATGTGTCTACCCTTCTGTGAATACTGGCAAGTTTCACTTACTGTATACTGTTTTGAAATGAGACGAAATGATTTCTTGAACTTTATTCATGCTTATAAAATTGTTTTGGCTAATCCAATTCCTTGGTGTTTCAGATGTGTTTTAGACATATATTTCTGTCTACCAAACTTTCTTGATAAAATTTGAGAGGAACTTCATTAAACCTGTAATATCAAAGCAGGATGAATTGTTATATTTACTATACTAAGAAATTCAGTCCATGAGCAAAATACATCTTTCCAATTATTTTGATTTTTTATTTCTTTTGACAGTGTTTTGTCATTTTCAAAATATGTATTCTATCACTGTCTTATTAACTTTACATCAAAGTATTTTAAAAACGAGCAAAAGAGGTGATGATAATTGGTATTTAAAGATATTTGATGTCCATGCATCATTGCTCTGTATACATTTACTTACTTTTGTAAGTTCACTTGCTTCTTTGCTGAGTTACTATTGATAGAGGTCATTTAGTAGATCTCTAGAAAAACTACATAGTCACAGCAGCTACTGATATATGTATGATGCACCCTTGCTTTTCCTAGTCTTGGCCTATTAAAACAGGCAGCCTGTGCTAAGTAAGCGTGTTGACTGCAGACGTGCTTGCTTTGTTGCTTATCTTAGGAGGAGAGTATTTGGTTTTTCATCATTAAATAATATGAGATATTTTGTAAATGTTTCTGATGAATTTACAAAATTATCATTTATTCTACTTATTGAGCACTTTATAAATCAGTGCTAATTCTGTGAAGTGTTTTTCATGTAGATTGATATCAATTCTTTTCTTTTGCCCTCAAATATGATTAATTAGCAGATATTGAACAAGTCTTGTATCTTTGGCAAAAAGTGTAAACTAATGTTTAAATAAAATAAAATTATTAAAGTAAAAGTCATGTTGTCAGTATTCCCCCTAAAAATATTCTCTCTTCCTTCAAAATACTTATTTTAATTGTTCTTGCCACCTTGTGAAGCAGCTATGAAAGTCATCTTTATGAGTGTCTTTATGGGGTTTGACCAAAAATTCTGTAAATTCTCCCGAGGCCCATCCAACTGAAAGGTGGGTGTATAAAAACATTCCAAGATGTCTTCATTCACCTTGTACACTGAATCTGGCATTGTGCAAATTCTCGCTCTTCCCCATAGTCAGAATGGCCATGAAAGCTAAATATTTTGAATCAATTCAGGACTGAGACATGATAATGCACTTAAAGTCATTTTCAAGACACTGCTTCTCCAATTACTTTAGAAAGTGGCAAAATATAGTGGTATAAATGAGTTCAAAGCAACCAAATGATGAAGGTAAATAATTACAATGTTTCTTCTACTGTAATAGTTTTTTTTTTTAAAAAAAATTCACTATGTTTCAATCACGTCTCAAAATAGGCATATATATATATATATATATATATATATATATATATATATATACATAATGAGTTTGTTGTCAATGTATCTAGTCACCAATCTCTGATAGAACAAATGTACACAAAAGCATGAATTTCCTTCATTACTGCTAGCACAAAAGGCATTCTGCAGCTCACGATCAGGGTAAGTTTGACATGCATTTTGCAGGCCATGGATCAAGAATAATCTTAACTTTCAATGACTACAGTTTAAGAAATATATTCCATAATACTATAGCTGCCATATGTTTTGATTACTCTGATGGATCTTTGCAAATAAGTTGCAAACATTTTTGGAAAAGATTTAATATTTTAGATGTCTTTAAGATTATTCATGAGTCAATGGGAGAAAGTTAAATTGTTCATATTGATAGAATTTTGTAATCAATTGGTTCCAATCCCCATAGATAACTTTGATAGGTTCAAGACTTCAGTGGAGAAAATGATTGCAGAAGTTACGGAAGTAGCAAGAGAACTAGGGTTAGAAGTAGAGCAGAAGATATGACTGAATTACTGCAGTGTCATAATAAAAGTTTAATAAATTTGGCATTGCTAGATATGGATAAGCAAAGAAAGCAGTCTTCTGGGATGCAATCCACCTCAGAATAGTGGTTCTACACTTTGTCGAAATGTCAACAAAGGAGTGAGAATTAGTTGATAAAAAAAAAAAAGCAGCAGAGTTTGAGAGGATTAACCCAATTTCAAAAGATTTCATTAGTTTTCCAACACTGAAAAAAATACCTAGGAAAATAAACTGATAAGGAAGAAAGATTTATCTTGGCTATTGGATTCAGAAGTGTGAGACACTGACTTCTGATTTTAAAAGTTGCTTGTCCTGTGGCATCACAGTACATGAGGCAGAGGAAGCCATTCAACTTATGACACAAAAACAAAACAGAAAAAGGAAGGGTAAGATCCTAATTCAGTATCCTTTCACGGCCATAGTCCGCTGACCTCACTTACTTCCATCAGGCTCTTCCACCTCTTATTCGTGTCACTACCCACCAACAGTACCACAGCTGGCAAACAGGACTTTAACTAATGAGTTTTTTTTTTTTTTGGAGACAATCCAGATGTAAATAATAGCAGGTACAATGCTTGAAAATAATATATTAGAAAAATAATCATATGTTGTAGTCAGGGTTTGCAAGGAGAACGAGACAATATGGGACACATAATTTATAGTAGTATTTTGTAATAGATACTCACCCAAGAGTTAAATACAAGAAGTGTGGGAGACTCAAGGAATCCAGCTGAGGGCCTGGATCCCACAGCAATGTCCTGTATGAGTCCAGTTGAAGACCTAGAGTCCATGACAGTGTCCCCAATGAGTCCAACTGGCAGCCTAAAGCCCATGACAATGACTCACAAAAGTCTGTTTCACAGATCTGTGCATGGAAAGTAGAAAGTCTGTGCCAGTGGGATGAAGAATCTGTGCCAGCAGGATGAGGGTCCTGCACTGGAACCAAGGAATAAAGCTCAGAATAAGGACTAGAGCTCCCTTGAACAGTACCACAGCCATCCTCAGCTACAGCAAGGTCCCAAGCTTGACAGTGAGAACAGGCGAGTTCAGATCAGGAAGCCAGCATGACAAACTTTTCCTGTAGGTTTAACAGTACACCATTCTTCCTTGTGGATCCAGAAAGCAATGCTCAATGTAAGGAACAGAGACCCCATGAAGTGAACTTCAGCCATTCTCGGTGACAACAAGGTCCTGAGCTCCTCTGACAATGAGAACAGACAAGCTCATATCTGGAAAGAAGCTCAAACACTCCTACAGGAGAACCAATGGCAACAGAAGAACCAACAACACCATGGAAAACCAAAAATGCATTTTTATCTTGGTAACAGTCCTCAGGTGGGCCATCCACACTCAGTACCACACTGATAGAGTTCAGCTGGTGTTACAAGTTGACCACCAGTTATCAACCCACCACATCACATATAAAGAGTTTATGCTGTTATTAACACTATTATTTCTTGTTACATTTGTATTTCTTGTTGTGTAGAGGTGGGTAAAAAGATAAAATGAAAATTTGTAGTTTGATAACATAGTTATGTCACAAGAAAGTAAAAATTAAAAAGATGTTGAAATTGACGTATCCTACCCATACCTATTGGTAACAGTCTGTTTCTTTATTTTGGACATTTAAAAGTATTTTTTAGTTACTGTGGACTCAGTTTTTATTCTGTGGACCAGAATAAAGCAAATCTCTTAATGAAGTGGGTCACATGAATTTTTTGGTTTTCTGTTATTGATCATGATCACCAACTTGATTGGATTAGGTCTTATAGAGAGGCAGTTGCACCGCAAAGCAGTGACCTCACAGGTTGATGAATATCTGGTGGACTATTGGGGCCAAGACTGAACTGGAGAAAATGTATCATGGGGTTTTTGCCCTCATCCCTGAATCCCAGTCACCAGGAGTCTAGCAGCTTTCCTCCACCATGCTTTTCACCATGATGTTTCTCACTTGGATCTGGCTGACTATAGAGTGAGACTTCTCAAACTTTGAGTCAAAATAAGCCTTTCTGCATTTAAATTGTGGGTTAAGGTATTCTGAGGCAGCAGTAAAAAAGTTGATCAATGCACTGCGCATATAAAGTCTATCAAATATGCAGTAATTTCATATTTAAAAAATTATATCCCTTGGTTATTGCTGAAAACATAGCGATTGAAATTTTAGCAAGTTGTAATATTTTTGCTGGTGGACAGTCTTGCCTAGATGTTGATGGTTTCTGGCAAGCAATTATTGAATTTAGTCTGTACATTGTTAGTCCTTTAAAAATATTTCCACTGGGAATGCAGTGTTATTACAATTGTCCTAAAACATAAAAACACTCTGAAGTTCTTATTCACCTAAAAAATGTATCATATTTTTATAAGATGAAGCTTGGCACTTGAAGTAGAAATTTCTAGTCCTTTATATACTCTAATGATGACAGTTCTCTCTCTTTTGTTCTATCATTTCAATTAAGTATGTGCAATTAAATGCAAAAAGGGAAATACACCAAATATTCCAATTTCTTTAATCTAACCACATTTTGCTTCAAATCTTGTAGCAACCTTGAGAACCTTGTAACCTTGAGAATCACCTCTTACAAGGTCAACTTTATTAGAGGATTTAAAATTTGTGAGGGAAAGAGAAGAGAGATATTAATGATTAGTAGACCACTGATATAGAAGAGAGATAGCATGAATGATTTGAAATTCAATCATCCATGTAAGTGAGGGTTGTCTTTGTTTTTAAAGCTTTCTGAAGTACATTAGTTAAAAATCAAGGAGAAAGTGAACAATTTTCCTGCTTTGCAAATGTTGACCTCCCTCTGTTCTTTACCCTCTACATTCACAAGTGCATTGTTTTTTTTTTTTTTTTGAGACAGGGTCTCACTATGCAGTTCAGGATGACCTTGGGCTCACTTTGTAGCCCAAAGTGGTCTCGAACTTGCAATGATCCCCTTGCTCCTGCCTCCCAAGTGCTGGGATTACAGGAGTGCGCCATCATGCCCAGCTGCATCATTCTTATCTCTGATGATAATTTCTGAACATTAACTACTTCCACATATGGAGTATTCTTACTCAAAAAAAAAGATCCCTTTTGGCTTTGTAAGTCCAGAAACATTAACTCTTAGAAATTTTAATAGTCAAGAAAAATAGTAGATTTCAATCATCTAAAATTTCTTCTCAGTGAAATAAATGATCTTCATACAGCAGGCTCTTGTTCCAACACTATCTGGTTCCAAAGTCATATTTATGATCAGTCATGAAACTGTGCTTTAATTATAAAAGCAATGTTTTTACCATTCCTTAATTAGACCTCTGGTATACAATGTAGATATGTTTATCTCAATCACTGAAGATGTTACTGCTTTGTTTTCTTCACTCCTTTCCCAAGCACTGTATTAGCTTTTCAGTGGCTGGGACAAAATACCTAACAGACACAATTTAAAGAAAAAAAAGGTGTATTTTGTTTAATGATTTCAGTTGGTTCCAAGAAAGAAACATCACAGCAAAAGGACAAGTCAAAAAGTAGCTGCTGAACCCAGACCAGCTGGGAAACAGAGAGCAGGAAGAGAACCAGAGAAGTTACCTTCTTCAAAGCCTCACTTCCTGTGATGTACTTTCTCCAGTCGGTTCCCAGTTCCTAATAGTACATTTAGGTCTGAATTCATCAATAGACTATAATCAATTGGTGAGGTCAATATCTCATGACCTACTAATATTCCAAAAACCTGGGACCTCTAAATCTCTGAGCTCTTTGGGGGACAGTTTTGATCTAAATCATTAAAAGTGCTGTCAGTTTCCTGAAAGATTAAAGTATAAACTATAAATTATTATCTTTAGCTCTATGCCTCACTTTCACTCTTAACAATTTCCTTTAATAATTCTTTAGGGAATACTATGGTATCTCCAAATATCACTAGTTTATATTTATCCTATAATTTTCCCAGGAGCTTTCCCTACATCAACTCATAGGTGATTGACTCATTCTTAATCATCAAGTTCTTTTAATGACGTCTTACCACTGTCTTTAGACAATACCGTATTGATTGGTTGATAGGTCAAAGATCTGAAAGCTCAGCCTATTTCTTCCCCTACTCAGAGGCATAGAAGCTATGTCTTTGGGATCATTTTGATAATCAGACTTATGAGGCACAAATAGATTTTAATCTAATGCTATTCTACTTAGCTTTATAAATATACACAAGGGAGGAGATAAAGCAAGCACAGCAGGTTCATCTATTCAGAGTTTACCAGCCAGCAAAACAAAATGATTTTCTTCCTTTACAGGTTTAGCATAGATAGATTATCCAGAAAAGAGCCAAAAAACTCACCCATTATCTTGACACATGATAAATCCTTGATCTCACCCTTCTTTTATGTTACTTTAGCCATGCAACCAAGGGCAAACAAACTCCTCCCCCAGTTATATCTCTGCACAAGAATTGAAACAGGCTCAATACAGTTAATTTATCTTAACAAGCCTATTTTCTGAAAAACAGTTTTAGGGAGACTGAGGACACTTTCATTCAACAAAGTCCTGATGTTAGTTTTTGTTACTTAGCCTTCGCCTGTAAAATTTAGTAGAGGACTCTGATTTTGTATTAATTCTCATTCTCTCTTAGTGAATCCAGAACATAGAATTTCTTCTTTGGTAATACTGAGTTACCACGTTCTCCAAATGTATAAATTCAAGCTCTAATCCTTCTTGTGATGCTGTTTGGAGATGGGGCCTTTGGACAATAATACATGTTTCCATCTGTGAGACCTCATGATGAGATCAGTGCCCATATAGCAAAAAGAAAGAACATCAGGGCTCTTGCTCTCTCTCTCTCTCTCTCTCTGCCTCCCATGTGATGTCATAGCAAACATAAACTGCAAAGTCAGTAAGTCTTCAGCAGACTTTGATCATTCATGTCCCCTGAGACATTCATATTCCAGCATATAGAACCATAAAACAGTGAATGTCTGTTGATTAAACAGTCTGAACTAAGAAACATGTTTTTCATGTACACAATTGAGCATTACTAAACTCCCAAGCATAGTCCTACACCAAGATTGTGTACACCAGCTATCACCAAACTCAGTTGGCTTTTCACCTCTACTTCAAAATCTTCTCACTATTTTGCCACATAGACGAGTTTGCTCTGTTAGCTGTTTGGAAGTAGTTCGTTTGGTTTCGGGGTAATTGACTTCAGTTCACTTTGCCAAGTTGATTCTAGTTAACTCATTATACAAAAGGTATTGTAAACACTGTTTACAAATACAAGATAAGCTGGTTATATATTGCATATATCTACTCAACTCACATAATGCTCCACATCCTATCATATTTTACTTGTAAAAAATCTAAGTTCATAAAAATTACTAACAATTTAAAACACTGAATTCTGGAATTATACCAAGTAGAAAATCCTTTTCAGTGTCAGGACTCATATAACTCTGCATAGGTTGCACTATCCAAAAATAGATCTTGATTATGAACACTTGTGTGGAACAAGACTACTGAAAACTATCTTTAAGGAAACACTAATACTAATCCAGAATATGCATATTAAATGGAAAATTATCAATTGTCTCATTATAAATTGGGATAGAAATTAGAAACATTTTAGGAGGAAATACTGTTTAAAACATTTACTTTACTTTGATTTCTTTACTTTTTATTTTCTTATTTTTTACTTATTTTACTTATTTTCTAGTGCGGTACATTGAGCCTAGGGTCTTGGCTATGCTAGGCAAGCACTTTCCTAGCCAGAAACGTATTTTAGAAGAGAAGTAAACCTTATATCATTCTACAAAATGTAGGCATATACCCTGTTTAAGAAAATATGGTTTTGAAATATTCTTTATCTTAGAAATATTATGTGGTGAAATACTGAGACCCATCTTATTTTTAATTAGTTACTCATAATTTTTACATTGATTCCTTCTTTAATTCTAGCCATTAGTTGATTTTACTCAACTTCAAATGTCTTCAGAATAATATGACTTAAGGGGAAGTGTAAAGTTTCAATTTAATATAAGAAATGAGGAAATAGTTTTATAATATAAACATTATTTAGGGAGATTTTATATTTCTCTAATACACCAGTGAAGCTAAAATGTTATAGTACAGCCTTTAAAATAGAGGTAGTATGTTTTTATGGTTTCATTTGCCATTCACTGTCCTTTTTATGCTTCTATCATAACACGGTGAAGTCCTTCCTCTCTGCATTTTGTGAAGCTCTGGCTTATGTGCCTTATCACTGTTTTTAGTGTAAATTATATTAATGCTTCTTAATAAATGATTTCTTTTTATTTTATGACAGTGGAAGCCTAATCAATAAGCATTTAAAATGAGCTCTATCAGTTAATTTCCCCCAATTTCATTTGCATCTGTTAATTAGTGTACTCTATGACATTTATGAGATTATCTTTTCTAACAACAAAATCATGATGACAATAACAATGAGAACAGAAAACAGATTACAGATTGCTTTCTACTAGTTATTTGATACATTTTAGATTGGATACAGCAAATTCATCTAAGCTACACAGAACTCAGAGTAGAATATTAGTTTGTATGTACTAATGTTTCTGGTGTTAAAAACACATTACTAATCTTTGTTCTATCAAGTCAAGTGTTAATGACTTGTTCACAGGGAATGTCAGGGAAGTATCAATTTAAATAAAAGCATGAAGAGAGGAAAATAGATAAATTGTGTATAACTCCAAGCAAAGCCAATGAGAGAGAAATGAAATATACAGATACTTACAATTGATATAAACGTGGAAAAGGAAAATAACATCAAGGCTTTTCTGACTTCATAAAAAGGGAGCCATTTAAACTGGATTCATTTAAAGTTTTAATCATTCTTTTGAAGAGAAGCTTATAAATGAGAGCAATGTAAAAAGAAACCTTAAAATGGAACAATATAACCTATATTACTGCATTTTTTAGTTTGTTTACTTTTTAATAAAATAAAACCTTCCTTTTCTGCCAATAACCCATGATAATAGGAATATTTTAATTCCCATTTTTCATTTGGAAATTGTTTTTTGGTCATTTATCCATATTACCTGAATGAATCATGACTATTCTGGTGGATGAAATAATTGTCAACTCAGAACACCGAGCTGAACTGAGTCAGCGTGGTGCTGAGGGTTGAAGGCCTGCCTGAGGATTGGTGTCAACAACATGAAAGGAGAACTATGAATGGGATCGGTGAATATACCTAAATTGTACTAATAATTACCATTTTAAAAGCAGAGAGAGAACTGGAGGGGAAGATGGCACGCTGTTCCTGGAGAAGCTTGTCGTGGTGGGTTATGAACTCGGCTGTTACCATGGGAGGAGTGTGGGTCTTTGCTGTTACTGAGGACTTGCAGGAGACATTGCTGCAGGCTCTATCCCTTCAGCTGGACTTGGGGAAGACTTTGACGAGGGCAGATTTTCGGCTGGACTCCAGCAGGACACTGCCGTAGGATCAAGACCTGTAGCTGTATTCCTTGGGTCTCTAGTGTGTGGACAAATCTCCTGCAATCTTCTGCATTTGACTCATTGGGTGAACATTATAAAATAATTCTGTAAATGTCGTGTCCTATATTAAATCCCTTATTCCCTTATTTCCTTGTAAACCCCGACTACAGTTATTCATTCTGTGTCACTGTGGAAGTGACAGTAACATCATTTTTTAGATAGGGGCTTCCTAAATAGAACTGTGCAAAAAACCTAGAACATTTCAAAAAACCAAGTTTGCAACAATACTAGTATAATATCTGCTGAAAATAGAACTTTTTCTTTTCTTTTTCTTTCACATGACTTGTGAGTGCTTCTGGAATCATTTGAAATGTTCTGAAATGATGGGCTTCCACCCTGTAAATATCTTTCATGCATTGTAATACCAACCTCCAGCATCCTGTGAAGAAGACCCTGTGTACACTGAAGTCACTGTTGTCTAATAATTTCCAGTATGTAATATTTAATTTGACTCTGAAGAGAGGATGCTTCAACTTCTATAACTCTACTAATCTACTTCATCTCCCTCCTCCTCATTTCAATTCTACTATCATTTGCCAAGAGTTGATCAGCAGAACTGATTACTGAATTTCCTGTTCATTTCTCAAAATTTGAACTTATATGGAAAGAGGTTTGGAAGGAAATTCAGTGGTTCTGTGTGCTCTGCTCCTGGAAATATTTCTTAATTTACCTAACAGGACACATCACTGAGTTTAAGTATTCAATTTTAAGGGAATTTCACTGCATTATTGGTGGATTAACTCCTCTGACACATGGCTTAGCACAATCTTCACTTCCTTGCACTTTCTGAACATGAATTTGGCTCAAATCCCTAACTTTCTAAACTTGTAGCTAGTCTTTCTAGTGACCATCTCAATCCAGAGGATACCTAGGCGCCAACAATGAGTCGCTATTGTGATATTACAAAGACATTTCCATTATTTGAGAAATCCCAAGGATTTTAGAAACTCCATTTCAGAAAGCCTGGACAAAAACCAGACAAATTATTACATAACAACTTGCTGTTCTATGTATTATATATTATATAACAAATCTAGCTGTTTCTCAGCTAGGTCACATTTTTGCAACCATTCTAAAGTTTTATTCTACTGGTTAACTTCTCAAATCTTGAGAACAACCAAAAAAAAAGATCAAAGACAATATAGCTGTGTTAATTAGCAATCTTCATTGTAGTCTTGTAAGTATTTTGTTTTATATTTCAAGTAAGAACATTAAAGCATTGAAAATTTAGTGAAGTTTATCCATACCAGTGAAGATTCAGAATCATTGTAAAAAGTCTGTACTGTCTAGGCACAAACTCTAGACAGATCAAGATCTAAAGTTGGTGTGGGGTATCACATCTGGAATCCTAAGTGAAAGGCTATTTTAGGATGTACTACAAGGCTGCAAGCAACAAAATTATATAGCAAAATTTTCCAAAGAGGGAAAAATGAGAAAAAATACACTAGAGATATGTTGTCTATTTCCTTTTCTTATTTTACAAGTTTACACACTCATCAGGTGTACAGGTCTGCTCTGCAGTATCATATGTGTCCTGTAGCCAAGATTATATAAATATATTTCTGCACTTTAAGATGGTTTGCATCCAAGCACTTTATTTTATGAAGAACTTGTATAATTATCTAATGGCTGCACCTCTCTTCATGATGGGAAGGCTGTTTTGACATCTAGAAAATGTTCTTTAGATTTCTTGTTGCTACAGAACACTAGAAGTTACTTAGTGACTAATGCTAGTGCACTTAAATGTAGTGCACAATGGCTCAGGGAAAAAGGCACTTATGTAAGTTCCATCTATGTCAAGAAGCTGGCAGACTCTGAGACAAATGCATTTAAAGCATATAGTATTTTCTGATATTTTCTCAGGTACTTCTAAAATGAGCTTCTATTAAAACTTCCAATTTTCTACAATAGTTAAATGTCTGCATGATTCAAAATTGCTAGACATTTCAAGAAAATAATCTGAAATGTCATAGAGATGCTATGTGTTTTGAGCCATGAGAACATACTCTAATCTTAGAGTTTGGGATTAAGATTATATTGAGTGATTTCAGGTTTTACAGTAACAAGTGATTTTGAAGGAAAACTAGTGTATGACATATTCTTTCTTTTGTCTGCAAAAAGATGATAATTCAAATTCAGATTAATGGCTATTATTTAACAAGGGTCAAAATGTTGACTGACATTTATACAGATGCTTCTTGACTTATGATGGAGCTAAGTCCAGATGATCCAAAAATGTATTGAAAATATTAAAAGGCAAAAATAAATTTATTTACTATTTTACTTTTACAAAGCAAAACAGAAAAAATGGTAGAAATAGTACAAAATTTCCAAAAAATAATGGTAAGAAATCAACACTACTTAATATATTACATAGTTATCTTAGAAATAGTTGTTCAAGTTACAAAAGCATAAAAAATGAGCAGACAAATAATTACAGCACAAACTATTCTTTGTGATTATCTGAGAATTAGTAGTATGGTTACCTATCTTGCACACTTAAGCAAACATACATTATATGTGTATACCTACAAGTTGTTTCTTCCTTTTCAGCACTTTCTTTCCCTTAAATTATTACAATATCTATTGTACACTTTGGCTCTTATTACTTTCAGGTATTATTATTATTTGTTTATTTTTTTACACTAGGGAAACAATATGATGTTTACGAATGTGAGTCAGATTTATTTCACTTATGAGTATAGTCTCAAGTTGCATCCATTTACCTATAAAAGCCTCAAGATTATCCTTTTTATAGCTTAGTAATATTCCATTGTATAAAAAACCCCCATCTTTTTCATCCATTCTGCAATTGATGGGCATTTTGTTATTTCCAAGATTTAGCTATTACAAATTGTGCTGCTATAAACATGAGTGCACATATATCACTGTGACATGACATTTTCAATTTTTCTGAGAAAATATCTAGGAGGGAAATAACTAGATTGAATGGGACTTCAAATCCTAGTTTTTTTGAGGAATCTCCATACTAATTTCCACAGTGGCCACCCCAGTCTGCAGTCCCACCAACTGGAGAAGTGTTCCTTTTCCCCAAAGACCCACCGACATTTGTATTTGGTTGATTTCTCTATGGCAGCCATTCTTTCTGGAATGAGATAGAATCTCAGTGTTGTTTTAATTTGCACTTCTTGAATGAACAATGATGATGAACATTTTTCATGTACTTATTTGCCATTTATATATCTTTGTCTGGGAGATACATATTCATCTCAGATGCCCATTTTTGGATGGGTTCTTTGAATTTGGGGCTTGATGTTTTTCTTTTTTTAATTTTTTTTTTATTTTAAACAGAATAAAACAAAAGAGGACAGATCTAAGCGGATCAGAACAGAACAATGTAAGCAACATAGCACTTCACAACAAGACAATTGGATATTAACATTAGCTATCATAATGTCTTTCTTTGAAATAGTTGAGCTTAGCTTTACACACAACAATGTCAAGCATAACAAAATAGAATAAAACCACTCAAGAAAATGGAAGTATTCCAAGGCATTTTGAACCAAATAACTGAAGATGAGCAATGGCTGCTAAATTATCTCATTTTCCATAAAAAATTTGTTTATACTATCATACATATTTAAATCCAAAAAGACACAATGTGATAGACCCAATGGTAATAGAAAAACAAGAGCATGGTAGGACTTCAGAGCAAGGTGATATTAAATCAACAATGGTTGCCATATTGTCTTTCCTTCAAAGTAACTATTCATACCATCACATATATTAAGATCAAACAAAACAGAATAAAACCATTCCAAACAATGAATGAAAACACAAGACTTCAAAGCAATATAATGGTGAACCATGATTACCATAAAATCTTCTGTGCTCTAACCATTTCTTACACTAGGGTTAGGGTATAACATATAAAGAATTGAAAAACATCAAGCCTTAGGGTATAACCCTAATCCTAACCCTAACCCTAAGGCTTGATGTTTTTCAATTCTTTATATGTACTAGATATAAGTCCTTTGACTGAGGGACTGCTGGCTAAAATTCTTTCCCATTCTGTTGATTTATTTTCACTTTGTTGATGATTTCTTTGGAAGTGCCAAAACATTTTAATAAGATGAGATATCAGTTTTTGATTCTTTGAAGCACTTTCAATGCAGTTTGCATTTTGTTCATGAAGTCTTTGCCTACCCCTATGTCTTTAAGATTTGTATCTAACTTATCTTCCAGTAGAGTTAGTGTTTCTATTTTAATATTTAGATCTTTGATCCATTTTGACTTTAGTTTAGTGTATGGTGATAGGCTTCCCTTTCAATTTCATTGAAGATTTTGAGGAGTATTAGTATTAAATCTTCTCTAAATTTCTTGTAGAGTTCAGTCATGAATCCATCAGGACCTGGGTTTTTCTTTGTTGGTAAGTTTTTAATCACTTGTTCAATTTCAGGAGCTGATATTGGGTTATACAAAATTGTTATATCTTCTTGAGTCAACTTTGGTAATTCATACATTTCTAGAAATGTGTCCATTTCCTCTGTGTTTTCCACCCTTTGTGAGTAAAGATTTTCAAAGTAGATATTTATGATCACTTCAGTTTCCATGAGCTCTGTAGTAATTTCTCTCTTTTGAGTCCTTTTTACATGAATTTGAGTTTTTTTCTTTTTCTTGATAAGGTTGTCTAGAGGTTTATCAATTTTATTTATTCTCTCAAAAAATCAACTCTTTGATTCATTAATTCTTTGTTTTCTTAGTCTCAATTATATTAATTTCTGCTCTGATTTTTATAATATCCTGTCTTCTATGAACTTTGGGTTTTACTTGTTCTTCTTTTTCTAGAAGCTTGATGTTTAGCATTAGGTTGTTTATTTGTGCTCCTTCTATTTTCTTGATGTGACAATTTGTTCCTATATATTTTCCTCTTAGGACTGCTTTCATTGCTTCCCACAGGTTTTGCTATGTTGTATCTGCAGTTCCATTGAATTGTAGGAATGGCTTAGTTTGTTCTTTAATATCACCTGTAATCCATTGATTGTTCAACAGGTTATTTAATTTCCAAGTATTTATGCATGTTTTGCAATTTCTTTTGCCATTAATTTCCAATTTCAGAGCACTATGGTCAGATAATATGCATGGGATAATCTCAATACCTTTACATTTACTTAAGAATGTTATATGAGCTAATCTATGGTTTTTTTTGGAGAATTTCCCATACACAGCTAAGAGGAATGTCTATTCTGATGTGGTTGGGTGGAATACTCTGTTAATGTTTACTAATTCCATTTATTCACAAAGTTGATTCAGTTCTGTTATTTGCTGAATTTTTGTCTAGTTGATCTATCTCTTTGTGACAATGGGGTATTAGGGTCCCCTATTACAATTGTGTTGTTGCTATTTGGTTTTTCATATCTATTAATATTTGTATTATATTGTTGGGTACTCCTATATTAGGTGCATATATGTTTATGATTGCTAGCTCTTCTTTTGAATTATTCCCCTGACAAGTAAGTAGTGACCTTCTTTATCTCTTTTGATCATTTTAGGTTTGAAGTTCACATTGTCTGCAAACAGAATAGCTATCCCTGATTTTTTTCTGGGTCCCTGTCACATGATATATTGTTTTCCATCCTTTGACTTTTAGTCTATGAGTTTCCCTTAGAGTCAGATGTGTTTCATTATTTAAGGCATATTGTTGGATCCTGTTTCTTGATCCATTCTGTCAACCTATTTCTTTTAATAGGTGAATTGAAGCCATTTACATTGATTTATATAACTGATATGTACTCATTCAACTTTTTCATGTTATTTTCCTGTTGTTGGTTTTCTGCCTTTTTCCCCTTCTTTAATTGCTTGCCCTATCTGATGGTTTCTTTCTGTTGTTCTGGGAATTACAGTCATTTTTATCTGTCTCTGGTATATCTTTCAGCACTCTCTCTAGAGTTGGTTTGGTGGAAATGAATTTCTTCAGTCGTTCTTTTTCATGGGAGTATCTTATTTCTCCATTAAATTTCAACGGGTTTTTCAGGGCACATCAATCTGAGTTGAAAGTGGTTTTCTTTCAGAGCTTGAAATACTTCACTCCAAGCTCATCTTAACTTGAGGGTTTGTGCTGAAAAGTCTGCCCTGATTTTAATGGGCTTTCCTTGATAGGTGAGTTGTGTCTTTTCTCTAATGACTTTAAGTATTCTGTTTTTTTTTTTTTTTTTTTTTTTTTTTTTTTTTTTTTTTTTTTTTTTTTTTTTTTTTTTTTGCTGTGTGTCTGAAATCTTTATTATATGTCTTGGTGTAGATTTATTTTGGATATGACCGTTTGACATTTTGTATGCCTCACTTATATGTCTATATGATTCTTTCCCCATGTTTGGGAAATTTTCTGCTATCACTTCTGTTAATATTTTACCAATGTAATTTACATTGACCCTCCATCTGATTAATTGTTCAGGTAGACTTGACCAAATTAGGGACAAATGGGGAAGTGAGTCACATAGCAAGTGAGCATTCTTATGGATCAGTGACTCTTCCTAAAGGGGGTTGGGATGATGACTCTTGGCTTTTCAAGGTGATCCATACCTAATCCTTAATGTTTATACTTAGGGTGTGGTTGCCTTATTTGCCTTCTGTCTTGAGATCTGGCCCACAGCAAGAGGTGTGTATCTCTTCCAGTCACAAGACATTTGGTCCTAAGTGGCAGCTTCCTTGAGAGCCGAGCCCTGTCTGAATGCCTATAATATTTCTAACTAGATCGGCTGCCTGTAACAGTTTTACTAGTATATATCATCACTAACAATGAGAGGGGTTCTTTTTCTTCTACACATTCATCAGCTTTCCAATACCATATTTTAACGCTCTCCTGTGATCAGTAATTTCTCCTATGTTGAAAATATTAAACTCATTATATAAGCCTTGATACTTTTATAATACTATTAATGAAATTCCCATTTCTATCCTGCAGCAAAATCCTTCCTGCTGAGAGGCTGAATTTGATTGAAGTCAATGAAAGTTGAGTATATGTAAAGGACAGAAGCCTTTGGTATCTGATAACTTTCCTTCTATTACTTCCACACTGACAAAGGTTTCTTCCCAGCTTTCATCTTTAGGTGGAACTGCTGAATACTGATGAGCATGTTTTCAACCAACTCAGTGATTGATATTTGGAAAACTTATTTGAGTATCAGCCACACAGTCCTCATTTCTACTGGGTCAGACAGTCTGCCAGAAGAAATATCTGTTTACTTTCCACAGACAAAATAAGCCAGTAAATGACCTCAGATCCCTATCATTTGCCTTACTGTTATGTGAGGTATCATTTTTTTGCTACTGCTTCAAGTGGAAGACTTGAATATCAATGAAGAATATAAGAAAATAGAAAAAAGTGAACCATTGCCAAATTTAAAATTTAAATTTATTCAGTTTGTTTCATATATTGTACTTATCACTGAGGATAAAGTCTACATATATACTGTTTTCCAGATACTGTGCCAATGGTATTAATTAATCAGTCTAATTTGACTCCTAAACTAGATGTAACATTGCTGTGTCAGACATTTCTGCCATGGTGTATTACCTCACATTGACACCAAAGCAGTGAAGTTAAAGAGCATGGATGCAAATCTCTGAAAATTTAGGTCAAAATACATTCATAAAATTATCTCAGGCATTTTGCTACTGTAAGGAAAAGTCAATCAACCCAATAGTCTACCCCAGTTATGGTGAAAGTGATATAGGGGAATGAAACTCCTGACCTACTGTATGTCTGATACACGTTTGTGTTCTCTAAAATCAAAGAATGATTTTAGGAGCAACAGAGGTTAAGAGCAGAAATATTTAATAAGAGAAAGAAAGTTTTTGTCTGAGAGAGAGACAGAAGGGGTCCTGACTGAGCTGCCAAAGATTCTATATTTTCAAGGGATTTTTATAGAGTAAAATCGAGGTGAGGCAGGTCTAAAGTGGGGAAAACTGGGGACTTGCAAGGCAGATAGACATGTGGTGGGACAGAACTATGGTCAACCAGTAAGTTTAATTGTTGACGTAAAATTGACTAAATCAGGGACAAATTGGGGAGTAAGTCAAGTGCAAGTGAGCACTCTGTATGGACCAGTGACTCTTCCCAAAGGGGGTTGATTTGATAACTCCTAGCTTTTCAAGGTGATCCATACTATATATTCCAGCACATGCACATTTTGACAAATTAAAAAAAAATTTCATTTCATTGATTTAAAAATATTGAGTTAAAAATATTGAGTTATTTTTTCAGGAAGAAAATTACAACCCACAGAAAAGATTTTCAAAATCTATTAATACCTAAAATTCACTTTTAAAGAATTTGACAGTGTTATTTTGGGGAATAAAAGTTTCTAATTCAAATATATATATGTAAGTTAGTAAAAGCACATCTCAGTGTTATGTCTGTATAAACATGTCTTAACCACTCTCCAGTGATCAGATAAATGTATTCCCTGTTCTGCCTTGGTTCATTTTGCAATTTTATCAGTGTTGACTGTGACCTTGCGTTCCTCTAAATGTCACACCACATAAGTTATAATTATTTTATGAACATATTATACCTACCATGAATTACATTTATATTTGAATTTGTCTTATACTATAAATGAATTAGATTGTGTGGATTTATCTTTCAATTCCCTATAGCAATGTTAAAGTCGTGCTAGTCATTTCAACTCAATAGCTTTTAAATTGAATGTATATTTGAATGAACAATGAATAACATTGCAGGTCTTAATTCTTCTAATTTAACAGTTGAATAAACGTTACCTTACCAGTCATGAACACCATATAATTTTTTAATTCATGTAGAAAACTGTTTTTAAAATTTTTTCCTCAAAGTTTAAGCTTGAATAAAAATTAATGATTTTATAATTTTCTCTTTTATTATTCCCTTCATATTGTCTATGGCTCATAACAGTTTTGACCTTTCTTTATTTTTAACCCCTGAATTTAAAGGATATTTTTTGGCCACTGTCTCATGAGTCCTTCAAAATAGGAACTAATTGGAACATCATTAAGAGCATGATATGACTCAAAAGAATACAAAATCTTAGCAATTGAACAGTAGTTTCCCTCTGAATCTTCAAAGAACTAGTGGTTGCTCCCTTAGTGAGAAGGGCTACATTATCATAGATTGTGTCTCTCAGTGTACTGGTAACCTGCAAGATTGCCTAACCATAAGTAGTGATCCAAGTAACTGCAGTACAGTGATTTGCCAGGTAAAAAAAAGCACAGATATATTTGAAAATTTGCAGGTCAAAGTAATGGTAAAGTCCATCTCAAAGATGCCCAAACTAAGAAAAATGTCTATTAAATTTTATAGTACAACAAAATTATCAAAGTCCCACTTCCCTTTCCACCTTTCTTTTTTTAAGTCTTGATGTGTCTTTAAGCAATTCAGAAATAATTAGCTCAGGTAAGGAAACACAAGGTTAAGATAAGGGTTAGGATATATATATATATATATATATATATATATATATATATATATAAAATTTGCCCACAGACATACATATTTAAATGTTGCATTATTTCTCTTGTGTGAGAAACCCAACAGGTAAATAAGAATCACAACTGAGGATAGCTTCTGGAAGCAGGAAAGAAAATGTTCAAGTGGGAAGGGAAATTGAAGTGGGTTCATGAATTCTATAGGAATCTAAGCAGCCAAACTGATAAATTTGAAATTTTGTTAGCTGAGCTCAGGATCACTCATATAGAGACCTCCCTGTTTCAGAGTCCCACCAAGTTATAAAGCACCAAGCACTGAACTGGAAAGTTATAAACTATGAAAAAAGAAAACCACAAAAAAATCCTGTTGGAAACAATTTAGCTAGAATCTTACATTAGTTTTTGGTTGATACCTGTATCCTGCTTCTTTAATGAACAGATTAATTTTTCTCTTGTGGGCGCAGCTCATTCTGCTTTTCTCATGGGATTGTACTCTGAGAGATTTTCCATTCTCCTGAGTCAAATACAAGACACTAGTTAAACATAGAGCTCAAGATGGTATCAGTTATGCCAAGCTACAACAAAAACAAGGGAGGGATAAGATGGAGAAGAAGGGAAGGAATAGGACTAATAAAAATTTTTTAAAAAGAATGAAAGGGAGAAAAACAACAGAAAGTGGGAATCATTCTCAGGTTTAGGTAAAAACATGCCACATCTAGGGTTTTTTGAAAAGAAGTTTCATGTTTTATCCTAATTTCTTGTTAAGCAACCCATTGAATCATTCTATGGTACCAGAGCTGTTTGGGATGTAAGGTGAAAATTTTACATTACATCCATTTCTTGGACCCATTTTTGGATCATTCTGTTAGTAAAATGTGTGTATTGGTTAAACTGTGTGATTCTTTAGGCCCCAAATCCTGACAGCCATTTATAAATAACCAACCTTGTGGCCTTCTTTTCCAACGTTCAGTAGCTAGGGCTAGACCAATCCTGGTGTGGGTATCAATCATCATGCATGCATATTTTTGTGGGTATTTGTGAGTTAAAGGACCTATGAAGTCAATTTGCAAGATAAAGTTTGGAATATCTGGTTTACAATGGGGAGCCAGTGACCTCCTAAGATACTTAGAGATATTTTCCCCACATCTCAAATGCAATCTCCTGATTGCATTTCAGATGTCTTTCCAGGTGGTGCTCGGAATTCTGATCCTGCACCACCCAGAGATAGAGCCTGTCTCTCTATGTCCTAATGTAACATGTAGCTGCAGTAATTGTCTTCCTGTTAATCAGTGGGTAACTTGAGGGTATGGTTGTGCTATGTGCCAATTTGCCTTGATTATAAGACTTGTTGGTCTTGATAAAGTTATTATCTAATCCCTTTTCAGCTTTAAAGAGGCAATATTTGTGCCTGTTGGTCCACTGTTTTTACCCTGGGGTGTTTCTGATTTGTCTCTCTGATGTGCACTAACGTGTCACCTAGCCTCATTAAGCTTTGGCAAGATGTCTCTGGACCAAATCACTTCTCCATTAATCTCAAATTTATTTTTCTGGACTGATGGCCAGATTGTAAGGCCATTATACACAGCCCTCGAATGAGCATAAAGGAGGACCACCTCTTGATTTTCAAGCAGTGATTGCTCAATTGCTAACCATGTTGGCATGCCATTTGCATTGAGCAGGCTTCTTTATTAAGTTTTTTTGGCCCATTGGATGAAATGCTGTTGGTTTCCAGTGTACTTTGGCACCTTGTTTCATGCTGACTCAACTGTGAACCATACATTTGGCCTTGGGGTCCAAATGGGGATCCTGTGAACTTGATTGGGTTTTACAGCAATCATGATCAAAGGTATTTTCAGGCCTCCTCTTTAGAGCAGGGGTCTTTTCCATCAGTCTGCAGGGCTTGTCCTCCAGCTGTACATCCCTTTAATCAATATACCATTTCAGGAGGTGGATGCCTTTGAGTTCTTGGGAGAGGGTGGACCCTAACCATGGCAATAGGTGTAAATGTGATGTCACAGTCAGCATTTGCTTATTTGGTAATAACAAAGTCATGTGTTTAAGTGCCTCATATTGGGTCCAATGATCTTTTCAAAAAGAATATTTATTTTGAGAGTAAGGAAATTACTTGATCCGAAAACCAATTGGCAGTGATTTTCAATTTTTAATGGCCCAAAGTGACCAAGATCTGTATCCATGAATGAATATTATCTCAGTTCTTTATCTCATATTGTATATCCTATGTGGTAATTTTGATAGGTTCCTACATATTCTTGAAGGGTTTGTTGGGATCTTGATTTTTTATCACCCCAAGAAAAGTTCTGTCCCATTCTAGTCACTCTGTAATTGCAATATTAGTTACAATTATAGTGTATGTATTTCTAATATTCACATAGACCAATTAGTCTCTTGAGACTTTTTTTCTATTTTTAGGAGTGTTATATTTTGTGTTTTCCTATGATTGAATTTGGTACCATTTACCCATCATTCAACATAGTATGATTTTATTCCTAGGAATTTTACATTCTGGTTTGATCCTTGAATCTTATCTGGGTTTATGGTCCATTCTCTAGATCTGAGATACATTACCAGTGTATAGAGGTCCTTTTAAAAATGTCTTGGTTTGTTACTTAATAAGATATCATCTGTGTAACGTAACATCTGACTATCAAATGTAGCTTTTCCTAATATGTCACTGAGAGTAGATTTGCTGTGACTGGGCTATTATACCCCTAAGGTACTGAAGCAATATTGTTCTCCTGCCATGAAAATGTGGTTAATTCCTGAGCTCTTTCATGTATAGGTATCCAAAATAACATGTCCTTTAAATTTATGGTGGCAAAATACCCAGTGTGATTAGTTATGATATTGATAACCTCCTCAATAGCAGGTAATGTTCCATCTACTGTGGTGATTTGTTATTCAGTACCTTGAAATCTAAAGTAAGCCTATTGGTCCCATCAACCTTTCTTACTGACCAGACCAATTATACCTATGGATTTTGTTCCTCCTAATTATGCCTTCCTTTAATAATTGCTCAATCTTCTCTGTTATCTCTTGATAGTCCCCTTTAAATGTATATTGCTTTATCCAGCTGTTTGTGGATGGTAGGCAGTTTCATAGGTTTCATGTCTATTGTTGCTAACCTAACTAAATTTTTGGCCTCTTTGATTGGACTAATCTTCTTGTATAGAACTTTTAATGGTAAGATTAATGGTACTGCATTACTCTCATGTTGTCCTTGCTTTGATCACAAAAGTGTAAGGGGATTTTAAAATGTTTATATTTCAGTAGAGTGACCATGTGTGGATAAGGTTGCTCTCCACCGTCCTCCTGTCATTATGATTAGACAAATCTAATATTAATTGGAATAAGCAAAAAATCAGGAAACAGAGCAAAGTATACAAAAAAATCTATTTACACAAATAATAGCAAAACATTTTTAAAATATTGAGAAATTATTAAACAAAAGACAACCTCTCTATATAACATCATTATTAAAATACACACAGGGGCAGTACCTTAAACCTAATTGAGAAAAGCAATGAATTTAATGGGTTTGCCTTTTCTAAAGGTAAATTCATTAGAAAAGCAGGTGATTATTCAACACAAACTGTAAAGGCAAGAAGAGCATGGAGTGAAGTATTTCAAACTAAAAAATAAGTGTTTCCAACCCAGATTTATATAGCCTTCAAAACTTTCCTTCAAAGTAGGTGGAGAAATAAAGTATTTTTATGACAAAGAACACATCAAGAAAATCATGACCCCAAACCAGCACTACAAAAAATTCTCAAGGATATCTGAGAAAGGGAGATAGACAATGAAGTCAACAATACCAAAAAATCTAATGGATGAGGAGTTAAGGACAAAGGAAGGAAAAAATGATCGGTAAGAAGCAAATAATGAAAAAAAAGTCAAAACCTTCCAATAAAAATTCTCAGTGGGAATGGTCTCTATTCTCTGATTGAAACAGTAGACTGGCAGAATGAATCAAAAACAAAATAAAAATTCAATAGCATGCAGTTTTCAATGAACACATTTAATCAAAAAAGAAATACATATTTTAAAGATCAAATGATGGAAAATATATTCTATGCAACTGAACCAAGAGAAAAGCAGAAGCAGCTATCCTAATTTATGATAGTTCCACTTAATCTATTTGAAGATAAAATAAGTAAAACTCTTGAAGACATAGGCATAGACAAGGACTTTCTGAGCAGATCCACAATTGCACAAATGACAACACCAGCCGGATGCAAGCCTATCTCTGTGAGTCAGCGTCATTCGCTGACTGCAGAGGGAGAGAACAAGACCTCACCAGGAAGCAATTCGCACTTGGAAACTACATCATTTTCATTGTTTTGTTGGGTTGGGTTTTCTTTTCTTTTTCCTTTTTTTTTTTTTGATTATGTTAAATCTTGGCATGAACAGCTATTTAAAAGATAGCAAGATATATTATGGTAGCCATTTTGGGTTTACTATTGGCTTGTAGTCCTTTACTGCATTCATTGTTTTGTTTTTATTGTTTCTATTCTATTCTGTTCTGTTTGATTTTTGCTATGTTCAAAGGTATCTGCAGCTATTTTGAAGATAACAAAAGGCATTATGGTAACTATTGTTGATTTCATAAGGTTTTGAAATCCTGTATCACTTACACTGATTTATTTTGATTGGTTTTATTCTGCTTTATTTTCCTTGGTCCTATCATTCTATCATCTATCTATCTATCTATCTATCTATCTATCTATCTATCTATATCTATTCTTTCCAGATTCTGCACTTACTGACTGGTGCCACCAACAGCCATGTTGGGGCTACCATTATTCCACACCTGGAAAGGTGACAAACTCCCAGCAGTGGAAGAATTTAGTATCACACATCCTTAACCCCAGGATCACACAATTTACATGCAGCAAGCTCTACAAAGCCCCACCTATGACTGCATGAGGCTTCAGGAGGACATTTAGATAGAAGCCACAACAAAAAATACCACAATTTTTAGCTCATAAAAACGCTCGATTTTCTGACAAATTTTCAAAGCTTTTTCTTTCCCTGCATCTTCTAACATTGCTATATCATTCTTTCTTCCAGCTGATGCTTCTGTTTCTTACTTCATTTAGAAACTTGAAGCAATTATCTTTTTCCTTTTGTTTTCACATTGCATTAAAGCCATTGAGAAATGTTTGTGTGTACTCAACCTGCTTTATTCTGGCTCTTATCTAAGGTCATTTCCTACCTGCATGTCATTCTTTCTTGCCTGTTTAAGACTATCATGCCAACAGATTAAACACTTGTTTTTCCTTTCAGCACCAAAATTTCTCTCATTTATTGTATTTATCAATTTAATAATATTAAATGATGCACAGATTACCAGTATATATTAGGCTAGCATGAGATATGGAAGAGAGAGAGAAAACAACCTTTCCTCTGTGCAGACATATATAGCAAAGTATAATAAAAGGAATATATGTTCCAGGATGAAAACCACAAAAGATACTCCAAGAAAATGCAAGGAGTATAGACTTTTATAAATACCTGTTTTTAAATATGATAAATGACACTATTAGTAAATTGTAGAAGTTATGTACGTCATAAATCTTTAGAAATTTTTTAACACATTTGCTAATATATATTAAACAGGAACCCTTAAAAGAACACTTGCTACAATATTTCATTGGAGTAGAAACTGATTAATCATTTCTGAATTGGTATTACTGACCAGGTTATCTACTCTCTTAAAACCTGATGCTATATTTGTAACTGATCTAGTTTGGATGAGTTAATTCCTAGCATATGTTAAATTGTCTTTTCTTTAGTTTTTTTCTCCAGGTTTTGAAATTTAGCTTACTTTGTTTAAATCAAGATGAGCAATACTAAGATGGAAATAATGAAATTATAACAAGAATATTTGTAAATAAAGCATTTTGATAGTCAAGCTTGTTTGGAGATGGATCTGTATTCAAAAAATTATTTTTTCATATCTTTAAAACATTTTAGAAGAGAACTTGAAATTGGTCACTGAAGGAGGTAAAATAAAACTATCCTGTGAGAAGGAAAATAGATTTCTGAATACTTTTGTGAACACTTTACAATCAATTTTCAAACAATTTTAGTGTTCTTTTTGATCATAGCTATATTTTTATTGTTTTGTTATCTCCAGGTAGAAAAATGTCCTGGTGTTCCAAACCCCAATGTAGCATCATCTTTGAAGATAAAAAATTCTTATGAAACAGTATTTTACAAAGATATCTGTTGATTATATAATCTTTTAGTTAGAAACCAATGATCAAAGAATTAACAAAAATTGCTTTGGAAGCAAATTAACATGTTTCTCCTTTATGCAAAGGATATATACTTATGTATTACCCAAGATAATATTTTTAAATATTGAAATAATATATATATATATATATATATATATATATATATATATATATATATGTATATATATAATATAGGTAATTGCATTTATTAACTTTGAGGAACAGTGTTGATGTGCAAAGACAGATGTCTTGCTTCTACACTAGACAATTCACTGATAAATTTTTTGTACATATAGGTAAATTTTTAACTGCACTTTGTTAGAGAGTGCTATACTGCATTTTTATCATAAATTAGATAATTTAAAAAGGGTCTTATGGTTTCTCTTATGTGAGAAAGCCGACATATAAATGATTCCAAGAGCAAAATAAAAGACAGATAGTGGAAAATTCTAGAGAACTAGATCTTTTGCAAATGGGTTGGGGACCCAGAGATAGAAGGGAGGCAAAGTGAGGGGAAAAATGAAAAGAGGAGAGAAGGGAAGAGGATGGGGAAAGGGGTGTAAAAGTAAACAATGTGTGTTGGGTTCTTGGGCCAACTCCCAAAGATGTGGGCAACCATTATATACAGCAAACACATACTAATAAAAATTTAAACATTATTTTTAAAATTTAAAAATTAATGAAGAAATGTTATTCACTAATTTAAATCATAGATTATTAGGAGCTGGAAAACTGTGTTTGAGTATATCAAGGAGTTCACGGGCCAGGCGGGGTGGTGCTCACCCGTAACCCCAGCACTTGGGAGGCTAAGGCAGGAGGATCTTTGTGAGTTGGAGACCAGTCTGGGCTACAAAATGAGTTCCAGACCAACCCGAACTGCATAGCGAGACCCTGTCACAAAAAGACCAAAGAAGTTTAGGGAATTGTAACTTTCAATTAATTTCAATTGTAAATTTTCTTGTGCAAAGATGCAAAATCTGCTTGTTGTCACCCTTCACCTACTGGTAGTCGGGGAAAAAAGATGTGCTATATAGAAATTTCCTTACCTAGGGGTAATGGCGCACACCTCAAATCCCTGCGCTCTACGCTGAAGTAGGAGGTCTGCAACTTAGACGCTAGCATGGATAACTTGCTCAGTGAGATCCTGCCTCAAAATAAACCACAAAAATGGGGCTGATATAGTCCAATGAGAAGGCCCTGGGTTCAGTCCCCACGATTAAAAAAGCATTCATGAGAGACATATGTATTCTTAGTTTATTCTACACTAAGGCTAAGAATTTGATAGGAGCAAATTTCTGCAGTTCGCTGGTATTTATGTTTTAAAAAGAGTTATTCAACGTTTAGTTCAATTATGACAGTATCCCAAAATCACCAAGTATTCTTACTGCCCTCTGCTAAGTGTGAATTTTTCATTTTTACTTTGAAGCTTCCTGGGGGAGCACTCCAATTTCTGAAGTTTGTCCAAAGCCACAGAATTAACGAGTGGTGAAATTTGAATTTAAAACTAGGTCTGCTTGATTCTGGAGCGATTACCTGATATATTGAGGTGACTCTGCCAAGCAGTAGGTTTGAGGGTGAAACTGAAAGATAGATCAAAAACTGCAACTGATCAGTCAAAATTCAAATCTAAATGAAATTCCTTCTGGCTTTAAAGTTTATCATGCAGAAAATTTGTCTTTCACAATCAAGTTGCAATATTTAAAAATAAAGTAGAAAATTTACAAAATTTCAAATTAAGCAAAATCAGAAGTTCAGGATTTCTTTTTCAAAGTCATAAAAATACAAAGAAAAATTTTATGGAAACCTTCCAAAATTTTATGGGAATTTTGTAATAATGGGAATTTTGTGATAAACTCTATTCAGTGTTTTCTCCCACATAATTGTGTTGCATATCACATATACTCTGACTTGCTCATTGAAGTGTCCAGATTATGACTCTACTACCCAGACTTTCCTTCCATATGGACATTTAGAAAGAAAATAAGATGGTCTTTTATTAAGGAAATATGAAATGGAGAATAGCATTGTGAACCCAAAATTGCCTGAACCTTAATTACTTTACCCCTAAAATTTTTTTTTCAGAATATTTATTCAGAAAATGATTCAGACACATTGGTACCTTAAGGAACTTTTTTCTTTGTGACGTCTGTACTGAAGTGTACCAGGCGAAGGCCATTTGTATTTTATTTTATTCTTTACTGCATAATGTCAGTCAAAATCATAGTAGAACTCAAAATATTATATACTCTCCAGACACTCTCAATGTATTAGCACTTGAAATACTTCCCACAAAATTGTTTTAAAATCCAAAATAATTCAATAGATTTTTGCCCATTTATTAAACAGGGTGGTAGTTTCCCAGCCACTTTTATTCTTGAGTCTATTTCTGCTGAACCAGTTTCAGCTGTAACTACAAAAAAAGGGCAGTATTTAAAAAGTAAAAAATGCAAAAAATTTTAAGTGTGACACATTGTTACCAATGACAAACACAACTGTGATATCAAGAAAGACAAGCAAAATGTATCTATCTTCTAGCAAATCCACAAGAAGTTAGGAATAGCTAAATAATAATTAGGATGCAGCAATATGATAAATAATATGAATCATTAAAACCAATTTCCAGTTTTTGGAGCTATCGCTTTCCGATAGAGTTTTGTACAATAAAGATTTATTCCATCTATGCATTATTTATTATGACCAATAGTCACATATTTGGAATCTGGCCAGTGCGTTTGATTAATTCACTATTAACCTCACACAATTGAAATAAATTAAAATTTATACTTAACTACATGTTTGTTTCTCAAAAATCATCTAACAAAGAAAGAATTAAAAATGTTTAAAAACAATAGTTGTGATACAGAAACATTAAACACATTTTGTGTGAATGCGGGAAAATACACGTATGTGTTTACTCACACATACACAAAAAGAAATTTGAATTTCATTCTTTATTTAAATCAATTGTTTTTATTTAAATATTGAGCAAAAAAGGAAACTATCTTATTTTTCATTATTTTAGTTATAGAAAAATATTATTTTAGAGATTATGTAAATAACAATATTTAAATGATTTATATCACTAAATTTATGCTGTGGTCTGTATATTAGTTCCTCTTAAAATTATGATACAACTTGGTGTGAATGTCATAAATTAGTGATGTTTGAAAATGAAAATTTTGTAAGATAATTAGATTAGATGAGATCATTAGGATAGGATTCCATGATTGCTTTATATAGAGGAAAAGAGACTCAGCATTTTCTTGAGAAGATAGAGTTTCAATAAGGAAACTCTCATCTGATCTCACCAGAAGGAACCAACCAATCTCGTACTTTTCAACCTTCCAAATCACAGACAAAATCAACTTTTATTCTTTGTAAGGGAACATTAAGTTTTAAAAAAACAACCTCCAGAATGATTTCTATGTGATGCAGGTATACTTTGCTTGGGTGTCTTCCTGAAAGAGGTAAAGTCACATTACAGTGATGTACATCCATGCATACAGATGTGCAATTCACAGTAAGTAAGCTATGGAGACAGCTGGATGCTAATCAACAGCTGAAGGGATAGAGAAAATGTGGCATATATACACATTGGAGTATTAGGCATAATGAGGGGTAAATCTGAGGCATTTGTGGGAAAATAGATGAATCTAGAGACAATCATGTCAAGTGAAAAAAATTAGACATGGAGGACTAAATATCACATGGCTTCTCTCACATTAGAGACCAAAGATCTAAACAATTTAAAAAGTGAAATAAGAGACAAGTGGTAGAAAACTGAGCAGGGGTAGACTCTGCAGAGACGTAAAGGAGATCTAGATAAAGAAGAAGAGAATGTAGAGACCAAAAAGGGATAAAAAATAAGCAAGATAGACCCATTCTTCAGATTTAATATAATTATTATCACAAGCACATTTAAACAAAATAATGAAACTTTAAAAATAACTTTGTTTTATTAATCTTTACATAAATAAGTAAACAATTCAGTTATAACAACAGGAAGCAGACTAAGACAATCATCTGAAAAATATTTAAAAATTGCATCTTGTTTATGATTATTTTATTTCTTCTGTTTCAGATGATAAATAAACAATCACTTGGATTAGTACTGACACAAACCTGATCTGAGTCGTTAGTTATAGCATTAAAATTTATTAATGACATCCCATAATGATAAGAATCTTGTCTACAGTACTATTTTCAGATATATTTGGAAAATGTTACTGGATTTTCTCACAGATCACATCACAAGGGTTTAAAATTTATTAATGGAAAACTGAAACTCATTTTACTTCTTCTTATGATTGATTCATTTTTACTGTTATATTATTCTTCCAATTTTTTTAAATCCTCAATTCTTGCTGAAAGCCTAGTTTTTGATGGAAGAACTGTCTCAAATGACTAACAATGAACCAATTCAATAAAATATTTGAACCAAATATTTAATTACAAAACAAAATGCAATCATTCTCTACATTAAAATACTTCTTGCTATTTTATAATATCAGAGATGTCCTTCTGTTTGATAGTTTACAGCTAATTTTGTGATCTGACAACACTATTTCTGCTTTGCAAAACAGTTTCCAAAGATTATGTTTTTTCATTTCTGATATTTTTCATATAGATTTTTCACTAATGCTCATATGTTACACATTTGAACAAACTAATATTCATTAGTCTATAAAAGTTATTGTGTTACTTTTGACATTATACATGAAAATCAGATTTATGCCTGCATCGCTATTGTATTTTCTGGAATCAACGAGATCTATGAACCAGGCTGTATCAGGAGGTGTTTAATATAATATTCATTTATCTATATTTGCAGGGAAATATAAAGGAAAGATTATTATTTGTAGAAACTAAGGGGCCTCAGGATTCTCCAGAACACTCTCTCTCTCTCTCTCTCTGGGTCTTTCTCTGGGTCTCTCTCATACTCTCTATAATTCTGGCATAATAGAAATATATATTTATATTAAAATGCTTGTGTATTCAACACATAAATATGTATCATATCAGGGTAAATATATTAATTTCTTTATATAAATGCATTATAATTTAAAATCTATATGAAGGAAAACCATTAGAAGTTACATGAAAGAAAATAAACTTTATAATAGCTTTAACTGAATATATAATTTTTATATGACTGTTTTCCCATGCAAGAATGTGCATTTAGACTGCCTCAGCCACCAGAAGCAAGATGATACTGCCCATTTTCAGTGTAATTAGGAAAAAATGGCAAAGAAACCTACAAAAAAGCTTTTGAGGTTCAAAATGGCAATAATTTTGTAATAATATTGTTTTGATGGGAAAATATATTTCAAAGCCTGAGTGTTATGGATTGTTATGTCTAATTAAAGAAGACTTTTATGTCATTCCTTTGACCTTTTTCTTTGTCAATCACAAACAAATTAAATTTCTACAATTCAAAAGACAATGAGAAACATTTTTAAAAAATGCCAAAGGAAACAAAGCAATGAGTTGGGATCCTGTGATAGCTCTCTGAAAGAAAGTTCTAACCTGTATACCCCACAGATTTTATCTCCATTCTCTCTGGTGATCCATTGAATATGGGAGAAGAAAACTACAAGTTTAAGACAGCGTGTAAATATCTTGGGAACACAGAAAAAATTAGTGCTTTCCTCATGTCAGTTTGGAAACAGAAATAGCCCTGTTGGCAGCCTCACTTAATTTGTTAGATATAAACTATTTCCACAGATGTTCTCTCTACGTGAAAGCCCACCTGGCTGTTCTCGGTGAGATTCTCCATCTTATTTGAAACTTGTAGTTTTCTTCTCCCATAGTTGAAGTTGTGACAGGAAGGAATTACAAAGATCAGGACTCACATATTTCGGAGAATATTAGTGTGGGGATGGTGCTGGAAAGAACCGGGTAGGTATTTTAGGAGACAATACCATTAACTAATAGATGGTCAGGCAATGCAGTCAAATCTGTGACAACAGAGATGTCATTCAATGAACAAATAGAAAAGGAAGACATTCTTTAGGAACTGCATTTAATCATAATTTAAAATATTTTCAAAGTAAAGAAAAAAATTGAATTTTTTCCTATGGTTAAATTTTGTAAATATATCAGTTTTTGATCTTGTTCTTACAGAGTTACCTTACAAATCACCTAATCAAGAGATGAAATGACCAGTACAGAGATCAAGAGATGAAATGAAGAAGAAATGTATATTCTCAAGTATTAAGTGGCAGACGCAGGAACAGAAGCCATTTTCTGGCTTTCCTGTGACTTTTCTCTACTATCTTTCTGCCACCCTGTCTTTTTTAAAGCACCATTTTTGAATTTTGTATGTGCTTGACGGGTAAACACCAAGGATATGTCATTCTTGACTTAAAGGGATGTTTCAAATTGCTGTGTTAGGAGTACCTTCTGCCTCTGGGTTTACTGCAGAAATTAAAGGCCACTTTTATTAATAACAAAACTCAAAGTAAATTATTCCCTTAGAAATCACCTTTGAAGATTTTATTGTCAACCTGTTTATTATGTATTAAAATTAAGTGGGAAAAATCATGGTTTTCAACTCAAATTTATGTGAAGTTCATCTAACTTTTATCTTTTATACTGTAACATTTTTTGAGAGAAATGTCTGACATTAAAAAGAAACTGTACAATACATTTTTTCTTTAATTTCAATGTATGCTTTATAAAGCATCTTCTTCAAAGCTTAACTCTCCAACCGATTGCTTCAGGCAAAAAATAATGAAAGCCATTATTTTTTCTTCTGATTTTTGTTACAATTTTGTCTTCTTTGTTGTAAAAGCATAGGCATAGAAATGAGCAAAATATCTCTTGAGTTCTAATTTTTGTTTTTTCTTTGAACTTTATACGATTCTAATTTTGCCAGTGTTCCTGAGTTTTGGTTTTGAAACTATGTATTTTACAGCCATATATTACTTCAAATCATTCTTTTCTTAAATTTCTAATGTATATTGAAAAAACATTATAAAACTAGATAAAATATGCCATGAACACCTATGCAAATTTTACAGTAAATGTTTTTAAAGATTAAAATCTTGATTGGTTGGAAGTCCAAACATGCAATAATACATACAATCCAAATCAGCAATAGCAACAAAAGGAAGGGAATCAATAAAGCAGGTGGATTCCACAGATTGGCTCTCTGCTTTGCAATGTTTGAGCCAATAGGCTTCTAACACAGCAAAATGTAAATTGATTTTCATCAGAAATTGACCGAGAGGTATCAAGACTATAAATTACATTTTAAATAATATCTTTGTACCTGTTAAACTTTAACATGAATTTGAATCTTGTATAGAAATTATTTAGGTTACTTTTTAATAGCTTTGAAATATCTTCATGAATGCGCTTAGTATAAATGCAGCTGAGTGGAAAATAAGGACATAATGCTTACACTTGTCTACACTTCTATGGCAAATATCTAAAAGACTAATCAATATGAATGCAACTCACTACAAAAGTACGCTGTTAAACTTTGTTTCTCAAGAGTGAAATAAATACATACAGCTTATATAATGTGTGATGGATTAAAAGTTACTTTACTAAATTATCTTCAAGTAAATTATACTAAAATAAAATAAAACAGTTCAAAAGAAAACAAATATGCTCACAGAAAATACCAAAGAAAAATGATTTGATTAGTGAGTACTGCTCTCCAGTTATGACAAAAATAATACAGACAATAAAGAAAAAGAGAACTCATCTCATTTCATGATGAGACCATTACTTTGATATTATAACCTGCAAAGATCATTCCAAGAAAATAAATGCATAAGCCAATACTTCTCATGAATATTGATGCAAGTTAACATTTAAATTAAGCATAGGCAAATCAAAACACAGTAGATATAAATAAAATGCATTATGATTCTGGGAATCATAGTAAGAGTGTAAGGTCATGGAAATATTTGAAAACTATAGTGCTTAATGGCATTAATTAAATAAAAGACAAATATGATCAATTTAATAGATAGATTTGATGAAAATAATCTCTTCAAGATGAAAATGTTAATGCTTAAAATGAAAAAATAAAACTTTCCATCATTTTCAGATAACTTCATTTCATATGTACAATGTATCAAAGAGTCTATAAATAATGATTAGATTAATCATGCTCACAGCATTGATGGATAGAAGATGAACACTGGAAAGTACATTTTTCTATATTAGCATCAAGAATTGAGAAAATATCTAAAATAATTTAAAAGCTTAGAATATATAGGAATAAATCCATTAAATGTCAAACTATTTATTTTGAAAGATGTTAGGAATTACTTTTCAAATCAGAAGTCCTAGGACTGAACCTAACACATACCAGGCACTGCCGATGTGCAATAGTAGATTTATACATCAGATTCTTTCACAGAATTCATCAGGATCTGTTGGGCAAATAATTCACTTACATTGCCTCACTTGGCAGGAAGGAAATAATATTATTATGAATAAAATATTGTACAATGTTGTACAATATATATATATATCTTACATATCTGGTTCTTTATGGAGAACCAGAATTTTAGAAGACTGTCTGTTTATGTGGAGAAAAATGGTTACTGAGAAAGAAAATAATCTTTCCATGTAAAAATATGAAGGACATGCATTAACCTAATATACACATGTAAACTCATAACCTATGTGGCAATAGAAAATAGAAAGCATGTAGTATAATATGCCATTTAGTTTACTGTTAAAGCACATTTAAAGTAGAATTATGGCATATTTCAAAGATACTCCTTAAAAGAGCATACTTAATTATTGTGTTGAATGTGGATATATTGAAATATTATGTTTTTTAGATTTTAAATAACTAAATCATTCTGAAAAGAATAGACATGTATAATTTCCTTAAATTATAATAAAGTTTACATGCAATAATCTTTACTTTTTAAAATGTGTAGTATGATGTATATTCAGAAATTAGTTATACAGTCATCAGCTAAGATTTATAATATTTTACTACAACTAGGTTTCCATTTGTCCCTTTATAAACAAGCTACTCATTCTCTTGATCTTTCCCAAACCCTTCAACTCCTGGCAACAGCTAATCAGGGTTATTTGAAGGATTTATTTATTTATTTATTTATTTATTTATTTATTTTTGAGACAAAGTTCTTGATCTGTAGCTTGGGCTGAACTTGAACTATATATTATAGGCCAGGCTGGATTCAAACTCACAGTGATCCTCCTGCCTCAGAATCTTGAGTGCTGAGATTACGGGCATGCACTACCATGCCCAGCTCAACTTTTATTTTTATTTATATATGTTTAGAATATGTAATGAGCCCATGTACATAATGCATCTTAAATCTTTTTATGACCCTCCATTTCTTGGCCTCTTTCCATTTGCAAAAGATTATTTATCTGTTGCTTATCTTGCTTTTAAATTTACCTTTACTTTGGATTTCTCATATAAGAGAGGCCACATGATATTTAGGGTTGTGTATCTAACTTATTTCTTTTAACAGTACAGCCATGAGGCTGTAGTGCATTCATTTTGTTACAAGTGATTTATTTATTCTTCTTTATGACAGAGTAGTAGTACAGTATGTGTAAACACTGCATTTCTTTATTCATTTGTTGATGGACATATAGGTCCTTCCAAGATTTAGCTGGTATGAATTATGTTGCTATTAACATGAGTATGTCTGTATCACTGTAGTATGATATATTTAACTCTTTTGAGTGGATACCAAGAAGGAGAGTAACTGGATCAAATGAAATTCCTGTCTTTAGCTTTTTTAAGGAATCTCAATACTGATTTCCAGTCATTCTTCTTTTTTGGAAATGCAAAATGCAGATCACTGTTTCAGAATTCTTTTATCTCTCAAAAATGATATTTTTCAGATGTTTCCATGTAGTTTCATTTATCATGGTCTTTTTCTTTTGTTTGGTAAACAATTTCCAATGAAATTGTAAAGCACAAGTGGTTAACATTTGTACTTTTATTAAATTTGGAAATGGCAAATGAAGATGCTAAGAAAATTGATGAAAGGTCCTTTTTATTGAAATATGTATTCATTCATTTTTTCTAACTGTTAAGAAATGAAATGCCAGGTCACAGGTTTGCATGACTACTTCTTAAACTATCAGTTGATTCCCCAAAGTACTGTGTCATTTGTATTTTCATTTTAAATGTGTAAATTGCACCATGAATTTATATACTCTTAGCACATGGTAATATCAGTCTTTCCAACGTAGCAATTTTTGCATAAGCATCAACGCTAAAAGGAAATTATTGATACAATGCTGGAGGGTGAGTACATAACGTCCAAGGATACTGAGCTGAATAAAAAAGATTCTTATTAAAAGGTTGCATACTGTGATATCATATGCCTTTATGTATTCAATCCTATAAATACAGAAATATAGTGATAAGGATTGTTAAAATTCATGGAATTGTATGTGAAGAGGATAATATAAAAGGTTAAAAACAAAAATAACAGATTGCTAAACTATTACAATCAATGAGAATGTAAGTATTTCATGGCAAATAATTTTCCTTAATGAATAAGAATGTCTCTGGCATGGTGACTCACACATGTAATCCGAGCACTCCGGAAACTGAGGTAGGAGGATCAAAATTAGTTCAAAGCCAGCCTGGGCTACAAAGTGAATTTAAGGCCAGTCTTAATTGTATAATGAAACACTGTCGAGAGAGAGAGAAAGAGAGAGAGAGAGAGAGAGAGAGAGAGAGAGAGAATTTTACATTGGTATGTTGAAAATCTAATACTTTGATCAAGACTTTTGATTGTCACTTTCAGAGATATTTAAATTGTTTTATGTATTCTGAATAGGAGTCCTTTATGAGCTACCTACTGGGAAAATATTCAAATTTTGGTAATGGTCAGTTATTTTCTTTCATTTGTAGTTGATACTATTTTATTATAATTTAAAAAGTATGTTTTTTTTTAACCAAAGCAAAATTTCTGTCCTTTGTTTTCTGTAAAATTTTTTATGAAAAGTTATTTTGTCATAAAATTTTGTCTTAGTTCTTTTAGATCTATAAAATTTTTGTGTAATTTTTGGCATAAAATCTTCTTTTGTATATGTTGTTAAATCTCATTGTTTCATAGAAATAACCAGCTTTCTACCAGTTTTTCCTGCCAAAATTATTTTTATGTATTGAATCATTTCGATAGCTCTTGTGAAAAATCAGTTGAGCACACACATATCCCTGGTAACTTTTCTAATCCATTTATTTAATGTCCGTCTTTCTGCCAATTCTGTATTTTCTTTGTTGCTCTTGATTCAGTTGTAAAACCAAGCCAATGATACAAGCAAGAACTAAAGAAGAAAGAAGTCAAACATACAATTCATAAAATGAAAGAACTAATAACTATTTTTTCTTTTTTGAATTTTATTGGAGCATTTTAGATATACGTAGTGACGACAAACATCATATGGGATTTGTACCTGTGCATGGTATATCTTGCTTCTGTTTTTTTCTCATAAAAATAAATGAAATAGATTAAACATTATGAAATAGTTGCTTTTTAAATCCACCAAATCTACAAGTCTTATGCAGGAAAATCAAGAGTACAGTAGAGAAAGAGAGACAGAGAGAAAGAGAAACAGAGAGAAAGAGAGAGATTACAACTGATACTACATAAGTACAAAGGTTTATTAGAAATCATTGTGAACAACTATAAATCAACAAGATGGAAAACCTAGAACTAGTAGATAGTTATAGGAACTAATAACCTACTAAAATGAAACCTCAAGACATGGAAAACCTGAAAAACAATGTGTACAGAAATCAAGTAGTTTTCCAACAAAGGTAAGAACCCAATAGCTTCATAATGAATTCTAACAAACTTTTAAAGAATTGAAACACAGTCTTCACAAATAATTCCACAATTTGAAAGGAAGGAAGTTTTCTCAGCTCATTTCCTCAAATAAGCTTGACTTTGCTATCAAAATCAGTTGAAGGCATAAAAATAGATAAAACTATAGACAAATATTCCTAAGAAGGACAGATATAAAATCTCCAACAAAACAATAGCAAATAGTATTCAATGGGACAGTAAAAATATATTCCATGGTTCATTTTGATTTAAGCCAGGAATATATACTGGTTCAGGAACATATGACTGGTAAATCAGTGGGTGTATTTTATCACTTTTATAGAATGACAAAACACATAATTCTCTCAATAGATGAAAAAAAGTATTCTACAAATTTCAGCATTCCTTCAAGATAAACTTTGAACAAACTAAGTGTAAAAACACTGCACTTTGATGCACTGAAGACTGTATTGAGAAACTGACAGGCATTATCCTGTGGAGTGGAGGAAAACTGAAACTGTTTCTGCTATGAACAAGAACAAGATAAGGCTGTGAACTTCGGAGCTCATGTTTACCATAGTATAATAAGTGTAACCCAGACAAATAAGACAAGTGTGAAAAATTAAGGAGATACAAATGGGAAAGGGGTCAGCCAAATTATCACTGTTTGTAAAGGACATGATTTTATACAAAGAAAAATCTAAGGACTTCACTGAGCAATTATTTCATTAAGGTTTTAGGATATGAAGTTAATATGCAAAATTAATAGCATTTTATAAAGTAATGATCTTTCTGAGAAAGAAATCAAGAAAGCAATGCCATTCACAATACCTATGAAAATGTATAAAATATCTAGAAATATATTTAAACAAGCGAATGAATTGTCTATAGAATGACAATTACAAAACACCATTGAGAGAAATTGAAGAGGAAACAAAGTGAAGTGAAATACATAAAATGTTCACCAATGAGATTAATTAATATTGCTAAAATATCCATAGTACTCAAAGCAGTTTATAAATTCAATACAATACCTAGAAAAAAGTAATGAAAGCCTTTCAAATAGAAAATCCCCTAAAATCATGATCAGCATGAAAGCTCCTTCAAAAAAAAAAAAGAAATAAAAAAAAATGGGAAACATAAGTCAAAACAAATATGTAAATATCACAATGTGTGATCTCAAAAGATACTACCAATCTCTAGAAAGCAAAGCTACATGGCGCTGGCATGGAAGCTGACATAGAGACCAATGAAATAAGATTACAGATAGAATTTTTGCTCATCTACACCCAAAATATTTTTTCAACAAAAGCATCAAAACTTCTATTTCTAAAAATTTTCATTATTTCAAAAAATGTCATGGTTTTTCCATAGTGATTTTTGAAGTGTAAACAGTCTTTTCATTAAATGGGTCAGGAAAAAATGGATGTCCATATAAAAAAATAAACAGACCACTATAACTCACCACATACAAAAATCAACCCAAAATGATTCAAAGATCTAAATGTAGGACCCAAAATTCTAAAATTCTTAAAGATAAGAGAAATGTAGGAAGAAAATGTGATGTGTAAATATTTTTGTAAGACTTCAAAATTATAGGCAACAAAAGCTGTAACTATACAAATGGAACTGTATTAATGTAAGAAGCTTCTGCGGGGCAAAGAAAGCAGTAAATGAAGAGACTGTCTGCAGATTAGGAAAATATCTGCGGATTTTATCTTACAAGTTCTTAATGTTGAGATTTAAAAAACTCACGAAGCTAAACAGAAAAACAATCCACTTAGAATGGGTAGATGATCTGAATGAGCCTTTTTCATAAGATGCACAAATAGTCAACAAGAAATGTGAAAAAGCTCAATGCCACTGATCATCAGAAAAATACAAATCCAGACAACAATGTGATATCATCTTATTCCTGTTAGAAGGGCTATAACCAAAAGAGAAAAATGTATACTGGGAAGGTACAGGGAGGGAACTTTTACATAATATGAGCGAGAGTACAAATTAGACCATCAATATGGAAAACTCTGAAGGTACCTGTAAAAATTACAAATGAAACTTCATGTAATACAACTATTGAGTATATAGTCAAAGGAAATTACCTTAATATATTAAAGACATTCCTGACTTTTGATGTTTATTGTTTTACTTTTTCCAATAAGGAAGACATGAAACTAAAAGAGGTCCATAAATAAATGACTCTGTAAAGAAAATGTATTATGTATCCACAATGGAATATTATTAAGCTATCAAAAGGTGGCTTATGAAAAACCGTCACATGCAGCAGCATGAATACAAGTGCAGGACAGTATATGAAGTGCACTAAATCTGACACAAAATGTTTTAAAAATTTAACATCGCTAGAAAAATTTATTTTTAAAAAAGTAGAATAGTAGTCAGTAGCAAGTGTAAGGATGAAGGAGGAATAGGGTGAGGGGCTGAATAAGGGACACAAAAATACTATTACGCAGGAGGAATAGATTCGAATGTACTACAGCACAGTAGGGTGTACAGTTTAATAAGGAACTGGAAGAGAGAAGTTTGTAGGTTTCCAACATAAAGAAATGATCAGTGTTAATGAGATGTAAATGCTAATTATTTTGATTGTGTGTGTGTGTGTGTGTGTGTGTGTGTGTGTGTGTGATGCTGGACCTTGAACCTAGTTCCTTAGCCATGAAAAAGCAGTCTACCACTAAGCCATATCTGTAGTACTAATTTTCCCGATGTGACCATCACACATTGTGTCAAGTATCAAATTATCACTCCAGAATTACATAATAACTATATAAAGTTAATACATTTCAGTGGCAAATCAGGTACCGTAAATTTTCGAACCTTATGTTTCTGCTTCAAACTGTCTTGATTATTCCAACTCTTTCGTTTCTCCACATATTTTAAAGAGTTAGTATTTCAAGTATTTTTAAAACTGTAATTTGTGAAGAATTTCTAGATTAATAATATTGACATCCAGTCTGTGTACATATCTAATCTCTGAATCTATTCGAAGTTTTAAAAACTTAATAATATTTATTAGGTATAGGTTTTATGAAGTATTTTTTGTAGTTATGTTTTTATTTTTTGTGTGTGTTTGTTTTTGTCCTTTTGAGAAAGGATCTCACTACGCAGTTCACGCTGATCTTAAACTCAGTTGGTAGCCCGGGCTGTCCTGGAACTAGCTGTGCCGAAATCCAGCTGTTTCCCCACTCAGGCTGCATTTAGGTTTTTAGTACTAACATAGATAGTATCATTATACTGTTGTTGGCTACAGTACGTTTCATTTTAAGACATTTTTTTCTGTACCTATTAAGGTGACCATTTATTTCTGCATCTACTTTGTTCATTTGTGTTGTCTTTTTATCTTTAAACATGAGAACAACTTCACTTTCCTAGAATAAACTTAATGTCAGTGGTTAACTCTTTTTATTAGAACAGATATGCCGTTAAAAATGGTTACATTCATCACATAACGTATCTTTGATTCTTTTTATCTCCTTTCCTCCCCTTCTCTGTCTTCATCTTTGTCGTTTGCGATACATAATGATTGTGTTTTTCATGGAGACTTGTAAGTGTCACAATTACTTTATATATTATTTCTAGTTACTTTAGGATTCAAATGGCTAATGTTTTGCAAGAATTTGAGGGTATATATTTGTGAGAAATATTCGTAGGCAATTTTAGTTATCTGTATTCTCTTTACTGGTTTTCATTTCAAGTAAAATTGTTTTTTTTAAAAAAAACTGTATTTCCTATAATCCATAGTCAATTCATTTATATCTTAGATCACTTACTATTTATAATATTTGCTATTTGTTATTATTGACACTTCTGAAAATCATTCATTAGGCATTGATGGCAAAATAGAGTGCCTGAAATCTGACATTTATGTGTTCTCTTTACTCACAACCTCTTTATGAAAGAGACACAGTGACAATATTTTAACTCTTTTAAACTAGAAATTAGGATCACATGTTAGATTTTCCCAGATCTTATGATTTCCTTGTCTATGAAGTTTTCACCACCATCCCTTGTGGCCAGAAAATTTCTCAAAACACTTAAATTACATAGATTGCTTATTCTAGTTGCTGAAAACTTGCTGTTGTGATCCATTTTAGCTTACTTTGAATTCTTCAAGCAATAAGCACTGCGGAAGATTTGTAAAGGTAGGTCTCCCAATAGAAATATGATAAATTATTCCAGCATATTTTCTAGAATGAAGACAATTTCAAATTGTGCTTCCCCTATATATTATTGCTACTCTCCAAACTTAATCCTAGCATGGTTCCAAGTTGCAGAATCATTTAAGGAAAATAAATGAAAATTTTGCCTCATGGAGCCTCTTAGAAGTCTAGCAGTCATTTGAGACAAAATGTAGGGACATCAGAATAAAAACAGCATATGTGCCTGTCCATTTCTGAGTTTTATATTTACTTCAAAATAAAATGAGTAAGATCTTACATAAGTTACATTCATATAAATTTTATAATAAAAATATGTCAGATTTTAAAGATTTTCATATTATATAGCATACTTTGGTAGAAATTAGATTATTTTTCTATGCATATATAGTGAATAGCATAAATAATTACATAAAACATGAGAATGGACCTAGTAAAAGTTTATTCTTAGTTCTTAAAAATCATTAGCTTTCATTAAACATGTTGGATAATAAGAAGTACTGTAAGGAAAAAAAATGCAACAATTTGGAGAAATCAAATAGTGGCCAGGAAAGAAACCAGGAAAGAACTTAGAAAGTTCTATTCTGGTTTAGAGTTTCATAAAGGGCTTGATACTTGGGATATGCCAAATAAATACAAGGGAAATTAAAAGCAGTAGAAGCAGGAAAGCAATAAACCTTTTCCTATCAATAAAATACAAATGAGTTAAAAGTAGATTAATATTCACATATATACAAACAGATAAAACTTAGAGCTAGAATTACATAACATAAATATTCCAGATGCTTCCTGAATAATATCATAGTTTGTTTGTAGCTTTTAGGAGAAAGGCTGTTTGACATGTGTTAGTCATTGTTCTGTTACTGGGGGACAAATACCTGAAAACCATATTTTAACAGTGAAGATGTTTATTTAACTTACCATTTCCAATGGGGTTTAGTCCTTGGTTGTCTGGCTTCAAGCAGACAGACCTTTGTGGAAGGGGATAGCATAGGAAAGATTCCCAACACATGACATCCAGAAAACAGGGATAGAAGGGAAGAGCTGATATTCTTCTCAATAGACTTCTTCTCCCAAATGCCCATTCAGCCATGAATTCATCAATGAATCATCCAGTGGATTAATATGCACACCCATGGTCCAATCACATTCTAAAGCCCACTTTTAAATACATGATAATTCTTGGGAAGATTTTAGATATAAATCACAATACCAAGTGTTAGTATTTATTTTGGTTCTCTGAATCACCACAATTTTCACTCTGATAAACATTTTAGAACTGCAACAATCCTTCCAACCATTCATCTTGGTGAAGCGCTGTGTTCTAAAAGCTGGCAAATATTTTACACTCTGAGATCTCTCCATACATAAAAGAAATTGAGAAAGACAAATGTTTATGAGAAATTCATATAGAAAAGTAGTTTTCCATCAATAAATTGTGATATCAATAGGGTGATAAAGGGGATATTTCTGCAAATATTCTTTCAAGAATAGGAGATTTATGCTATGGTAGGCTAAAAATTGCTTGTAAAATACAGCAAATTAATGCTTCTAATAAAAGTTAAACATTAGTATTATGTAGAATATTTGAAGGTTCAAGTAAGACATTCTTTTCATGTTGCATTCATTTTCAGAAGTATGTGGTACTAAGTTTGTCCTAACTTATAGGAAAAATCTTCCTATAACCTTTCATCTATTCATGTCTCAGAATATCACTGCTATTGAAAGCTCAATTTTATTTGGAAGCAACAGAACACAATTTCTACTTTCTGCCTTTTACTCTTTTGTGCTCTCCCCCTCTTTTGGATTTCATGTTCAACAATATTTTCTACTTTTTAACTATCTATAGTCTTGTTGCAGTATCTGGTACATGATTGATTATGTGGACTACATCCTTAGCTAATAATCATTTTTTCTCAGTTTTACTATTTCACTGCAAAACTAAGGTACTCTTTAAGGAACAATTTATATTGAAACACAGGCATAAAGAATTGTAGTGCACATTAGCATATTTAATACTAAGGAATCTTTCAGCAAAGAAAGCTAATTAACTTCATAAAATCACAGTTCTACAATTGTAAGTGACCAATTTATATGTTAAGTTATTTATAAAGTTTCGATATTATTACTCTATCTGAGGAATATCTGTGAGAAGTTTTCCCATTCTGTAGGTTGGCTTTTCATTCTATTGATTGTTTCCTTTACTGTATGGATTTGCAATTTGCTATAATTCTATTTGCTAATTCTAAACATTATTTCTTCTGCAGTTGGGGTTTAGTTAAAAAAATCTTTGTTTATGCCTACTATCTGAAGAGTTTTTTTCTATTTCATCTTTCACCATCTTAAAGTTTTCTCTTTTAATATTTAAATCTTTGACCTATTTTGATCTTAGTTTATTACATGATGAGACATATTTGCTAAGTTCAATCTTATATAACCAGTTTCCCAATATCATTTTTTTTGAAAAGTCTATCTTTCCTTCAGTGTGTATTTTGGACTCTGTCAAAAATCAGATAGCCAAGTGTATCTAGTGTTGTTTCTGAACTCTATCCTATTCCATTAATCTACGCGCCTCTTTTTGTGTGTATACTATGCTATTTAGGCAAGATTCATTTGTAGTATAACTTGAAATCAAATAATTTGATGTCTCCAGCTTTGCTTTTGTTGCCCAGATTTGCTTTTGCTACTCTGCCTCTCTTCTGAGTCCAAATAAGTTTTAGGATTCTTTCTTTATTTCTATGAGGAGCACTGTTGGTACTTTGGTTGAGATTACATTAGATTTTATATATCAATTTCAAAGTATAGCCATTGGACAATATTGGTTTTGCCATTACAGGAACAGTGGGTATCTTTCCATTTTTTAATGTCTTCCTTGAATTCCTTCAGAGTACTATGGGTTTTGTTCTAGTAGCTTTTCATTTTCTTGGTCCGGTTAGCTCCTAAGTAATTTGTCTTGAAGTTATTGTAAATGGTATTGTCTTCATTTTTTTGGTGAGATCATTATTGCTTTATAGGAAATCATCTATTGATTTTGTAACATGATACATTTCTGAATTTGGTTATTAGTTGTAGGAAGCTTTAGGGCATTTTGGGGGTATCCTACATAAAGGGTCTTGTCACCTATGGATAAGGACAGGTTGACTTCTTTCTTTCCTCTAGCATCATTTTTTATTTCTTTATCTTGCCTGATTTCTCTGGCTAAAGTTTGAAGTACTGTATTAAAAAGGAGCGATAATATTTGACAAACTTGTTTTGTTCCTGATATTAGAATAAAATCTTTCAGTTTTCCATATTTAGTATTTTACCAGTACATTTTTCATAAATGACTGTTAACATAGGATAAAGTCCTCCTATCCTATTTTCTTCAAGGTTTTTAAAACTGATGAACTAATGTTGATTTTATCAGATGCTTTTTCTGTGTCTGTAGAGATTATCATGTGATTTTTCCTCTTGCTTCTGTTTATACATTACAATTTGATACATTTATACATGATACATTATATTTATTAATTTCTCTTTGTTGAACTATCTGTACATCACTGGAATGAAGCCTACTTGGTCACAACATATGCCGTTTTTGACGATTTTTTTGTATTCTCTTTGCCAGTATCTTGTTGGAATCTTTATGTCTGTCCATTTTCTACACAATTAGTATTGTGTATAACACATATTTTTTAAATAGTGCTTTATCCTCAAACTTACATTCACTCTGTCAGATGTAAGTTTCTCAATTCTTAGACAACTGTTAGAAACTTTGTTCAGGGAAATTCATAATAAATTGTCAAAGTTTGAGCTTTAGTATTGTTCTTTTCCAGAGAATTTGTTTCATAAAAATTTTCTGAAGAGGCAATATTTTGTACTTGAGTAGACACACTGCTGATCACAGAGCAAATCTTTCCCACTACTGTATTTGTAAATAAAATTTGGAACAAAGGTGTAGCTATTTATTTCTAAATCTTACCTGTAGCTTCCTCAGTGGTATGAAATTGAGTAGCTGTAACCAAGTCCTAATGGTGCACAGAACTGAAAGTATTTACTAACTTGCAGAAAACATTGCTATGCCCTGTTTTAAACTGTGAGATTTCTAATAGGATCTGGGCCACAACTGCAGAGATTTCTTTCCTTCTTTACCAGAGATTATTTTTCAGTAAAACACCTTAGATAACACCAAGTAATAAGAGAAAATATTGTTGTGATTCCTAAATTAGCAAAGCAAATATGGGATACAATGTACCCTTCAATGACGGTTTTTGTATTCAAAGTCAAAGACAGCCTACATTTCCAAAGTTGAATACATGTAACCTACTGGTGTTTTATTTATGTCTGAGATGGTAGAACCAACATATTAATATATCTCTGTGTCAGTTTATTTATTAAATCCACAATGTAAAATATCATTTCAATCAACTTGGAAGAAATTAATGTATCAATGAAGATGAAAATAAGATTTTATTTTGTACAATTCTGTTCATAAGGGTGCATAAGCAATAAAGTTTTGGGTCAGAGATGTAGCTAACCAGCACACCTCCTGCCTGGCAAGTGCATGGTTGTGACTTTGATTCCTTGCTCCCAGGAAAAACAAAATAAGAAAACTTTTCATACAGGAAGGCAGCATATTTATCAAGAGTCAGCTAGATTATTTAAGATTAATCCCACTCATTTCAAAACAGTCCTTAAAAATATTTGCCATTATAACTGTAGTACTTTTTATAGAAATAACAAAGCTATTGAAACATATTCTCATTTTTGAAATTCCAGCACTCATTTCTCTAAAGTAAATAGATTCTAGTGGCTTTTAGGTCTCCAATAAGTAATATATTTATATTAAATATTACTTTAGTATCTTTTCACTTTTTAAAAAAAATTTTTGAGGAAGTACAAATTTGAGGTCATGTTCATGAAAGTACTGACTAGTTATTCTTTGCTAATTTAGAAACTTGTATCTGCAAAAGTGAACTTTGCATATAAGTTGCATACATAACAAGTGCTGGCAGAATAATTTGACATACGTTTTCTTATTATTTTTGTTAGTATTTCTTATAAATTTTCAATATTACAAGTATTTTCATTTACATAGTAAGATATGTTTAAAACTAAATTTTAGATTAGTATTCACGTTTTCAAATTTTGCATTTATGCAATGATTTTATAGCACTAAAATTTGGCTACCAGTTACCTTGTTTACAAGTATTTTTTAATGCACATTAAAGTCAACAAGTCAATTATATATTTACATGCTGAAACGCAAATTATTCATAAGAGTATTTCTTTGAATGAATACACAATTACACTGAACAAATGAAATACTGAAATCAACTTCAAATGCGGATGAACAATCTTTAAATACTTGCATATAGATATGCCCCACATAATACATGTGACGTTTATATTTTAAAAAGCAAAATGAAACAATATAAAAATAAAAAAATATAACATGAAAATGTTTATCTAACATTTAACTTCTTTGGTTTAAATCAATATACTTTGCTATCTTAGGGCCCTATAGCTTAGAAGTTCATGCACTGAAGTATAGCTGTCAGAAATGGTACATTCTTTTTTGAGGCTTTGGGGTAGAATTAGTTTCCTGGCTGTTACAAGTTAAATCTAAAATGTCTCCCAAAAGGCTCACGTGCCCAGAGGTGGATTTTTGGAAGCTGATTGAATTATGAGGTGTCTCATGAATGAATGAATCAATCAGTTCATAGTTAAGTGGTTTTATAGGGATGTGAGATATATTTGGATGAGGTGGGTCATTGAAGGAATAACGTTAAATAATATATTCTTTATCTCTTGACCTCTCTCTGTCTCTGTCTCTCTGTCTTTGTTTCTGTCTCTGTGTGCCTATCTCTCTCTGTCTGTCTCTCCTTCTATTGCTGTCTGTTTTTCTGTCTCATTCTCTATGCTTTCTTGTTAACATAAAGTCAGCAGCCTCCTCCTTTACACGCTACCAGTCCTCCAATGTTCTGCCTCACCTAAGGTCCAAAGTAGAGAGCCAGTAGATCATGAGCTGAAACTTATTTTCTTCCTCTATGTCACTGCTCAGTATATCGTTACTGCAGTGAAAGCTAACACAGGAACTTTATTTCCATCCTCTAGAAGCCGTCACCATTAGCTGGTTCACGGTCTCAGTTCATGCCAAAATGCACCTCTTTGATCCTTTTTCTTATTCACCTTTTCTCCGATCGCAGACACAAAAGAGTTGAGCTTTAATGAACCCACTGTTGTCGGCTTGAGCCCACTCACCTAATCCAAGAAGACTGCCTCATCCCTGTGTCTTTAACTTAGTCACATACAGACAACTCTATCTGTAGTATATGGTACTGTATTTATAATTTCTTAAAATTCAGACTGGGACATCATTAAGTCTTTCTCATTTTGTCTCCCACAATGCTTTCAAAAAGATCCTAGATAACTCTAGAATTTGAAAACAATACTCTAGACCATTAGTTCTCAAATAAGAACAACTTCAAATTTAATCACTCTCAAACTAGACCAACTCTATCAGTGGCATAGGTGATGTTGCCTGGCATCGGTGCTTTTTAGTTTCCAAAGTGGATGCAGATGTGCAAGTGACCTCAGTGTGCATGTGAATAAGTACTGCAGAGTAATTTTTGGTCATCTGAAAACTGAAGAGCACATTTGGCCAACTAACAGTTTATTTGGTTGAAGTTTTTGTTTTGATTTTTGCTGAAATATAATTTGCATGCCATCAAACTTATTTCTGAAGTATTGTTTAGTCATTTCCAAATCACTGCACACTCTCTTCACTATCTAGGTCTAGGCTATATTTCTCATGCAAAAAACAGCTCTAATCAGGTAGCAGTAGCCTCCTATGTCTCTTTTCCCATCAGCCCCTTTCAACCACTGATTCACTTTCCATTTTTACAGATTCACATATTCCTGATGTGACATATAAATAAAATTATGTAATATGTGTTTTTGTGCTAGTTTCTTTTACTTTCAAGTTTCATTTGTTGTTGTATCACAAATCACAACTTCAGTACTTTTGATGGCTGCATGAAATGCAAATTTAGCAGAGCTTTTTGTATTTTTCTTTGATGCATCTTGCAACTCTACACACCAGTGCAAAACTAAATCAACTATATCAATGTCATAGGGGCCAGAGGTTAATATCCCCAGTTTTTACTTTCTCAAGTTGACCTAGATGTGCAATAAAACTCAGCAGGTATGTAAACAGCTATTTTAGGGCATTTTTTTTTTACTAGAGTAAAAATAGAGTTTTGTTAAAACAATCATTTTATAAATTCTTCTTCACTTCATCTCCATATTCTTGTTGACAGTCATGTAAGACTTAAAGTTGCCTATTGAAGACTACAAGGCTTTTTATTACTGTCTTTATCCTGTATATTGCATATCTGGTCTGTCCAGAGACATCTGCTATTTCTTGTACTTTTCCTGAGGGAATTCAGGATAAAATTCTACACTCAGTTGCCTTATATGGAAACATACATGGCATAGTGAATAAGATCTAGTCAAAGGAACATTAATGGAGATAGTATACTTGACCTAGAGGAACTGTCTTTTGATAAAACTTTTTTCTCACTCCTTTATTCTTTTGTGCTGATTTAAAGGTAGTGTGATGGCTAGAATTTGAAAAATTATGTTATGTCACAAAGAAAGAATCATGAGGAAAAATATCAGGAGAATCATTTTCTAGGACCATGATTCCTCCATGCAAGACTGAACTGCTTTACTGCTAGACTTCATTTTGGCAAGAAAACATCCATAAATTGGCTTCTATAAATTGAGCATTCAGTTTTTTGCAGTTGCACGTAATCTTTCCATTTGTGGAAAATAATCACACTTGCACTTAAGCACACAGATACACATACACACTAACAGTTTTTTACAACAAAAACTTCCCCTTGTTACATGATACTGAAATTCATTTTTTTATCCCAGTATATAAATAATGATTTCCTTTCTCTTTTTTTATTTTGATGAAATTTTATAACACTGAACATGAGAAAGATGAATTCATATATCTTTTAATCTTTAATATTTTAGTTTGTATTTCCTGAAAGAACAGTGTCTCATGTAACTAAAATAAAATTATAAAATTCAGAAAATTGACATAAAAAATATTATTTCATAACTTAGAGATTTTACTCTGATTTTACTTCCTGCCCTGATAATGTACTTTATGAAGCAATAAATTGTTTAATGTCAGTAATATTCAAATACCATTTCTTTGTAATCTTTTGAAATCTAGAATAATTCCTCGATCTTCTTTATTTCAAGATTTTGATCATTTTGAAGAGTCCAAATCAGTTATATTATAGAAATAGGAAACTTCTATAAAACCTGGATATTTTGCAGTAAAACTATTAACCCTTTCTAAATCTGCAAATATTTGGATATTAAAATAATGGTGGCAGAGGATTTAAATCCAGAGCATAAATCTTATCTTTCACTCATGCCCAAAAGGTGAGAAAAAATGTTTAAAGAATGAAGGCTAGCGACAGACAAATTGTGTCAGAGGATAGACAGATTTTTCCCTAGGAAGGGAAATGAATGGTATGTGGATTTCACACTAAGAGAAAACAATGTTTCTTTACCTATATGATGTCATGTGTGGTGCATATCTTTTAGGACTAACATGATAACTCTTAGGTCTTCAAATGATAATCAACTGTATTGTAACCTTATAATACAGTTGTGGTTTAACATTGCATAAAGTAATCTTACTAATTATGATTTTATTTTTGTTCAGTGCTTTCATTTTGGCAGATTTTGAATTTTAATGGTGAGGATGTAGTAATGAGGGGAAATAATACAATATATGGACTATAGAGGAACAAAAGTACTTAACTTTCTCATTTGAATTCTGAGAAAAATTTAAATTTTATCTATTCATGATATTCTTTCACCATTTTATTGCACAAGTCAGTATGTCAGCATGCCCATGAAAGATTTGAAATAGATTTACTAGTATAGTAACCTATATTATCCAATTAAAATATGTCTCTGTCTAAATTCTGAAATTCAAACTACATAAATTCTTGACTTACGTTTTCTCTCTGACCTTTAACAAAATGTTCTATACTCACAACACCATTCTCAGCTGGTAAAAAGCAAGCTCATATATATCATCTTTGGAGAAACCGAAACACGTTTAAGGAGGAAAATAGCTTATTTTGGTTACCAGCAGTCAGAAATATAGCAGTGTGACATTTTATTCAATGTATTGAAGTGAACATTGCCTACAACATGCAGATGGTAGATTCAGAAGATTCTCTTCTAAAATGACAAGAACAGACATAGGAAAACAAAGGTAAATTCTCATAGTAGATCACGGCATTGAATCAGGTAACTCCCGTAGAAGATCAGATGAGCAATAGTCCACCATGTTTTTCTAGTAAACAAGTTTAGTACTGTGTCATTTTTCCCATCCCTTAACTAAAGGGATTCTTTCTAAAATAAATTAGACAGGATAGTAATGCAACAAAGGATTTAAATTGTTATAAACACTTGACAAGAATGCCTCTTGCCTCTCTGCTTTCTGTTTACTCTTGTGCAGATCAAAAATAAAGATCAATTACCTACTAATATTTAAAGATAATTCATAGTAATAGACAGGCCAGTATAAGGGACATTGTTTATTTTCTCTTTAGTGTCTATATCAAAAAGCTGTCCTTGTACTATGTGGAGAGAGACGAATCTTCCAATGTATTTTTCTCTTTTCAGCTATTCTGTTTTTGTTTTTCTTGACTATCTTTTATACATTAAAAATCTGAAACCGTATGCTTTCAAATTATTGAATTAGATGATTCAGTCAAAATCTCCAGAAATTCATTTCTCTTTACATAATTTACTTTAGACACCAGACAAACTTTAATTTGTGTGTTTACTTTTCCTGTGTTACTTGTTTTTACTAGTGAACAGTATTAGTAGACTGACTGCCATTTAAACTGCTTCTTTGTATGATTTGTATAGAACAAGTTTATCAGAGGCTGTCAAGGGTAAGTGGAGGGTGAATGAGGAGATCAGTCCACGGTTGCCAATTTGCAGTTAGAGAGGAGGAATAAGTTCTGCTGTTCTATTTCAAAAGGCAGTAACTAAAGCCAACAATAATGGACCTTATCTTACAAGGTAGTAGAAAAGAGGATTTTTAAATATTTTTACCAAAAAATGATGAATGTTTGAGTTAACATATACAATAACAACTACAATTTGATCATTGTGTAATAATACATTTTTGAAAAATCATACTGTATACCACAAATACATAGAATTATGTATCATTTAGTAATAAAATAAAACCAAAGAAACTAACCATTTCCTCTTTCACCACTTTTTTAAGTAAAACATACAATTTTCTTAATCATAGGTCCAGTGTTGTACAGATCTGAGGACTTATTTGTTTTGTATAACTGAGACTTAATACATTGCTAATAGAAAATTAAATTTATTAAATTTATTTTTACAAATATAAGGTCTTCTTTTCAAGTTATTTTTCATCTTAAATACCATTGTTTTAAAGGAAACATGCATAAGACATTGACATTAAAATAGCAATTTTCATTAGTGGATCTATGTATCTTTCATTTTCTTTAAAATGTGAGAGGACAGATAATGTACAGGAAGGACAAAAAGCAACTTTGACCTCAAATACGCATAGTCATACATTTATAATGTATTCACATGAGAAGGTTAATTCTCTTCCACCTGCAAAAGCAATAGATCTTGGGATGCTCCCAGCATTTTTCCATCTGTCTCAAGAGAAAGTGAGCATCTTGGCTTACTATTTGTAATTTACATTGGGTTAGTCTCTGTATAATTCACATTGTTTATGAATTTATTTCTTTTCTGAAATTAAAACTTAATATGTGTTTTTCTTGTCCCTGCCCTTGGTCACCTGCATGCTTCCATGTCTATTTTTTTTCACAAATAGGAAATGCATATTTAGATGCTATTATCAAATTCATTTATACTTACAAAGTACAAATGTACTAAGCATTGTTACTCTCCTACAATATTGTTTTGAAATTTTGTACCATTGTTTTTATTGCTGTTTTTATCTTTAAAATAAAAAAATTAGTAAGAAGGATTTAAATACATATTGGAAGTATCGTAATTGATCAAAAATAGCAAATATTAAATCAAAAGTAATGTAGTTATTAAGAGATATAAAATAGTTTTTTTGCAGATTCAAAATTTCACAATCATATCTTGTGAACATGCTTATACTTAGAAATGTTAAAATGCTCAGTAACTTTTCTTAATTCCACAATTCTATATATCTAGCTTGACAGACAACCAAAAAGATCTAACACATTAGGCCCAAGTAATTCATACGTCCAAACCTATTGTCTCCTCTTGAAAACACTCTGCTTATGTGTGCATTTGGCCAAATGTGCTTTTGAAAACAAAGGTGAAAATAAGTTATGCTGCTCACTTCTATGCCAAATCCAAATACCAGAATATGTTAGATCCAACAGTTCTGTAGATTTTCTTTTCTACCAAGTTCATCAAAACAAGATCTCCTGAGTTTTCAAATATAGTAGGTTGCACCTGTGCTTTGCTAAGTGTTATACGTTTTCTGAGAAACAGAAACATCTAATGAGAGACTACTGAGGAGACATGAAACTGGCCAATTTACATTTCGCAGAAACACTTTACAAAAAGCATGATTTAGAGATAATCAAAAATTTACATATTTGTATCAACAGAACTGGAAGAAAATGTTCAATAAATGTTTCTTGTTACTCAGAGATGTGTCCTTTGGCTCACCAATTTCCCCCAGATGAAATAGAATGCCTTGTCTCTGTTTATAAGACACTTTATCTAAGAATCCCTATTATATACTGATCTAACGAGAAATGTAGTTTAAGAGGAAACTTGAGCATAGTAAATGTAGGTGCAAGGTAAGTTTTTTTTTTATTTCAAGCATTTTGCACATACTCCTACAACACACTAAGTGACTCCCCCAAAAAAGTAACACACACGGTAATTCACTTCTATGATTGTAATGATCAAGGGAAAGTATCTCATATACTTATGGCATGGTGTAAATGTTAATACCTTTTTTTCTCTAGTCATCAAACAAATGAATACACAGAACAATAAGAAGACGAAAATGAGAAAAAAAATTAGTAATAAATAAACCCAAAATTATGAAGGATAATCTGTATTTCATGTGCATTTTCTATGTTTATTTCACCTGATTGTTTGCAACTATTTTAAAAGTGAAATTGATTTATTTAACTATTTTAATTTGACAAGGCCAAGATTTGCAGTAAATTTCATCAGTCTAAAAGTTTTACAATGCATGCCTCCATCTGATCCATTAACTTATGACTGTGGGTTTTAACAACCAAATGATATTCCTTGGTCCAAAATTTTATAGTGCAGTTTTTGCTACTGAACTGAAGCAAAGATTTTTAAGACAGATAGATGTATATGTGTCAGTATGAATGTATGTACTTCATAGACCTGGTAAAAATGTACATAAGTGACATTTTATAAAAAAAAACCTTTGTTTTATTTACTTAGATATTTTTCTTTGCTCATATTTTAGATATATCATGAACTTTAATTTACCTCTCTTGAATCTTTGCAGTCATTCATCCTTTGTGTGGTAGGTAGCCTTTTTCAGGAGCATTTACATTTTTTTTTTCCTTTCAAGACAGGGTCTCCCTATGCAGTTCAGGCTGGCCTTGAACTCACTTGGTAGCCCAGGCTGGGCTCAAATTTGCAGCAACCCTTCTGCCTCAAGCCTCTCAAATGCTGGAATTACAGGCATGCACCACCATGCCTAGTTTTAAAATCTTACCTTTTCAAATAAGCATTTTTTTCCCAGAGTCGTTTTCAAAAATAGTAAAAAGGCTTCAATTAAATTCAAAACATAAGATCAACTTGAATGTTTCAGAAACACTTAAAAATTAGTTATGTCTTCCTAAACTATCAAATCAACCATAATGTATAGGTTCAAGAGGACATATGAACAAAACAAAAAAGTTAGAACCTCAAAAAGCATGTGGACGGCAGTAACCCTTGTCCATTCACCCCGGTAATTACCACCACATCACATTCCTAGGTATGAGCATACTCAACTCAGGTCGTTTTCTCCTCTTCTCAGCAGTCATTCACGTCCCATAAGCTTTTTCCGCATGGTGCTATTTCCAACATCTCTAACAAAGGTCATGCTAAAACTGAAATGAAATTTTAATCACGTAGTTGTTTAAACATCTTTTTTTTTTTTAATTTAGAAATGGTAAAGGCCACTACTCTTGTTTAGGCAGTTAGCGCTAGTTTCATGTTAATTATGCTGGAGACACTTTCATTTTAAGCAAATTTTCACTTGCTTACTGAAGATTGTTTCTTTGCTCTTTGATACCATAAGTATTTATCTTACACAGTGTCTTGTTAACTTTCAAGACTTTTAAACTCAGTATCTGCTATTCTGGACTCACTAGCAATCTCTTTTCAGGGATTGAGGAAAATATTTCTATTATATCATGAGAAGATTGAATCATTTTGTCTAAAATCATTTGCATTCCCCTCTGATTTGTCAGTCTCCTGTCTCATTCACATTGCACACTTCATTTCTGAGAATAATTCTGCATTAAAAGATTAAAATTATTTTCTATTTAAGAAGGGGAAAGAAATGTTCCTTTGAATGATTTTGTGTGGAGCTGTGGAAATAGCCAGAGAAGTATTCCATTTTTAGACAGATATCAATGGGTAGTGAAAAAATAATGTGAAGTAGCAACAACTATTCTCATATGCTAACCAGTTCATCAAATTCAATAAAAATTGCACTTCCATCTACATCTATACATTACATGTGTAAAATGCACATTTTTGCTCTTTTAGGAGCTTTAATCTTTCAACTCTCTTTTCTTCAGAAAAATTTGTTGACAATAGCCTTTTCTCATATACATAGCTCTATTTTTTCTCTTAATATTTTAAATCGTGCTGATGTTTTCACAAATATGGGTGCCTTTCATAAATGAACTGAAATTATCAATGGTTACTACCAGTATATCACGCAGGCAAATATTTCATTGATTTCAGCTCTTATTACATTTGTCATTTGCTAGTAAATCTATGCATCTGATGAACACACTTCTTAGAAAATAGTAACATCAATAGTAGCCTATTGATAGGATTGTTTTATGTCAACCACTTATTTTAAGGGTGTAAATGTCACTTTTGTGTAACACATGATTTATGTAAACAATACTTTATGTACCACCTTTATGTAACCCATTCTATTTTATAGATAGCTCAACAAGGCAGAAAGATTTAGTAACTTGCCTATAGTTGTATGTCTTTTAGTTGGTAAAACTGGCTTCAAAATAAGTCACTTTGCCTCCAGAGTCCATGTTTTATAACTTCTATAAATCTCTGGAACATAGACATTCATCAAATTATTTTTTCCAACCTTAAAGTTATTTTCTTTAAAAATTATACATTGAAAAATGAGATTTCTGTATACGTATGAGTTATCAAGTTATGATTTTTAATGTAACGTGTCATGATTAAATCAACCTAATTAACACACACATTGTTTTATATAGTAGACATTTTTGTGATAAGAAATTCTTACATTTTATCTACTCAGTGATATTAAAAAGTATAGTACTCTGTAAACTGTCTTCACTATATCTTATATATCTTAGGAAAAAAGGTAAATTTATTTCTCCCATTTAACTGATACTTGTACTTACTGATTACCATGTTTGCGTTGCCCTCAACTTCTGGGAACCACCATGCTATGCTCTAATTGTATGAGTTTGCTTATTTTTGACACTACAGATAAATAGAAGGACAGTATTTGTCCTTCTGTGTTTGACTTATTTTATTTAATATATTCTAAAATTTCATCCATGAGTTTGCAAATGGCAGTCTCCATTTTAGACAATCACAACATTCCATTTGGATGTGTGCCACATTTTCTCTATCCAGGCATCTGTTGTGAATATTTAGGTTATTTCTAAAACCTGGCAGTTGATACGCATGCTACAGTGAGCATGGTGTGCAAACATTTCAAGAAAATGATTTCAGATATTTTGAGTAAATATTCACTTCTGGGAGAACATAAGTTAATTATGCTGTAGGACTTTCAAAAATACTGTTTTTACATTTTTATTAACAACCATTAATTGTACATACCAATAGGGTTCAGTGTGGTATTTCAAAAATACATTCAGTTTTGCATCTGGTGATTAGTTTTTTATGTTTTTGAAGGACTTTCATATCCTTTAGCATAATGGCTATGCTAACCTGCGTTCCCACAGGCTTTATACACGGTTCTTCTCTTTTTACCATTTGTATTTCTGGTAGTAGCTACTTAAACCAGTCTGAGGTGATTTCTCATTGCAGTTCAATTTACATTTCCATAAAAAGTGAGTAATATTTTTCTAAGTCTGTTAAGTATTCTTCTTTAAAGAAATATTTCTTCAGTTTATTTGCCCACTTCTAATTGATTTCTTTCTATAGACATGAGTTCTTTATATATTTGGAATGCTAATATTGTATCCATATATAGTTTGCCAATATTTTGCCTTATTTTGGAAATTATCCTCAGGCTTTTGAGAAACCTAGGCAGTAAACACTAGAAAACAGTAGTGAATAAAATCAAACAAAACCAAAAAAATGGAAAAATTATCTGTGCTCATTGTTTGAATTATTATTGTTGAATATCCATAATGCACAAAGCAATTTATAGAATGTGATGTTGGCCATTTTTATACATATAGAAAAAATGCTATCTTAAAATGCATGTGAAACACAAAAATGAACAAAACCAAATAACCAAGGCAATGTTAAACAAAAAGAACAAAACTGCAGATATCATGGGATCTGACTTTGGACTGTACAACAAAATGATAATACTTAAAACAACATGATATTAACATGAACATAAGTACACCAACCAACAGAACTAAATAGAGAACCCAGAAAGAAGCTCATCCATCAAAAACCAGCTGGTTCTCAATAATGGTGATAAATTTATGCAATAGTACAATGGAAGAAAAGCAATCTCTTAAGTAAATGGTTTGGGACAAACTATATATCCATATGCAAAAGAATTAAATTTTAAATATGTTTTACATGACATATAAGAAACAATTAAAATCATTAAAGATTAAACAAAGCACTAAAACTATAAATCCACTGGAAGAAAATATATGGGAAAACATTTGATCTGGGAAAGGACTTTTAAATACCTGACCCCAAAAACACTAATAGCGAAGTAAAGGAACAAATGGTATTATGTCAAAATAAAAAGCTTCTACAGAACAATGGAAACAACTGTCATTTATTGTAACTATTAAATTAGGAGTTATCGGTTTATTCCATGTTACCTGTTTTCATCAGTTTTGTATTTCTTTCCAATCCAAAGCTGATTCTCAAAAGATGTGTTTTCTCAGTGAAATAAACAAAACACAAAATTTAATAGTATGGCTTTGTTCCCGAAATATTACTTTGCAAAGTTATTATGTCTTCTTTCCTTCAAAATAAATTTCATCCTTTTATAAATTTGCACATGCATTTCTTTATTGATGGAGCTAGTGTAATACAAATTTATCTTTTTGAAAACAACTGATTAAAAATTAAGCTCCTGAGGAAATATGTCACTTGGCTTTAATCCAAATCCATGCTGTATATAACAGTCCTGAATTATTTTTCTGAAGTGCAGATAAAAATATTTAGAATATTTTCCTTTCTTTTAACTCCTACAGTGCATGCCTTCTAAAAGTCCCTGAAGAAATCATTTCTTGTGTAGTTGATGTTTTAGTACACTGCAATACCTTAACAAGTGTTAAGTAACAATCAGTGTCATTTTCTTCATTATCAGCAAATAATTACTCACTATGCAGTTTTTTTCACTTTTTATGCTCAAAGGATGGAGTCAAATTCATAGTCATTTCCACTTTTTTTTGAAGACATTCAAGGCTTCTCAAAAACGAATCCATTTTGACACTACTTACATATTTCTATATCATTCTACCACATCTTGCTTTCCCTTTTCTGCCAAGTGAGAATTTATCAAGTGGTTGCATTGCATTGATGGTTATATGACTGAGTAGAATCTTTTTCTTAATGCTTGATGTTTATTGTGGAAGAAACTATTTCTAAAGAATTATTTGAAAATATTGCATGCTTAGTAGGAATGAGATCTCTAAGTTGGAACAGTTTCTAAAAATTAAATAAACTACCCAAATTCTCTGAGGCAGAGTGAATGTGCACTTACTTTGGAGAGGTAAAGATATGATGAAATTTTCAACTATTATCCAAGCCAAAAAACACTCATTTTGTCTCATTTCTCTGATAAAGTAAATATACTCAAGCCAAAATGAAGTTTGAAATGAAACTGATCCAAATTGCAGGTTTTGCTGAAGAACGTTTCCTGAAAACCCAAAATTTGTATTGAAAATTAAAACAGTATATCAACTTATGACAAAAACAAGTTGAAACTGGCACTTCTGTACCTGGCAAGGAACTGGGCAGTTGGGACTTTATGTTCTGAAACTTTTCCTTTACACGTGATTTCTCCTGAGACTTTTGTAGTTCATATGGGAAAGCATGATTAAAATCCATTAGCAGCTATTCAGTTTAGAGAAAATGTTACCCTAAGTATTAGTAAAGTTCAAAATTGGTTCTTCACTCTCTGTCCTTCCTCCCAAGCCTTTTTCTTGTGTCCTTTTACCCTGCTCTCCCCTTCCCTTCCCTTTTTCCTTTCCTTTCCTCTCCTCTCTTTTCCTTTCCTTCCTCTGCTTTTCCCCTTTCCTTTCCTTTCTTTTCTCTTTCCTTCTATCATTTCCAAATTTATTCTTCCTTTTCCCCCCTTATTTTCTTTCCTTTCCTCAAAGGTGGCATAAAATGTTCTATGAATAGATTTTTTAAAAATACATACAATTTCAAGTCCAGATTTGAAAATGTGAGCACGTCTATTATTCTATTCAAGATTTAATTATCTCACTAAAGCTAGTAAAGCTTACATGGCATTAATGTAATAAAATTAAAAACTCTAAAGCGCTTGATGAATGCAAATAGATTTTTAGGTCCTCATCATTATACTTATGTGCATTTGTTTCCTGTGCAAACTGTTGGTAAAAGCTTCAATTGCTTTAGTTTAAAGCTGATGTTCTTGACACATAACTACTTTGCTTGTTGATAAACTATTTCAGTCGCTAAAGCATTATTCATAAATTGGATCAGGTATCTGTTGACTCTCTGAACCAAACTCAATAACGTCTCCATCTTGCATTGTAAAAATTCAAAAAAATGTCTTTTCTGTGTCTGATGAAGTGATCATGTCATTTTTGTCCTTGGTTCTATTGGTATAGTGCATTACACTTATTGATTTGCATATGTTGAACCATTCCTGCATCCCTGTGATGAGTCCTACTTGGTCATGGTGAATCATCTTGATAATTTGGGGTGGTCTATTTGCTAGTAACTCATTGAGGGCTTTTTTTTTTTTTGGCTTGCATCTGTGTTCATTAAAGATATTGACCTGTAGTTCTATTGTTATTTTTTTTTTTTTGGTTGAGTCCTTCTCTGATTTTGGTATCAGGTAATATTTGCTTCTAGAAATTGGGAAAACTCTTCCCTTTCAATTTCATTAAAGAGTTTCACATGTAGTGAGTGGCATTCTCTTATAGAATTCACGAGTGAATCCATCAGAACCTGCACTTCTTTTATTGGTAGGTTTTCAATTACATTTTCAATTTCATTGACTGATATTTGGTTATTTACAATTTTTATATCATCTTGATTAAGTTTTGCAATTCATATGTATCTAGGAGTACATTTCTTCTATGTTTTCCATTTTATTAGAGAACAGTTTCTCAAGGTATGTATTGATCTTCTTGATTTCCACAGGACCAATTGTGATTTCACCCTTTTCATTTCTAATTGCATGAATTTGTGTCTTTTTTCCTTGTTTTGGATAAGGTTGGCTAGGAGCTTTACAGTTTTATTTATTCTTTCAAACAACCAATTCTTGAATTAATTGATTCTTTGTATTGTTTTGTTAGACTCAATTGCATTATTTTCTGATTTTGTCTTCATAGTTTCCTTCTTTTCACAAGTTTTCAGTTTGAGTTGTACTTCATTTTCTAGAAGTTTGAGGTTCAATATTAAGTTGTTTATTTGAGCACCTTCAGTTTTTCTGATTGAAGCATTCATCACTATAAATTGCCCTCTTAGGACTGTTTTCACTGTGGTCCATAAGTTCTGATACACTGTATTAGCATTACCATTTAATTGTTGAAATGGTTTGATTTCTTCTTTTCATCTGTCACCCACTAGTTTTTAATGGGGGTGTTATCTGACAAAGATCAGCACCCATTCATAATAAAAACACTGCAGAAAACTGGAATAGAAGGTCTTTATCTCAATCTGATAAAGGGCATGTATGACAAACCAAGAGTCTACATCAAACCAAATGGCCCAAAACTAAAAGGTTTCACTCTAAACTCAGGAACAAGAAAAGAATATCCACTATCACCACTCCTATACAATATAGTTCTGGAAACATTAACCAGAACTGTTAGATAAGAAAAAGAAATGCAAGGAAGTAGGATAGGAAAGAAAGAATTTAAACGATCATTATTTGCAGATGACACTGTACTGTATATAGAAGACTCCTAAAACTCCAACAAATTACTTGTAGATTTAGTAATTGAATTCAGTAGTTGGATACAAAAAAACACCCAAATATCAATAGCATTCCTGTATACTACCAACAAATGCACTCAGAAAGAAATTAGGAAAACAACACCTTTCACAATAACATTGAAAAAAAATGAATTACTTAGGAAATAACCTAACAAAGGTAGTAAAAGACCTATACACTGAGAATTACAGTACTCTGCAAAAGGAAATCAAAGAAGATATAAAATAGAAAGATATCCCTTGCTTACGGGTAAGAAGAACCAACATAATGAAAATGGTCATACTCTCAAAATTTTTACACAGATTTCAGATTTAAGGCAATTTCAATCAGAATACCATTAGCATACTTCACAGAACATGAGAAAACATTCCTAAAGTTCATATAGAAGCAGAAGAGACCTAGAGTAGTAAACATAATTCTAGGCAACAAAGGCAAGACTAAGGGCATCACAATCCCCAACTTGACATTATACTACAAAAACACTGTGATAAAAACAGTATGGAAAAAAAGCAGACCTGAAGATAAGTGGAACAGATTAGAAGATGAAGAAACAACTCAAACTTATTCAGCTGCTTCATCTTTGAAAAAGGGGCCAAATACATTCACTGGAAGAAAGATAGCTTCTTTGGTAAATGGTGCTGTCCAAACTGTCTTCCTACACACTAAAGACTAAAACTAGACATGTCTCTAACAAGACACTAAACTATTTATATCAAATATCTAAATATTAAAATGAGAACACTAAATCTGCTGGAAAAGAGAATAGGTAGAACTCTTGAAGACATAGCTACAGACAAAAATGTCATGAAGAAAACCCTGATCCCACAGGAACTAGAACAAAGAATCAACAACTAGAACCTCATCCTATTGAAAAACATTTGCACAGTTAAAACATTACCAATAACACAGAATGGAAAATAAATTTTAGCCCCTTGTCTCTCAGACAAAGGACGAATATGTAGAACACATAAAGAATTAAAAACAAGTTAGACCCCTAAAATTTAAAGCTGATCCAAAAATGGGCATTTGAGGTGAAAATGCATTTCTCAAAGGAATAAATGCAAAAAATGTCTTAAGTTACTTTTCTGTCATGGCTGGGATGAAATTTCCGAAACCCAAAATTAAAAAGGGAAGGTTTATTAGCTCAAACTTTGTAAGCTGGCTTCAAGGCACAGTGACACAAGGCAGAGGGGCCAAAGTTCATGGCAGTAGAAGACAGCAAATCAGCAAGAGCCAAAAGCGAGAAGAGCAAGGCTCTTCTCTCTTACACTGTGCGCAAACTACTCACCTTGGGTTGGGTGTAGCACTGACACCATCTCCGTGCCATCCTCTTATACAGGCTGAGCTTGTTTACAAGGTGAGGACCCTGGCCACCTGCTGAGTGGCTTAAATTTCTAGATTTCTCAAGTTGACACAATGAATCAGCCATCACAATATCCTAGAGTGTGAAGGGTCACCACAGAGCACGCCTTCTACAGTGTAGAATGTAGAATCGCTGAGTCACTTTTTAAGCTTCTGGATTTCTCAGTTGACACAATGCATCAAATAGGATCAACAGCAAATAAATATATGCAAAAATGTTCAACATCACTGATCATTTAAGAGATGCAAATTGAAACAATGCTGAGATTGCATCTCACTCCAGAAAGAATGGATATTATCAAGAAGTCAACCAATAATAAATGCTGGCAGAGCTGTGGTTTAAAAAAAAAAAAGGAACTTTTTTCACCACAGTTATTGGTGGGAGTGAAATTTCAAAGAAATGTCCCAAGTTTTTAGTTATAGGTTGGTGTAGAGCCAAATTTGACAGTATAAGTCCTTACCTTTGGTAAATGTAATGTACAGAAGTAATCACTTATGAATACACCAGATTGATATTTTTCAATTTGCTGTTACTTTTCCTTGATCATCTTCTAAAAAACTTGTCCCGAAGTCCTTGTCATAGTGTTGTATATGAGAAATGTCAGTAACAGATATGTTCCAACAATATTTGGTAACAGAAATCACCCAGTAACAGCACTGTCAGCATTAGCAAGCCATCGTTCATAAATTGATGAGAGGAGAATCTCTTTTACAAATCAGTCTCTCGACTCCAGGGAGTGGAGGATTTATAGATATTGGATAAGGATAATGAGCGAGAAAAGAATAATAAATGAGAGGAAGATTAATCATATCTCTTCTGGGATTAGGCAGAATTCTTCCAAGATATTATGTTCCATCTCTTTTGTTCCCTGTTGGTCTGGTGTTTCTGATCATGGCGGCCAGGAAGAGTCTTTAAGGATACAATTTAAGGATACAATTTAAGGAAAATTTAATGATACAATATAAAGATGTCAACTCTTTAGTTTCTTCTCTTTAATCTATAAAACATCTGCAGGCCAAAGAAAAGGAATGATATTTTAATCAAAAGCATGTTTCAAGTGTCTGAAAAATAACCTGAGCAATTATTAGAATCATAATTTAAATGGCAGAGGTATTATCTCTGGCAAAACTAGTGAGAGATTAATAATAGATTGACCAACTGGGTAGCATTCAAAATTGGCACTCTTCAGTTAAGATTGTAAAGTAAGTTTTTATCTAAGAGCAAATAAAGGTACAGAGTTTATTTTTGGATTTTCCTTGTACCATTGGTATAAATGAAGTTACTTTAAACAAAGAAAAAACAAAATGAATCAGGGTAAGAAGACACAGAACCAAGTCATTATTGGAGATTACAGAAAGTTACCTAAGCAACTCTGGGGTGCACTTATTTTCTTGGTGTAATTACGAATATGCCAGCATGCATGGTTGAGTACTAATGAAAGCTCCCTTCATGATTGCCTTCCAACTGTACCGGGAAAGTGGGAAATAGCAAAATCACTTGTAAGGGTCCTAATCTCATTGGGAGGGATATGCCTCATGATGTCCTCTACACATTATTATCTTACAAAGGCCAATTTTCACATTCTATCACATTGGGCTTTGACTTTGTCCTATGAATATGGTTGGAAAAGACACAGTTCAGTCCATATCATAAAGGAAGTAATTGTGAAAACTGTCACTCTGAAGAAAGGCTATTTGTCCTCATCTTTATGCTTGATTTTTATTGATTATCCCACAAAACTCAGATAAAAGCTATACTTCCAAGTTATTTCCTTTTATTAATCACCAGGAATTTACAACTGATTTCTCCTATCGAAAGTTTTAATGCTATTGTAGTTAGAACTAATGATATACTAAGTATTCTCTAATTGTCTCCTTTACAAGGATTATAAAATTATTTACAATGACAAGTATAATCACTGATGCATTTTACATAGAGCAATTCTTTTTTTTAATATCATGTAGCCCATGAGCATAATGCAAAACAAATCAGCTGAAGCAGTGTACATCTTTAATGTCACCAGCATGTTATAACTGAGTTTCTATAAAACAGAACAATAGTAAAACAACCTTTAATTGTAGAGTATGTATTAAAGGAATGGATAAAAAGGGTGAACAGGTGTAATTTATCATACATTTTGAGATAATTCCTCTCTTAGGTGTAATTGTCAGAAGACATTTAAAGTACTGTAGTTGCAATTTATTTACTTGTAATTATTCAATCTGACCCTCTTGAAAACTTGTATCCCTAGTTTTATAGTTTTCCTGTAACTCTGAGGAAAATATATTTCCAAGAAAGTATAGAAAAATACACAGATTCAATCTTTCCTTACAAACAAAAATTAAAATGTGGATGATTTGACCCTTGGAGAAATAAAGGAAAGATAAAAGTGCTTGAGGAAGAAAAATTTGCCCTTATATAAAAGAACAAAAAAATACAGTAATCTAAAGCCAGTGTTAAAATGGGAGAATGGAAAGAAAATAAAGCATCAACAGAAGTCTGATTGTACACAGGATAGGAAAAACCTGGTAAGAGGACAATAAGTAGCTTTTGACTAATTTGGGGTGAAGGAATAACAACTAACTTTCTAATTTTGATCTTTATTTGGTTTATTACAAGGTAGCCAAATATAACCACTTCTATGACTGCACTGTCCCCAGTGTGGTAATGGAGAAGATACAGCTGGTCTCAGTAGCAAAGGTCACATTTTGAGGTGAATGACCATGCCGTTCTCTTACATAACAGGACTAACAGGTGAGGGTAACTAAGGAATGATTTTGATATGTCCAATCTTCAGGATTATCATGCTTTTTCTTGATATTAAAGTAGAACAACACAGCTATATGTTAAACAGTAAAGAACATATTTTGCGCACTTAGCTGTTCTTTGCAGACAAAGCAATCAGTCAGTTTTCAGAGTTATCAAGCGGAGAGAGGCCACCTCACAGGAGACATCATACACTGCACTCTGTGTCTTACACTAGACACGAAGGTGGGATGACTGAATGTGAATAGGAATCAAACATATCCAAGAAAAGCTCATATTGTAACATATGCAGAATAACAGAAACTAACCACTGAGGCCTAAACCTTTCCCAGGACCTGCCTCTGTTTATGTTTGTTAGTCTCATCTTCTGCTTTCCTCATTTCTCTCTGCTTTAATTTGTAGTGATTTGCCAGTTACTATTTCCAGTTCTTATGAGGATTGACCACTGTATGACTAGGATGTTTTATGTAAATGAAAGGACATGATTTTCCTCTGCAGTTCAATCCCTGGTACTAAAAACCAACAACAGCAACAACAAAAAATCAAACCAAAACAGCAACAACAAAAACCAGGGAGATAAAATAGCCGCCACATACTCACTACTATATTGATTAGCAATATTTTTTAAAAAGTGTTTTTACATTTGTGCTTTTTAGTATAAACTCCTAGATAACAATGGAATATTTGTTGACCTCTTAATAAATTTCTGACATCTACCTGTGAATATGTAAGAATTATTATCTGTAAAAGTAAAATTAATGCATGAAGAATTTCATTTGACAAAACAAAATTTCATGAGCAAAAATGAAACGGAAAAGAGATTTTGATGGAAGAGCTCATTTCTTTGCAATGGATGATAAAGAGGACATATAGGAACCTAGCCTGAAGATATGTGGCTCCTATGGACACGTAAGTAGACTCTGGTCTTATGCTATTTAATGTAGGCTTAGAAAACACCACTGAACACTTGGAACAAGAAATAAAACATAAATACAACCTCCAGTATAAAATTCACAAACTTATATGACAATTTAACAGAGACTACAAAGAATACCAAATGGAAAGTTACAAAACTGAAGGGAAAAAGTGCCAGTCCTGACCAGAGCAGTTGTCACTATCAGTGGTTTCCATAAAGATGATCTGAACCAAAATTTCTTGAGGGATATTTTCAAATTATATGTCTGGTTATTCCATCTAATAAAAAGAATATTACAGTTTTGATGTAAAAAAGCCCAATGATGAATAGACAATAGCTAGTGAGATGCATGAATAAATCAGATAGATAAGAGACAAATAGTTTATATTATTTATAAATCCAACACAGTCTCCCATCTCATACTTCATTACAGTTGTAAATCTTTCATGAACATAGAAACAATACAGTAAAATGAAGAGAATGAAGAATGACTACTGTCTTACTTTTTCTCATTGCTGAAACAAAATACCCAACACCTGAAATGAAAGGAGAGTCTTATTACAGCTCACTGTTTGTAGAGGTTTCAGTCTGTAATCAGCTGGCACCAAGGCAGGGTGACATGGTAGGGGGGCCTTAGAGAGGAGAAAAAACAGTTCACGGCATGAAAGGCAGGAAGCAGCAAAAGCAGCAAGCAATAAGCCGTGACCCTCTTTCTGTCCTTTTTACCTTTCTAGATTACTTATCCTTACGGAGGGTACCACTCACACCCAGGGTGAGGCAGCCTGAATCCTGGCATCACACCACAAGGCAATTCCAGCACTTTTCCTTGGTCATTGCATCACACACCCTAGACTCAGTCACTTCCAAAACACCCCACTTAGGACCTCCTGAGTCTTAGGTGGGGGAACATCTATACACAAGCCATAAGAATAGCATATAATATAGTGCTTAATAATTGCTTCCTGCTGACTTTAAAAATCTGAGTAAAACATAAATTTAATCGGTACTGGGATCGGACTCAGGACCACGCGCTTGCAAGGCAGGTGCTTATACTGCTGAGCTAAATCCCCAGCCCCATATATTGAAATATATACAACTTACAGTATATTTACTGTAGGGCAAGTTTTATTTAATGTGAGGCAAGTTTTAAAATCTAGTTGTAAATGCTGTTTGCCTAAAATTGATGTATCTTTTAACAATGTGATATGTGTTTTTTGGCCTTTGATTTCAAAACCATTAAATAGTCACTCGTGGACTAATCCATGATGATTGAGATGACTAAATTCAGATCACTCCTCTAGTCACACCTCCAGGGACCTACCTCTTCCACCACGCTCTGTAGCATAACAGCACACTCCTCCGTGAACAGTGTGCTGTCAAGTATGATGAGGGTACTGTCTCGGATCCAATTACCTTCTAAAAGTCCCAGCTCTGAATAGAGGAGGCTTTTGTTTGCCAGCCAGATTTTGGAAACCATAACTACAGTTTACACCTGACCCTTGAGAATAAGGAAAAGTTTGGCACACCAGAATTTTGAAATCTTCCAAGAGAAAATACCAGCCAGAAAATCATACAGAGAAGAAAATATGAAACCCATACAATAATAGCCTCTTAGGAGCTCTGAGATGTGCAGAACGAGAAAGGCTAAAATACAGATGTGAGAATGTGAATTCACTGAAAAGAAGAGCCATGTCTGTCCCATCTATAACTTTTGGAATTGAGGATTGAACCCAAGACCTGCTCACTGAGATACCTCTCCATCACTTCCTGTAATTACTTAGTTACTTATTCATTTATTTATATTTTAAAGCAACATCTAAGTTAGATACTAAGTTAACTTGGCTTGGCTCAAACTTGTCAGCCTCCCACCTGAGCCTCCTAGAGTACCCAGATTACAGGCTACTTGGTCATTTATAACCTTCATATAAAATAAGTAAAACTACTTGAGTTATCTCTGGAAATAAGTACATAAAAAAATTGAGGCAACAAATAAGTAAATTAAGATATATTAAAGAACTTGGAAAGTTATTGAATCAGCAAAGTACTTCATAATTAAAGGCAGTTTAGGTCCTGGACACAAATGCTTTGAAGTGGAACCTACTGGAAATGATTTTTAATAGCAACATCACGTGAGTAAATCTTCTGTTACTTGAGCAGCTTTGCGCAAGGAAAATAAGTGGATTAAAAGCTTTATGTTCTTAAACTTTACACTTGAGCTTGTCTAAGTTATAATCCCCAAATTAGAATTATTGTTCTTTTAGTGTTCAAATATTCCAAGGAGGGGTGCTGCTTCTTGCAAATTTATTATTATTATTATTATTATAGACTCTTAGAGATAGGCCTTCTTAAAGAAAGTCAAAGCCTAACCATGGGTACAGGAGGAAGATACTAACATTTTCTTATAAAAGCTACAACCATTCCCTGTCACTTATCTTAGTCTTTCCAGTAAAATTGACTGGGAGAGAGAACTGTATCTTTATTGTGATTAATTTCCTCACTGTGCATGGATTTAAATTCAGGTAACAATGATCTTGTTTGGGAAGAATGTTCAGTATATTGTAAGATATAAACATGAAAACAGTAACAAAATTATTATCTAACAGAGGTGAGAGACATGAAATTCTCATGAACCAAAGCAAGTCAATCTGAATGACTATAAAAATTGTAAAACTTAGATATATTATGCAAATAAAGCTAAAAGAATTCCCCAATAATTTGGATTGGAAATGTGAGAAATGAGGGAGGTAAGCACGTTGAACCTGTCACTTTCTGTCACTTGGATAAAATATCTGACATAGACAACTTTGAGGAAGAATTATTTTGGTTCATGGCTTCATAAATTTCAGTCCACGGTTGGCTCCAAGGCAGAAAAATAGTGATGGAGAGGTGTGGAGAACAAGGCTTCTCACAGCACGATTGTGGAAAAGCTGAGAGAAAGAACAAGAGAGATCTCAAGGTTATACTGTATCTCCATGACCTATGCAGACAAACTCATATATGTGCTTCAGGAATCTGCTAGGTGTTACTCAAGCCAGTCAATCTGACAATCAAGATTAACTGTTAAAAATTATGAACACTGTTTTTCGAACTAGGCTTCTGAAAGACTGAAGTCGTCATTTTCTTTGATGGTGGAAGTTCTAACCTGGACAGATTTGGGAATGAAGAATTATAATTGGAACATATTGAGTGAAGATATGTAAGAAACAATCTCAATCAGTGAATCTAGAATTCAGTGATTATATCAGATTTGGATATATTATTTTAGGAATTTTACATGATTATTTTATTATATACATAATTATAATGCTATGAATAACATTAACTGAAAGAGTAAATAAGATCCAAAATGTACTATAGATATTGTGAAAGTGAAAGAAACTGCTCAAAAAGAAACAATTGGGATAAGAAAAAGGAGAAAAGAAAAAAGGGAAAAAGATTTTATATATATATATATATATATATATATATATATATATATATGTATAAGATGCATAGCTACTAATCTCTGTCAGTTCATGAAAAAGTTTAGCCTTGGATTTAGCTCAGCAGTGTAAGCGCCTGCCTGGAAAGCCCAAGGTTGTGAGTTCGATCCCCATTACCAAAAAAAAAAAAGAACAGTTTGTGCTTTTATTGTTTGTTTGATCAATTTTCCACGCCTATATCTTGTAATCTGAACAATTACTTTAAAGTATATGCAATATATTAACTAGTGTTAATATTCTATTAATTTAACATTCTGTATCAGTTATTCTTTTTTCATTTTTAAATTTAAAAAGTGACTTCATGTTAGCACCTAACAAATGAGTTCATAGCAAAGTGAGATGTGATTTGAAAGCCTGAACAGATGGCTGTAGCTTCAGAATTTAGGGACACTGAGGTAGGAGAATCACAAATTTGAGTGCCATATGGGTAACTTGGAGAGACCCCATTTAGTGTCGTTTATATTTAGCTGTCCCCCGCGAAGCCTCAAGCACTGGCTAATGGAAGTTTGGAGAGATGATTGGTTAAGAGCATGAATACCTGTGGATTAGTATTTTAGTAATGTATGTAGCTAAACATCATCTTGGCTGGAGGAGGTGGGTGCTCTTAGTACTGCCTAGAAGGATCTGGCTCCCTGGATCCTCCCTTGGTTGCTCTCTGCTTCCTGCTACCGTGCCTTGAGACAGTTCTGCTCTGCCATGCCCTTCTGCCATCCTCCCTTTCTCTGGAGCTAGAGAATTACAAACTGAAACCTCTAAAACTAGAAGCGAAAACACACCTTCCTCACGGGAATTCTGCGTGTCAGGTATGTTGTCTCTGCAAGAGAAAAGTAATTTAAAACACTATCTCAAAATAAAACTAGAACAAATTAAAAAGAGGCGGGGGATATAGATCCATGGTAAAGGGTCCCTAGACTGGATCACTAGTTTTGAAAAGAAAGAAAGAAAGAAGGAAAGAAAGAAAGAAAGAAAGAAAGAAAGAAAGAAAGAAAGAAAGAAAGAAAGAAAGAAAGAAAGAAACAGACAATGACAACAAAAAGAAGCAATATGAACCAATTCAGTATTTTCACTCCAAAATTTAGAAGCCAAGTAGAAACAAGTACATGATTTGAAATAAATCACCTACGAAATCAGAAAAAAACAAAAAGTGAAAAAGTTACGGAATGAAAAATATAAGTTCTTAAACAAATTCAAGGTACCAAATATGCAGGATACAGAACTGTGTGTGTAAATAATAGGGTTTCAAATGACACGAAATCCATGCCAATAGTATTTGTATAATTTATGTTTACATCAAACTGAAAAAGTCTACAGCATTTTAGAAGAGTTAAAACTGATTACCTTCAGAGGGCAAAAAAGCAAAAGATGAGGAATGGTAAAGTGAAAATTTTCACTCTTATTTTCATTAAAATTTAATATCAATTTTATAATAAACAAATTTCTTAATGGACATACGTTATGAAACACAAAATATACATTGGTAATGCCTTTTATATGTGTACATTTTGTTTACAGTTCTCCATTAAAATAATGCTTATGGGTTATAGATATATTTATACATATTTTATTCATTGAAAACTTCTGTAAATATGGTCAAAAGCTAAAAATGCAAATTAATTTCTAATTCATAAGATCCAAAAACCAAAATGATAATCTTGTGAAATTTTCTTATGAGAGTGAGCATCAGGTTTTCAGTTTAGGCTTAGTTAAGGATTCTGGTTTCGCATATAAAAAGGAAATGATTTCAGATAGACACAAAGTTTATCATGTGTTTGATTTGAGTAAATCTCACAATCTCTCTGTACCTAAATTTCTTTTCCTAAGTAACTGAGATCATAACGCAACACTCTCATGCTGGTTTTACAAGGTGGGGGAAGAATAAAAAAAGAATTAAGATGTGTCATGTGTCTGGCCACAGGGTTCTGCGGGGAGCGGCTAGGGGTCCCCCAATATGGCCCTCTGCCTTTCTTCAGGTCTTTCCCCTCGGTACTGCAAAGAATGAAAAAACAGGGCTTTTAGCGGGAATTGGGGGACTCAAGATTGACATAATGGAAAGCAAAAATGTGTTTAAAGTGTGGCAAATCCAGAGGAAGCACACCCACGATGCCCGGTGAGTGGGGTGTACTTCATGCTTACCGGGCTAAACCGGTTTCTAAAATTAAATGTTTCACTGACTGGTGGCCTGGGTTAATCAAGGTCTTAACCTTTGTTTCTGGGAAGGGGACAAGGTCAGCGGACAGAAAACTTGAGTAGCACTTTCATAAGGATCCAGCCGGGTGCATTTCTCTCAAACACAATGGTCATTGTCAAGCATGTGATAATTTTACAATGTTAGTCATCAGATTTTCCCCTGTCTCCCTCTAATCTTCCATTACAAATGTAATCATTATATACTTCAATCCTATACTAATAAAAAACTAATGGTAAGTGGGATAATACATACTAAATTGGTTTAGAAAATCAAAAGCTTATTAAATCTATAAACTACAGTCAGTAACAAGATTTTTTTTTATTATAGAAATGAAAATCTCATGGGTACTTTTCAGAGGTTAATATTTGTTAAGACTTTTCATACCTGTAATACTTGGAAAGAAAATTATATTACAGATGACTCATTTACTCCTCAACTAATGGGCCAACAGCTGTTCTATAGATAGCATCCTCTGTAAATCCTCTTCCCTTTCACTGCCTTAAGTCAGAGGACTTTAACGAACTCATGTAACAAGAAAGCCTGACTCAGATAGTTCTCATTACTCAGATATCACATTTATTCATTTCATTCCATTTACTTCGTGTTCTTTGTCTATTTCACCACTATTTTTCAGGAGTTGTATCTTGAAGTAAGTAATTGTTCTAATCAGAAACTCTGTATCTAGAGAAAAAACCATACATCAAAAGTACAGTTATGATCTTTCCCCTTGAACTGTAATTTGCTGCATTAATTATTTTCCAAGTCAGATATATTCTTATTCATACATGAACTACAAATACTACACGATAATCTTTTAACTCTTTAGCCAAATGGTATATTTATACTTGGTCACAACTGGAATCTAAACTATTTATGGATTTAAATAACTAAGGTGTTATTATCTATTGGAGGAAAGGGAATAATGATAAGTTACTAGCAACACCCAGAATCCTGGATAAACAGTTGGTTCAGGAACCACAGTGAATTCACTGTGGATTCAATGGAATTCATCAGAAACCACAATAAGTTCAACATTCTCTTCTACAGCAGAGATCATGTATAAGGAAGCTCATTGCTTCCAGAATTCATGCCAAGAACAACTGTTCTATGTTGGAAAACAGTGTTATGAAAGTTATTTTTAAAATCATGGATAGTGAGGAAAATAGACTAGAAGGGTTGGAGAAATTATTAGACTGAATTCTTTGATTACAGCTTGATCAATAGAATCAGGACAATTATAAGCTGATTGAATTCCTTGGTATAAGAAGGCAAGGTAATAAGAAAATGTTTCTTTTCAACCTCTCATTTTTCTGTATTCTGTTTTGCAATTTGTGATGAGCTCAAGAATAAATGTATATAGACGGTGTGGTGGTGTTGCTTTCTGTAAAGTTTAACCATAGTACCAGCTGCTCAGGAAACTGGATCAGGTTGATAATTTGAGCTCATGAGTTTGAGGGTTCAAGACCAGTCTTGTCCACAAAGAAAAATTCTTTCTCAAAAAAGATAGGTAGATAGATACATAGAGATAGAGAATAGATAGATAGGCTTCATGAGTTCTTCCTCAGGGAAATTACAGTATGCTCTATTTTTGTTGTATTGTAACTCATACATGAACTATAAATGCTCAAAATAATCTTTTTAACTCATTTGGCCAAGTGGTATGTTTATACTTAGTCACAATTAGAATCTAAAATATTTGTGTGAATATTAAAATATCTTTTGGGCAATTTTTATTCTTAGAGGTTAAACCACCATCATCAAGTCTGGTTTTTCCGTGCTTACTGGGAATTTTCAGGTCAAATATACTTAACAGACAAATACAACTGAAAATATGTATGATCCTAGTGTTTAAAAACTTTGATTCCTTTCAGAATACAATAAATAATAAACTGATAGAACTGGAAGGAATCTTAGAAAGTAACAGGTCAGACCTACTTTATTTATGTAGGTGGTGCACAGAAATGTATTTGAGGAATTAATTTTGATATATGCTTAGAACTGTGAACATTCTCCAAAGAGGGCAAGGCATTATCAATATCTGAAATTAATCTAAGTAATTCTCAATATTCTCTTTTGAAATAGTAGTGCAAAACCAAAGAAATTTCTGTTCATTTTTTTCTACAAAATGCTTCCTAATCATAGTAATTACATGACTTAACATTTCTTCTTTCTATCGCTGCTTCTTTTTCTGTTCTTTCACTACTTAACATTGTCTAGTTTTTGTGCAGTATAAATGACCCACCTTTACTTTGTCTGATTGGGAATGTTTTGTCAAAGCAGTTATAATTATGATTTTTTAAATACTCTAAGACTCACAGAAACACTGAAAGTAGAATACAAAGAACATCTTATCCTCTATAAAATTTTGATATAAATTGCTGGCATTATGCCACAAATAATAAAACTAAAATGGCAGCTCTTTTGGTTTGGTCTGATGTTTCTTCATTATTAAATTCATGGTATACATGCTTGCTGGGAATTTCATAAAAGACACGCTGTTTTTCACCTTGGATTCTATCAGTACTCAGTTTTAATTTGTGTCATAACGAAAACTTTTGATTAATAGGATAATCTGTTTGAATACTTTGGTCCATTGCAAATAAAGATTTTGAAAGAAATTTCTTGAACTGTTGAACTATATTACAATTTATCAAACTTTTTATAATCTATTTATTTCAGTTTGGACTCACAATGTCACAAATAATTGAAAATGACTTCCATATTTTGGAGCCAAAAACATAGCTCAGTGGGGCAGAGAAAGAGCTCAGTGGCAAAGCAGATGCCTGACAAGTGCAAAGTCCTGAGTTTGATTCCCAGTATCCCCCTCAAAACAAACAAACAAAAGAAAAAAGAAAAAAAAACAATTTTTTGCCTTCATACCAGTGAAAGCATAAATCTTTTCAAATTTGTATCTGTCATGTGTCCACCATTTTAAAGGGCTTATACTCATTTTTTTGGGTCAAAAGCAAGGTAAAAGTTTATCTAGTACATTTAGGATTGCACCTTTGGATTAAATATCTGTACAATTCCTATTCCTAAACTTTTAATAAATACTTTAGCAGTTTCTGCTTCAATAAGTACAATGTAGCTATCTCATAGGTGAGATATTATTAATAAAATAATATACATGGAGAGGAGAATCTTTCAATGATCTGTATTTACACTGACTTTTTGGAAACAAAAACTGTGATGTGAGAAAGGAAAAGAAGCAAAGGGAAAATTATATGCAAACACAAGACAGTTAAGATAGTTGTACCTATGGTTTCTCTTGGATAATTGAAGGAAAACTTTTGTGCTAGCAATTTTCTAGACAAAGTTCCATGCCTCTATATTGTACTCTGAACAACTGCTGTAAATATAACAACATGCAATGTCCTAATTATTGTTACTCTTTTACTATCCTGTTTTAAAACTTTTTTCTGTTACTTCCTACTGTTTTCTATTTCAAATAAAATAATTAAAATTTGCCTTTTTATCTTATTGTTAAAAAATCTGCAGAACATGTAGAATATTAAAATCAGTATTCAAACATGTCTGCTCCAAAATACACTTTCATAATTGCTTAATAGTCCAACTACTAGTTGAGTAATCTTTGGAATATTATGTGCCCTGTCTCAGTCTCAATTTCTGCAGTGCAAGGAAAGAATCCATGTTATCTCCAAGGTCACTTTAAATGATGATGTCATGACTTTGTCACCTTAAACTACTTATCAGCTTATTTTATTGCCGAAAATTAAAGTAAATGCTTGGAATAAGAAGTAAATAAATGTTGTATATTACCACTGCATAATATACATGCTACCAGCAAGTATCATACAACCATATCAGTCAGATAGTCATGTTTGATGCACTAGTTGATGTTTGGGGCTTATTAAATACTTAAACCAGTACTAAGAGACATTTATGTAAACATTAGGGCTATTGTAAGTAACCCAAAGTTGAACCAGAACACAAAAGCCTCAAGTCTTTAATAATAAAGGTGAAATTTTTCTACTGTGTATGCAAGACAGATTTGGATGCATGAGTTAAAAAACGGTATATGGAAAGAAGGAAGGAGAAAAGAAACTGTACAGATAATTACACAAGAGCAAAAACATGGATCTGCAACTGAAGGAGCAGTTTATCCTTTATCTGGAACTTCAGTTAGGTCTGCTTTCTAAGAGAAGAGATACCCTCACGGAAAAGCACCTCGCCCTTCACAAAAGTGAAACCAGAGGACTAAAGATGGATCATCCGTGAGGCAAGAAAATGATAATATATTTACTGTACTTGTAACTTACATACAAATATGGATAAAAGTAGTTTTGAAAACCATTCTTAAAAGCATTCAATCAGAAGTATATCCTGCAAGAGGCCAACACAACTCTAAAATTAGTGACAATCAGGGCTACAATGGACCAGTTAGTCAAAAGTTCTAGAGTTATATTTTATGTGATATAAAAAGTCTAATATTTGCCGGAAGTTCAAATAAGTAAACTTAGATACTAGAATAAACTCAAAAGATTCACTTTTTATTTTAGTTTTGAAACAGGGTCTTGCTGTATAGTTCTGGCTGGGCTTGAACTCACTAGTAGCCCAGGCTGTCCTCAAACTCACAGCAATCTTCCTGCTTTCACCCTACTGAATTCTGGGTTTACAGGTTGCTCTACTACTCCAGGGTCAAGACTCACTTTTACAAGATAAGATCATTTTTATGAAAGTACTCAGGATTATGAATACGTACTGTTCACAAGAAGTTGACAAGAGCACCATGGCAAAATATTTGGGGAATATTTTCGTGTGATCAGATTACTATAACAGAGTACAATAGACTGGATGATTTCAATAACATAAATTTAATTTCTCACTGTTCCAGGTAATGAGAAGTTTGAGATCTAAATGATGTTTGATTGAGTTATTGGTGACGGATCTCTTCCTAGCCTACAGATGGTCACCTTCTCACTGTGGTCTTAAAGAGTAAGAGTTTCATTGTCTCTTCCTATAAGAAAACGATTGCAATTATGCACCCTTTCTGACCTCATTGTAATAACCTCCAAATGACCCAACTCCAAATACTTCCCATTTGAAAGTAACATTTAAAATTTTGGGAGAAGTAAACATCATTCTGTAACATAGTGTTTTAAGCTGAGATTTTCAGGGTTTAGGATTTGTTCCTAGTATTTATTTCCTGGTTAGAGTCTTTAATATATAGGCAGTAACTGTAGTTTGAGTTATAGTTTGATCTGAATATGACCCTTTCCTTGTGTAAATGGCATAAGGATATAGATATTTCTTGACAGAATTTTCTGAAAGAAATGTGGTCAGACTTAATGAAGGAAGTGTATGATTTGTCCTGGTGCCTCATTCACTGTCTGGGAGCCCAAGGACCAAACTAAAGTACTGCCTTAGTTTTCTCCTATCGGTGGTTCTCTCTCAAGTTTCCAGAAAAATTTCAAGAAATATGTGTTTTAAAAAATACAAGTAGGAAAATGAGTTTATACAATAATTTTTGGATGAATGGTCGTAAAGCATACTTGAGATATCTATCCACCTACCTACATAGATAGATAGATAGATAGATAGATAGATAGATAGATGATAGATAGATAGAGGTTGAATTTGGAATACACAGCTTATATTTTAATATATTTTAACTAAAACTAGCTGCACATATACATTTTTCACTTTTATGAAGATTTCTGATAGGTTATTATCCTGACATAAAGCCCAGGTAATAAAAAGAAATTATCATGTCTATCGCTGCTGACTGTTTGCTACCCCTGTTTTATTCTTCTTCAACAGGCTGCTCACCTCAGCACCTCTGTCAAGATTCACTGTCGCTTTCACAACAGTTGAGTTATGAAGAGGTAAGAGAAAACTATTAAGAATAACTCCTGTGCTGCTCAGACATTCAAGTCAGTCAGTCAGCTGAATGATGCTTTCTTAAGAGATGGAAAAAGGTGAATTGTTGATTTAGTACTCAGTTCCCAAAGCATCTTGCATCTTTCCTCCTCGCAGCAGTATGAGACATTTTGTTTTTCTACAGTACGATCTATGAGACCAAGAAGTCAAACATATGAAGAAGAAAGTGGTACTTTCCCCTAAATACTTAAGTACAGTGAGGGACAGATACAAGGAAAGAAAAATCACTTAACAGGAGGGAATTACAGTGATGATTCTAAATGTAAGTTAGCAGAGTCAAAGAAGAGTTATAAAATGGTTTGAGATATTAAAGCGATTTGACAATAAATGCCATGATTGACCTAAAGACTTTTTTCTGCAAATATCACAGATCAGGACAATTCACATACAAAATGATAGCTTTTACAATATAGGTACATATTCCTGTTGCTTGGACTCTGGGGAAATTCTTCTGGTTAATCAAGTTCTCTTCTTGAGTACATATCAATCTCTGTGTCTCCACTCCTTTCTGTAGGTCTAATCCATTCTTTCTTGCAAAGAAATTTCCTGTGGTGGATTGATAACTGCTGGTCAACTTAAAATACCAGCTGAACTGAATCAGTGTGGTGCTGAGTGTGGATGGTCCACCTGAGGATTGTTGCCAGCATAAAAAGGAAAACTGGAGAGGAAGAAGAAATATTGTTTCTCCTAGGTGTTGTTGGTTCTCCTGTTACCATGGATTCTCCTGGAGGAACTTGTGGAGCTTTTTCTTTTTATATATGAAATTGGTATTATCATTAGAGGAGATCAGGACCTCATTGTTGCTGAGGATGGCTGTAATACTTTTCAAGGGAATCTTGGTTCTTATTTTGAGCATCACTTTCTGGCTCCAGTGCAGAATACTCAGGCTACTAGCACAGATCCTCCATCCCACTAATGCAGACTTTCTGGATTTCACAGCTGACCTTTGGGTCTTCCCTGAAAAGATACATGAAACAGACTTGCATAAGACATTGTCATGGTCTCTAGCTTTTCAGCTGGACTCATGCAGGAATTTGTGGTGGGATCCTGGCCCTCAGCTGGATTTTGGGCGGTCTTTAGTATATGAGCAGATTTACTGCACTTTTTGTGTTTGACTCTTTGGGTGATTATTATAAGATAATCCTGTAAAGTATGTGTCCTGTATGTAACTGTTTCCCTTGCAAACCCTAACTAAAATATTTTCTGACTCTACTGCTTCCCTTCCAAAACCTACCTATTCTCATCACACATCATTTTAACTGTCATGACGTGACTTCTGTATGGTATGATCTAATTCTGTCTATTTCTTCTTGGTGTATTAATGTCAGAATTCCTACTTGTCAGATAAAGACTTTCTAGACCTTGGATGGGATAGTTCTTCATGCCTAGTTAAATCAAATTTTTGTAGAAATGAAATCATGTACTATAAATCCACTACTTACTGTTGCTATGAATGTTTCATTTGAGGACAGAAAGTAGGTCATTACTTCACAAGATGTTTACTGTTTAAGGAATTCTTTTCATTAAAATCAACAACATCCTAAGTAACAAGGATATTTTGACCATCTTTGCCACCAACTTAGAATAATTTTCTATCTTGATAACTTTTTTCTCCTTCACAGCATCAGTCACTGTAGTGATTATTTTTCAAGAAAGACCAATGGGCCAATTTGGGAAACATGGAGCCTGTTTCCTCATCATCTATGTTGAATAATGCAATTTTGATAAAATCATGTAAACTCACTGGGCTACAGATTTTGGTAGGTTGATTTTTAGTAACACGAGGAAATTGTTATTTTTGTCTCATCTGTGCTATAATATGAGACTAGGAGATATTTTCTCTCAATAATTTTGAGAGATTTGACATTAAATTTATTGAGAAATAGCAGAGAAATACTTTTTATCTTAAAAGATAGTTGTTGCGTAAAATTTCTTACATCACTATCATTATAATTACTATTGATGAAAATCAATAAAAGAATGAAATTTTGGCAATAAATCTGTGGATAATAAGTATTACCCTCTTAAATAAGCAATTCATCAAGCAAATTACAAGTAACAGTTTTAAATACTTTGAGACAAATAAACATAATTCAAAACACTAAAAGTTGAAATTCAGTAAGTGCAGCATGCAGATGACAGGTTCCAAGCTATATATGCCTGTATGACAGAAAAGGAAAGATCTTACATTAAAAACCCAGCCATGTAGCACAGACAGGATGAAATACAGAGCAAATTAATTTAATGTAACCACAAAGAAGGAAGAACAGAGATGAAATACATAATGTAGAGAATGGAAATAGGAAAAATTTTGAAAGCTGGTTCTATAAAATAGAAACAAAATTGACCCATCTTTTGACAGAGTTCCCCACAAAAAAGAGAAGCTGCAAATCACTGAAACAAAATGAAAATGGAGACATGACTATTTACCTTATAAACATATAAAGTGTTATAAAGCAATGTAATACCAAGTAGATAATATAAGTAGATAGTGCACATGAAACATAAATTCCTAAAACACACAAAAACTGGCAAAGTTAAGAATGAACAAAAAACCCAAATAGATGTATAAGAAGAGAGACATTGATTAAAGTAAAAATTTTAAGAATCTCCATAATAGAAATCTCAGGTTCAGAGAGTTTTTACTAGAATTTACTTCAACCCATCTAAAGAAGAATTAAGTTAATTGTATAAAATGACTTCTGGCAAATAAGGCATTTTCCAGTTCATTTTATGAGGCAAATTTTATCCTGGTACCATAAAGAAAATACAAAAAATATAATAAAATATTATAATAAAATATTTCATTAATTTTTACTCAAAAAATCCATACCATACTACAATATAAGGATTGTATCTCATGAACATAGGATATACAGTTATGTAAATCATATAAAAATAAGTGGAAGAAACATATGTACAGCATATGAAAATAAGTCAATAAATTACAATATATTAAAAGAATGAAAAAAGTAGCTTACATTACTTTAACTTAGAAAAAATATTTTAGAAAAATCAATGCTGGTTCATTATTTAACAAAAATGAATAAAACAAACTGCTTGAACTTGATAAAAGGCACCTTTGTTAAGCCTTAACTAACAAAAATAATAATTTAATAAGAACTTTCTGCAAATCATCTAGAAAAAGCAAAAGACATCTGCTCACCTCACTTCTATTCATCTTCGTACTGGGTGTTCTAGCAGGAAAATTAGACAAGAAAAATAAAAAATACTTCTTGATTAAAAAATAAGATAACTTTATTTGCCAATCATATGATCATAAATGTAGAAAATCCTAATGACATACAAACCTAAGAATTATAACTTAGGTCAGTAAAGTTATAGGATGGAGAATGTGAAAGCCAGTTTTATTTCTATTAATGAAGAATATTCTAAATATTAAATTAAGAAAAAATTCCATGTACAACATTACCCAAAATGAAATACTTAAGAATTAATTTCACATGTATATCCGAGACTGTACAAGAATACTACCAACTGTATTTTACAAAGTAAAGGAAACAAATAACATCCCATGATCAGATATTGGAAGAATTAATAATGTCAAATTTTTCTACCCTTCAAATCAACTTTATATGATCTCTGTTAAAATATCAGCTGCCCTTTTAATCAGAGTGAACTGATTCTTTTGGAAAGTCAAGGTACTTAACACAGTCAAAACACCCTAAAAATAAAAACTAAGTTAGAGGAGTCACTGTACCAAATTTAATAACTTGCCAAAAGCCACAATAATTAATATCATGGTGTAATGGCAAACATTTATGTTAATGGCATGTAGTTAAAACTCCATAAATAATTTGTAACATCTATGAGAAACAATTTTTCAGATATGATACTAAAGACGCAAGAAATTTAAACAAAATAGATAAAATGGACTTTCCTGAAGTACATTATTGAGCTACAAAGAACATGTTTAAAAACGTGACACAGGAAATGCAGTATGAGAGAAAATACAAGTTATGTACATGATAAAAGACTTGCATTTGGAATATTTGAAAAAACCCATAACTCAGTTACAAAATGACACAATTAAATATTGGCAAAGCATCAAAATGCGCACAGTTCCAAAAGAAATAGTTATACTAATGACCAATAAGCATATGAAACAAAGGCTCGGCACCATTAGTCATTAAGGGAATGCAAATCACCACAACAAAAAGATAGCAATTCACTAGGATGTAATTGTGAGGGACATTAACAGGTTTTGAAGAAGATGTGGAGAAATTAGAACATTTATATGATGCTGGGGGGAAATAGAAAAAGTTGCATCCTATAGATAAAACACTTTTGCTCTTTTTCAAAAAGATAACCATACAGTTAACCCACATTTTAAATTCTTTACTTACGTATATATTCAAGAGACTTGAAAACAGAGGTCACAGCATCAAAACTCACACATGACTATTCATAACAGTATTACTCATAATTGCCAAAATTGGAAACAAGGCTGCATATACCACACGCCTTATGGAAATTAACCACAAGTGGAATATATTGCAACACAGATACAACTTGGAAACACAGCGCTAAGTGAAGTAAGTTTTGTAACTATTTGTAGTAATTTCCTATCCTCCCATGACACAATCCATGGATATCACTAATCAACACTTGCCTCTGTGGATGTGCTCACGCTTAGCATTTCTTGAAGTGAAGTCATAGAATATGAGGTGATGTTTTAGTAACCCACGCATTGAGTCCCATAGATGATCCATCACCATTTCTGTGTGTCCTTGCTCCTTTTTGGTCAGTTTCAGGAAAGTCTTTCTCAATTTACACTACTCAAAATTGACTCTTTCTAGGATAAGATCCATAATTGTTCATTTTTCTCTAGCAAATCATATAGTGTTCAATGCACTAATTGTCTTCCATTGTAAGATGTCTGGTATCCAAGAAGGCAGTTTTATCTTCTTCACATGTGTCATCAGGGTTTCACATGGTGATTTTCACAAAGTATATACTTGGTAATTATAAATTTGTAAGAAATAAATAATGAAATTTTTAAAAAATGGTAACTTTTCTCAGAAATTCATTGCAAGTGTTTCTCTCACAAAATAAAAATAATGATAGTTTTTATAATATGATGATTAAAATAGAAACTATAAATTATATTTACTTTATTATAAAAATAGATATTATAAACCATTATATTTAAGGAAACACAATGGAATATATGTTGCAGCCAGCAGAAAAAATAATAAACCTCCCTCTGTTATATTTAAATCTGAAAATCTTATTTGTACCAGGATTTGTTAATTAAATATACATATATATATATATATATATATATATATATAGCTATACAAACATAATGTTCTTTCTTATTTGTGCATAAAATATGTTCCAGACACTATTGTGGCATCTACCCATTCCCATGATACATTTTATATCATTTTGATCCCTATATGGGCCTTCTGTCAAGGGGAAAAAATAAGTGCTCTATGAAACTGTGGCAGTAAAATTTCCCTGAGTGCAGGGTTCATATGTTATTATTTTGATAGACAATGAACTGTTCAATGTAGTATTCAAAAACTTCAAGATTTAATTACTTTCTTATAATTTTCATACTTGTGAATTTATGTACTAATTTTAATTTTTCCTAAATAAACTATAAAATTTTATTTTATAAAACATCAGAATCAGTCAAGATACTACCTTCTTGCTATAGTCTATCTCTTGTATTTTTCTGAATTATATTTAAGAGTTTTGCTTTTTTTTTGGTACTAGGGAGTGAACTCTTGACCTCGTGCTTGCCAGGCAGGACCTTATGCCATTGAGCTACATCCCCAGCCCTGTGTTTCACCATTCCAAAAACATTATTTTTTGCTACTTTAAAATAGTTCAGCCACTTATTAGTAAGAGTTCACATTACTTACAAGTGTTATTGATTATAGCCAAAAAATTAGCTTGTTTTAGACTTGCATCAAGGAAAATAGCTATTTCCTATGTTTATTGTAGTGTGTTGCATAATTTAAAATAACTATTGGTCTGAAAATAGCTGAAGTGACATGCTATTGTGTAAAAGTGTGAAGGTTGAGTTTAAAACATAGTTGGACAATACAATGCATATTAAATACATCAATATATGAATACAGGTTATTGTGGTGCCCAGATTTCTCATGCAAAATTTTGTATAGTTTGGGAAGTTTGAAAGAGCGATTCAAGTTATCTGCTTGATACCAAGTTTTCAAAACACGGTAGATTTTTGTGAAATGACAACTCAGTAGTCCTGGAAAGAGCATTTTATATTTATCAACTGTCTTCCTTCAGGAAAATAAATTTGCCCTTCTTGTCACACACTGTACATATTTGGAGATGTCATTAGGCTTCAACTGTTAACATTTTTATTTCTACTTCACTAATACCCAATTTAAAGTCTTGCTTACTGGCAAAAGGTGTGTAAATAAATTTTTATAACTGAATTGTGAAATGCATTAAGTACTTTAGAAATTCTCTTTAGATGTTTAAAAATGAGAATAGGCAAATATGAAGAGTCATTGTGGAATACCAGTCAGCTGGTATTCTGAAATTTTGTTTTAACAAACAGATGTAAAACAGAATACTAAATCTGATATTCATAGAAAGAGACATCCAAAGCCCTATTATTCAAACAATGTTAGAGGTTAGAATTAGAATAAAGACTGGATCTATAAATATGTAAAATCAATTAAACAATCAATGAAAGGAGTATAATATTGATCATGATATCTAACATTTGTTAAAAGTACATTATGCAATAAACTATCATTATTTTGCTTAACACAATTTACGTGAGACAAATATAACCAGTATACAGTGCTTCCAGATGAAAAAATGTCAGGAAAATCTATAAAACTCCATTTATATAACATATTTAAGTACTGCAGGGGATGAACACAGGTTTTAAAAATCATTTACATTTGATTTTACATCTACAGTTGTATCTGCTATGACATGTTCTGATTTTTGTGATGTTACTCTTCTTTTCAAGTGCAAAAAGTTCTTACATGCAGAATGTAATTTCAACTTCCCTTGTTATGCTGTGAGAGATGAGTGGAATGGTTCCGTTATTTCTTCCATTTGTCTGTCACATACCAGGCAGGAATTCTCTGCTTTTAGGCTGGAGAATATGGACATTTTTTAAGGGAATAGTCAACATGATTGAGTGGATGATTATGTTAAAAAATTATAAGTAGAAGTTGATTTTGGAAAAGTAAACATTTTCAAAGGATGGATGTGTTTTAGTAAAATGAGGCATTTACATGTAAAATGCTTACCAGATACACAACAGTGAAATTTCTATATGTATTTGGAATATTTATAGTTCTTTTGATAGTTATCTCAACCAGAGAGACGCATAATGTATAAAGAAGTATGAAAGCCTAGGAAATGAGTGGTAAAGTAGAGGAAAGAAAGCTTAAGGAATTACAGGGAATGATTACATACCACAAAAAAGAAAGAGGAGCCAGAAAAGGACAAGTGAAGTGGAAACTGAAATGAAGCATAAGTGATTTTTAAAAAGCAGATCATAGACAGTAGCTAAAAATGGGATGGTTCTTTAGCCTCTGGAACATCTTCACATCAGCTCTCTTGTAAGTTTTCTTATAAGACTTGACTTTAGAGATATTTTAGTCCAGTGGCTCTTACTCACATCACCTAAAGATCTTGTTAAAATATGGATTAAGATTCTGTTCCTTAGTAAAGCCTAGCTGTCTGCCTTTTTATGTTTCTCAATAATGCTAATATTACTGTTTGGGCCTAATAATTAAGTATCACAAATTTAAGGAAATATTTACCTGTGTCGGATATAATGAAATACCTGCAGGCCTTAAGTCACTCCAACTTTTCTGGAATTTGGTTTTTTGTTTGTTTGTTTGTTTTCGTGGCTTTTCTCTAGTAGGTTGTTGGTACACTCATAGATTTTACTGTATTATTTCTCATATATTCTGCATATGGCCTGCTTACCTGCTTTTAACTGATACCCTTTTTCTAATATCTCAGATAATTCACGTTTTTGAAATATTCTATCTTCACCACTATATCCAGGTTAGTCTAGCTTATTTCTGTGTTTTCTATGTGTCTTGATATTGGCATAGTTAGCACTGGGCCCTATGCAGTAGTACTATTGCAATGAACAAAAACAGATGAACGACTCAATAACATATCTGCAGTTTGCTACCACATGCTATAGTTTGGTAAAATAAGGAGACTGAGATAATTCGGCTATAGTCCAACAAAGGAGAAAGATAGTAGCACCTAGTGCCACTAGGAAAAGACCTGTCAGAAATAAAACAAGGATCTGAGGCCAGAAGATCACAGAAAGAATGGAGAAAAAAATAAAGAGTTGTGAGGTGTGAACTACAAAAGCATTCTGGTTTTTTTTGTTTGTTGTTTTTTTTTTTTGCCTAAGAGATTGTAAAGTTCATAGTATATGTTATCATCTAGACCAAATAACTTGAGCCTGCCTCTTAGTCTTCACGGTGTCAAAATAAGTATCATGTCTCTTCAGCTGTACTGATTAATACAGTCAAATTAAATGGAAATTATTACCTGAACTTTAGCTTTAATTCTAACATAATGGTATAGGAATTCCTATAATAGTACAGGAATGCTATTGATTTTTGAGTGCTAACGCTGTATCCAGTTATGAACCTGAATATGGTTATTAAACCTATATCTTTTGTCATTTTAGGGATCTTCTATGTAGAGTGTCATGTCAGTGATAGGAGTGCACTCATTAAAGCATTATTTGTTTAACTGTTCCTTTTTATGACTCAATAAACATATATAGAGAAAAAAAACATGACATTTTCCATAAAAAATTTCAAGAAAGAAGGAATCATTCAAACTGGCCCAAATCTCTGTTTATCCAGGGATATATCATAGTACTAAAAAGGAAAATGGGTGATTTTTTCCTCCTCCTGAAGGATTCAGAGAAGTCTTAAGCTCTGCAGCATAAACTGGAATGAGTCCTGAAAATAATTAAACACACAGAAAAAAATATTTTAAACCTAGGGAAAATTAGAAGCAAAACATACTGCTATGGGGGAGTGTGATAAAAGGCTGAAGTTAATTTAGCAGTACTGAACCAGTGGTTACCAGGAAGTATCAGGAAAAGCAATTAAGACACTAATAGGGACAGATGTTGAAAGTCCTCGCCAAAGTAACTAATTTGTATTTTTGTGCTGTATAAAGGGCTTTTAGTCTAGTGAAATATTGAAGTTGTTAACTAGGGACTCTGCACGTCCAAAGGTCACTGCAGTAATGATTACTTCTATTGTAAAATATATGTTTTCATATTGTAGTTTAACTTCAATAGGGGTTGAAGTAAAAAGTATAGCCAAAGAGATGAAACCATTTTTCTCTGTCACTGTTTTTCGACAGTTGCAGAAACAGATGGATCTAGAAATGAGAGGTTAAAGGTATTAGAAATTTGTACTCAAGGAAAGAAGCAAAGATAAGTCTTTTTAATTATGTAAACCAAGAAGGGCTTAAATTGTGGGAACTGTAAAGAAAACATGGGTTCATAAGAAGATTATATATCATTCTTTATAACTCACTAATGATAAAATAGGCTATGGGTTTATGAAGTATTTACCTTCACCTATGTCTTCAATAGTTCTACCCATTCACTCTTTGAGTTGATTTAGTGTTTCTGCATTAATATTTAAATCTTTCACCCATTTTGATTTTAGTTTACTATATGGTGACATAGATGGGCCTACTTTTAGTTTTTGGCATGTGGAAAGCCAGTTCATCCGGCACTACTTATGAATGAAGCTTTCTTTCTTCCAGTAAACGTTTAGCCCCTTTGTCAGAGATAAGGTGGCTGGTTGTGTTTTCAGTTGCTTCTACTTCTAATCTGTTCCATTGATCTTTTTTTTTTTTTTTTTTTTTTCAGAACCATGCATTTTTATCACGGTAGCTCTGTAATATAATTTCAAGTCAGAGAATATGATGTCTCCTACTTTGTCTTTGTTGTATAGAATTGTTTTTATTATTCTAGGGCTCGTCTGCTTCCAAATGAATTTTAGGAATATTTTCTCTATTTCTATGAAACATGCTAATGATATTTTGATTGGAATTACATTAAATCTGTATAACAAGTTAGGGAGTATGACCATTTTCACTATGTTGCTTCTTTTTTACCCATGAGCAAGGCATATCTTTCCATTTTTATATCCTCTTTGATCTCCTTGTTCAGAGTACTATAGTTTTAAATGTAAAGATCTTTACTTCCTTTGTTATATTGATGTCTAGTCAATGCATTTTTTTAACGCTATTGGAAAGGTGTGTTGCCTCTAATTTCTCTCTTAGTGATCTTGTTATTTGCATATAGGAATGCTATTGATTTTTAAGTGTTGTCATTGTATCCAGCTATGAATTGAGCCTGGTTATTAAATTTGATGCTTTGGGGGTCTTCTATGTGGAATATCATGTCATCTGCAAATAAAGATAATTTAACTTTTCCCTTCTTATTTTTATTCATTTTATTTCTGTCTCTTTTCTAATTGCTCTAGCTAACATTTCCAGACTATAATGAATAGGATTAGTGATAGTGGGCATCCTTCCCTGTTCCTGATTTTAGAGAGAAAGGTCATTTATTGACCATTCAGTATGGTGTTGACTCTTTGTTTGTCACAGATAGATTTTATTAGATTGAAGGGACTGAAAAGACAACTTGCAGAGTGGAAAAATTTTAGCCAATTTTTCTTCAGACAAAGTACTAATAACTAGAACATATAAATAGTTGAAAAAATTCAAACCTCCCAAATTTAAAGAACCAATCATAAAATGGACATCTTAAATGAATAGGTACTTCTCAGGAAAAGTATAAATGGCAAATAAAAACATGAAAAAATGTCCCAAATCACTAATCATTCAAGAGATGCAAATTAAAATAATACTGAAAGTTCATCTCACTGTAGAAAGAATGCCTATTATCTACAAATCAACCAGTAACAAATGCTGGGGTGGGGGCTGGAGGGAAAAAGGAATCCTTCTCTACTGAGAGTTAGACTGGCTCTACCACTGTGGAAATCAGTGTGGAGATGTCTCAAAAAAATAGGACTCAGGGTTCCATTTTACCCAGTTATTCCCCTTCTTGGTATCTTTCCGAAAGAATGAAAAGCATTGTATCACAGTGACATATCTACACCCATGCTTTTTATTCTTTTGGGAAGATTCCAAGAAGGGGAATAACTGTGCTACACAGTTTATAATAGCCAATTCTGGGAAAGAACCTAGATGAATGATTAAAAATATGTGTGTGTTTTTTTAACCAATAGAGTACTAAGCCATAAAGAAGGATTATCTTGAGATATTTATAGCTAAATGGATGAACCTTGAGATCATACTCTTAAGTAAAATAAATGGGACACACATGTATAAATATTGCATTGTCTCTCTGGTGTGAGAAACTGAAATGTAAATAAGAACCAAAGCGTATAATAGATACTGTGAAACAGCAAGTAATTGTTGAAAGGAAAAGGGGAATTTGGAGGTATGGGGATGAAAGGAAAAAGGAAAAATAGGATAAAATGCAAACAAAATACTGTAACTAAGGAGGAGAGGGGTTGAAAAGAGGAGAGTGGAATGGAAAAAAAGAGGAACTAAGATAGATCACGTATAGATACAAATTTCCTCTGATGACTATGATCATTTTGCTTATCTGACTTATACCAGTAAACATTTAGAATAAAAAATAAAAATAAAATATGCTGTGGGGAGAGTTTTCTATCATCGAAGATACTGAAATGCATACTGTAGAGCATTTCTAGAATCTGGAGACTGAGAAAATGTGAGAATCAGATGGTGCCCTTTCCTATCAATTTGCACAGGGTGGCATTTCTTTTTCACATTTTGGCTTTCTATGCTTATATAAAAAATAAATTACTAATCCCTAACAATAATTTTGACTCTGAAACAATCCTTTAACAAACTACAGGGCTCAGTCACTCTATGTAATATATTGTAAATCCCAATTATATGACCTATGATATTCTCATGATTATAATAGCTAAAATTTAAAATGGCACAATTCCTAAGTAGCTCACCATGTTTTGATGTCAAATATATTTTGATATTTAATTCAGTCATCCATATTTAAGCATTTTGTATTAGTTTTCTACCACCACTGAAACAAATGACCATAGACAGGAGGACCTAAAGGAACTAAAGAAATTCTCCCTCTGTTCTGGGTTTCAATTTCTGTGACCTAAAACTAAGATGTCACAAGGCTACTCCAAGAGTTCTAGGGAGTGGCTCCTTTCTTGCCTTTTGAGATTCTATACCTGGTGAATCTTTTCTTATCGACAAAAGTAGAAGAATAGCATCTTCAAATTTCTTTTCTTAATCACTATTCTCATTTCCTTATGTAGTCAAAGCTTTATTTTCCTCTTGCAATGAATCTTGTGATTAGTTTTAGAAACCACCTAAATAATACAGGGTATTCTTTCTACCTCAACACCTTTAATTTAATCACATCTGTCATGTCTCTCTGTAATATCTAAAGTATCATTCACACGTTCTAAAGATTAGAATTTGGATATTGGATTGGAATTTGGATATTTAGTGAAAGGTCATTATTTAGCTTAACACAGATTTTAAGTATATCTTTACTGAGTAAAGATAAATGTATTGGGAGTTTCCTTTATAAAGAACTCTCTAAGTTTTCCTTCACCTTTTTATTGTTATTTTAGTTTTTTAAATGTTTTCAACACAAATGTGACAAACTTGTAACTTTATTGATTTACCAATTTCAAAAAAAATGGTTTCTGCTAAATTTTAATTTAGTGAAGATATTCAAGCAAACAAAAAAGTAAAATATGGACTGTTATCTAATAGTAATGTTTGAGCAATAAAGCTGCTTAGAAAATTGTTTTCTTTTTTAATGGTATTGAGAACAAAGACCACCATGAGACCCAAGGTAAAAATATTATAGAAGTTGTTAAATTGTTAATACCATCATTTAAACCATATTGCCAGTAGATGATCTATTGTTAGCTTATTTCAGGGAAGTTTTCTAGATAAATATGTGGTGGCCATAATTAGGCCAGGCAGGGAGTGCAGCAAAAGCTACTTTAGTTGTGTTGTATTTTTAAAAGTCTCAGTAGTCAGTCACTCTGGATTAACTGATACACAGTCCCCTCACCCTTCAGCTTAGCTTTTCTCTGGCCATCTCTTTATTCTTTCACTATGTTCCATTTGCCATCAATGGAATCTTCTCAACAAAGGTCTCCCTATACTTTATGAGTTGTTTAACATTTCTCATGAATTATGATTACCTGAGGAATAATTTTGTAGGAGGGTTTTTGTATGGTATGTGTGCCTGTGTGTGTGTGTGTGTGTGACATTTAGAATTCTACATGTACTAAAGTTTAGATATGTGATAATCACCTTATGACATATACAAAAGCCTCCTTTGGATGTGCAGTCTTTAGAGTAAGGCCCTGGCATTTTTATTTTTAAAAATGGTCCTCATGATAATGTGATTTAGCAGTGTAACTGACTGGGGTTTACTCTAGGTCTGATTTGAAAAATAACTGTGTCCTAGACTTTCAAGCATTATTCTATAGAGTCTTTGTATTAATCTAAACGAAAGCATTTGGAGAAATATTTTACAGAGTCTCTTGTGCATTGTAATACATTTAATTTTTTCTACTACATTGCACAAATTACGTTCTAAATTTTGAAATTAAAGCCCACTGTTGTTCTCTAATCCCGAGAATTCCTTGAAGTGTGCTCCGTCTCCATAAAGTCTCACAAAATTTGTTCTCATAGGCCCTGCTGTAAAAGCCCAGCTCTCTTGATACTGCACAAAAGTATTTTAATTACCAAATCCCATATTTATAGCTTGTATTTTAACTCTAGTTATTCTTGAGTTGCATTTAGTTCATATGTTAAATTTTCTTTAATCTTTTTACAAGGTAAAATTAGTGAATATAAAATGCATAAGCAGTGATATGATTTCTTCTTTCTGACCTTACACAAGTGTATTTTATTCTTCAGAATGTTAAATTATGTTTTTAAATAGTTTATCTATTAAGAACTTTCTGCTAAGTGCTAAAGTGCTACTATACATTTCTTTAACTTCTCATTCAAACTGAATCGCTAATATAATTGTATTGTCTTTTCCTACAGTTTTCCTTCACAAGTCAAATTTTTACATGTGTAAATATTTTAGGTTCTTTAACTCCAGGATATTACTTTCAAGACAAATGTCTCAATCTCACATTTAGAATTCTACCCGTACTAAAGCTTAGATATGCGATAATCACCTTATGACATATACAAAAGCCTCAGCACATCTTCACAAGTTTCTCAGAGCTTTGGAGCAATCTTATTTCAGGAATAACTTCATCTACAGATAAGTTCTAATTCGGTTCACAGTATATGTTTTTTTGAGGACTGTTTGTGTTTATTCAGAAACCATTTTCCTGTATACAGCATTGTCTTAAAGAGTTGTTCAGAGCTCTTTTCTTTTTTACTCATCTTGGTTTTGTATTTTTGAGCTAAAATTAATGGAAAAATAAACAAAGAAAAACTATGGTAAACTTTATATACTCTTTTGGAGATGTAGTATATACTTACCTCCAATTGATGATGGGGCCATTTAGGGTTAGATTACCACTTAGAATCAAAAAGGAATTGTGTAGGGTTAAATAAAAAATGCTTAGCAGTTTCACATGCATTTTATGATTCTTAACACTAAAATATAATATCACAGTCTTTCTTCAGAGATATTGATCAATACAATCTTTTAATTGTAGCTAACATTAAAATGTGAGAAAATCCATCCTTCTGAGTTAAAACATGCAGATGACCACAGCCCTCTCATTTATCGCGGTATTTGATCTTAAACTATTCCTGTTGGAGGAATTAATTTCCATGTACTTAAACAAGTGAAGAAAGAAGAAAATAGTATTTTTATTTGTGATGGTTATTTCAACCTCATTCCAGAAGAAATATGAAATACGATTGTTGCATAGGTTACCAGTGTACCCAGAGGATCTGAATTTGCATTAATTCAGGATACACTGACTGAGGCATTGACTACACAGAGCAATTTCACAAACATAGAGAGATACAGTCAAAAGGCAGCACTGCATGTGTTCTGTAAACACTGTTAAGTGTCACCAGAGGCCGACTAAGCTCATCTTATGTCCTATATGAATAACCAAAACCTATCTTGAGAATTATCCTGTGGTTTGCCTGACTATAATTTCAGAAGCATGTAAATGCATAAAATCACTGTTTACTAGAAAGTCAGAGATAAATCATTTCTAAGTCCAAAGTGGGGCGGGGGAAGCAAAGATCTTAAAAGCTTTGTCCTCTGGAAGCAGTGTAATGTACTTTTTTTTTAAGTTTTAGATCCAGAGAGCATGTGATTAAATTCTAGTTCTGCAGTTTAAAGTGTGGCCCTTGATAATAGTGTAAGACCTTCATCTAAGTGGATGGCTTGTCATTGTCACTAACTAGCTATTATCTACCACCTTGGCTTAGTAGCAACGTTGTGACCTCTGGGTCAAAGCTCTTTTCCCTTAAGCACAAACTATCATTTTGGCTTGAACTTTTCCAGGTAACAAAGACTGATAATGAAAGGGAGTAACTATAGCTCTGTCACTGGACTTTGCTACATTTTAAACTAAAGTTGACTTAAAGTTGATATTTATTGTTTCATGTGCTACAACTAAGAATATCTCAAGCAGGATGGTCACTTTAATAAATAATTCTGTTTCTGATGTATAAGCAAGAAAACATCAATTAAATATAAATCAAGGAAACATATGAGTAGAAAATTTCAATGAAGACCCAAATAACTTTTCACTTTATTCAATATTTTATGATTTGAATATGTTTAGATATCTTTTATTCATGTACTTCAGTATACATGTATTATGGCCACTAATATCAGTGAGTCTTTATGAAATAACAATGCATAAAAGAAAATTTCAGTATGTGTATGCTATTTGATTTCCTTAACTGATTAGCTTGAGGCTATGACATATATGAACTGATTGGGTTCTTTTGCTCTTCATGTATAAATTTTGTTGTACAAATAAAGGATTCAATCAAAATAGAGCAGAACAAGAAGATATGTTTTTCACTAGATAATTCTAAACTTTTGTCGGTGTTTCTATGCACTCTCCAAGAATAAAGTCACTGTCCCTTTGTTTCAGTTAATTTTGTCATAAGTGGGAAAAGAACTTCCACAGATAAAAGACAAATTATAACTTTCAGTCCATGAATATTAAGTGAACTTGAAAGACATTTATTATATGACATTTCTTCAGCAAATAACAAAGCAATAAAATTGATCTTGAGGATACTATGTAAATACCTAATTCTGACTATAATCAGGAAAATGGCTTTTGTAAAAGAAGAATTGTAATACCTGTAAACCAACCAACAAAAAATAAAGCATTACTCAACTTTCTGGGCATGTATAGATAGAACTAGTTTTATTTACTGAGGTTTTCAACTAACTGCTACTCTTTTCATTGTACTCCATGGCTTTATAACAACTATTTGAAAAAATGTTTATTATTTGTTGAAAATTGTATATCATTTGTTGAAAACTGTAAATAAAATATAATGATCATGAAAAAAGTTGATGCACAAATACAAACATATTTTTAGCCATTTACAGATTACATATTCTTTACTTGAAAAGGAAAATTATTGATTGTATTCACTAACCTTTGATTCTTCTAGAAGGACAAAATAAATAATAAATTTATTCAACCAAGTGCATAGCAATTTCAGTTGCCATTTCTTTTCTATATTCTATATTTTGTTTATTGTCTCTACAAATACCTGCAAAATATTGCCTTGTTTTATAAAAATTCAGATCATGTTAAATTTTATAATATATTGAGGGCAATTCTTTCTCATGTATAGCTGGATAATTAACTATCTAAAGATACTCAATCCATTTAATCATCAGGCTGTATTTAGGCCAGCAGGTGACTGAGACGTCTTAAAAGCTGGAAATATATAGACTTCTGCATTTAAACACTCTGAAGCACTGACTTGAGTGTAATAACCATTTTCCATTCAGTTTTATGCCTATTAGAAGCCACTGACATAGAAGCAATTTTTTTCCTCTTGGCTTACTGGTCTGATTGCAAGCTCTGTCCAAAACTACGCAATGCTAACATTCTGTCAATTATCAGTCAACCAGTAATATTTTCAGTCCACATAAGGATTTTATTAACCTGTCAGAGTTCTTTCATTTTAAAGAATAGAATATTTCCTCCAGGAACTTCTACATTTAAACAAAATCTTGTTATGTCCTTTGTCTAATTTTGAGGCAGTAAATTCAAACTCTGTGTGTTCAAGCTGTCCCACAACAAAAGGTCATCCTAATGTAAATAATATTTTTCAACAAAGAATACCTCTCTGTGATAAGTCAAAGAATTAACAGTATATGTCTCCTAAGGAGAAATACTGCCTTTCAGACCAGGCTTCCACATTTGAGGCTGCACCTCTTTTTACTTGCACTTGAGGACAGTTGACATCAGGCTTGGAGTTTCCCTTGGGCTCTGGGAGAAGGCCTGCTGAGAAAGAAGCATCTTCACGAACATGTTTAGTTGTGTTTCATTCATCTAAATGATTCTGTGAACATATATATTGATTGGCATGTTTGTCCAGACCTGTTATGGTTTGTGTCTGGTATTTTTCCCAGAGACTCACGTACCTTTAGAAGGGGACATTTCAGAGCAACTGAATCTGGAGTTTCTGACTGATTCGTAGTGCAGTGCTGGGATTAATGGTGTGAGGATTAAGGGTAAGTGATTGCTGAATCAGTTCACCGATTGCATTGGCACCACCAGCAGTTGGAATAAGATAAAAGGGGAAGAAAGAGACTTGTTACCCACTTTTTATTCTTGTTACTTTTGTTGTCTTGTCATCATGAAATGTTGCCCATCTGTCATATGCTAATGTGGCATGGGACCAGGCAACTGTCGACTGAAACTTCTACAAAATGAGCTCTATAAACCTTTCCTCCTTTGATTTTAGGTAGGAGGTAGTTTGTCTCAGCAATGAAAAAATAAAAGAGCAATTGACTTTTCACTATTGCTGCTGCTGATATATGCTTTGTCAATTATTTACATTTTAAACATTTAACTTGAATTCTAGATATGCATATTCATCCTCAAATTAAAAAAAAAACTTGAAAGTTTTTGCATGTGTAGGTTTTATCTATGTCTGTGTCTACTACATCTATACTATTCCTATATTTGAAGTGTTGTTTATTGCATAATAGACCTTAGTTATGTAATATGTACTCTGAAATATAGCATTTCATACTGGACTTATTCTTTGTTGCACCATATGCAATGTCACTTTTTAAAACACATGTGCACGTGAACAAGAATCCAAAAATCAAAAGCTCCAAAAATCCAAAGCTCAGATTCACCACAATAAACCTTTCTCCTTAAGCATGATTTGATAAAATAATCGCAGCTCTATCATCTTTCCAATGAAATATATTGATTTTTAAGTTCGTTCACCACTCTAGAGAGACAGTAAATATAGCATGTAAATAAAGTACATCTCAGTTTTGAAGTAAGATGCCTTTGGCATATACCCTCAATCTTCTACTTGTTAGCTATGCAAAAATAGATAAACTCTAATACTTTTCCAAACCTTGATTAATCTATAAACTTAAAATGTATTTAAATTGGCCACAGTGGCCCAGCTACAGGGGAGTCTGAGATAAGGATTGCTAGCGCCCAGGAGTTTAAGAACAGTCTAGTAGCCCAAGCAACACAGTGATTTTTCCTCAAAGCAAACAAACAAACAAAAACCAGCAAACTGACTAAATGCATAAACATTTGATTTCAGTGCTTGTGTGAGATCTGAATGATATAATGAAAGGTAAATGTAAACATTTTCTAAATATCAAATAAACATTACCTATTAGTATATTTCTTTTGTTAACATATTTTCCACCCCATTTTTAAAATAGAAAACAGCAATTTTGACTCAAAAACTAGTATATATAAATTGTAATTAGCCTTATATTACAAATTACATTTTATTTTCTAGTTTTTCTTAATTTAGCATAAAATATTTAATTCCAAAACAACAATATGATGAGCTTTACCACACTGAGTAATTTTCCATACCAGGCTCAGTGTTCATAAATTGGATTTATATGTCTTATTTCCTGTTTATCTGAAAGGATATGACCACAATTCCAAATTGACAAGAGACTATGTTCTTTTGTTTTCTTTATCTTTCTTTTTTGTTTTAGGTATTTCTAACTAGGAATATTTCAGTGATTTAAAATGGTCACTGGGCACCATGTTTTTAGTTAAGCCAAAGAAATTCTTATCTCCATATCATTGTTGATATTTTCAGAATGGAGTTCAGAAAAAAGACATTAAGTTCCATTTTATGAGGCAGTCAGAATAATAAAAAACATATGTCATGTACCATGCAATTAAAATGAGCAATCAAAAGAACAATTGCAGAAGAAGTCCCATTATGACAATAGATACCTTCAAAATCTTTCTAGTTTTCAAAAACAAAGCCTCCTTTCTTGCACATGATTGACAGTGGTTCAATACTATGAACTATTTAAGAAAACAGAAGTCAATTACTCAGCATTAAGACAATAGAAAAGATGCTTGAAGGCATTTTAGGTATGGGCCAGACACTCAAATTTACCAAACTCAGGGATATAAAAGCGTAAAAATAATAAATGAAAGATACTTTCATGAGAAGAAAATCTTAGGGATCCCTACTTTTTCAGAGCTGCCTAGAGAAATGTTTTGTGGACTTCAGTGACCAAAGCACTGAGTAACTTGTACAGTCTTTGTCCAAGTTTTCTATTACTGCCTCTGGCTGCAAACTTTGGCATCATCCACATGGAATTCGATTTTCAAGTATGCAGAATGAATGAGTTGTGGGATCTGGCAGATGTCCACCCAATTTTCAGAAGATTTAGGAATCCTAAGAGGGTTGTTCATAAAGCTATGACAGTGGAGCCACAAAATCCAGTAGAGCCACAGAAATTCAGAGATGCCAGAAATATGTAAAGTTGAAGAAAGCCACAGGCAGTGAACAGATAGTTCAAAAGAGGATCCAGGTCACAGAGACAAGGCTGCCCAAGCCCTTTAGAGTTTACAGCTCAAAAATACCTGCCCCAGATCCTAGACATTGAGTTACAAGATTTAATGTTTGCCCTATAGAGTCTTGGGCTTGCTTTAGTCTTATTCCTTTCTATTCTGTTATTTCTTCCTTTTGTAATGGTAGTGTTTAATCATGGATTGAAAAGCTTTCCCCCACCATGCCTTCTCCCATGTTACTTGTGCATTGCAGCCAACTGACTATGGATTGCACCATCAACACCATGAGTCAAAGTGAACCTCTCCTTTTTTAAACTGTGTTGTGGGAATTTTGTCCCTGTGATATCACATCTGAGTAAATACAAGTAAGCAATCACTTAGAGAAGATATGGATGATATGGATAATTCTCACTGCATGAATGACTAGACAAGAGAAACCTGAATATTAATTTTATTCTTGAAACCCAAAGAAAGTGTTTTATCCAGACAAAGAGCTAGTAAGAGATTGCAAAAAGTAAAATGTGTCTCTCTGAATAACCACATAGTAGAAAAGGGAGAACAAGGCCCAATGAAAATTAATTTTCTTGCATTTAGATTCTATTTCAGTAAATTTATTATGCTAGATTATATAATTTCTCAATTATTATAGCTATTTCTCAGTGACTAAAATGCTATGCATTATTACTATATTCCACCACCATTTCAAGAAAACTTGATGATTTTTGAATTAATATGTTCATAAATAAAATACAAATGTGTAAGCAATAATGCTTTTACACATTTCAGAGAAGAAATAGAATAACATTTTGTTTCCATAATGAAACAAGGTACTACTAGAAAGTGGAAAATAATGTACATGTCATTACTTAGAGGAAAGGATTTTCTTGAATAGAAAAGTTATGCCAAGTCTTATATCTTAAGCCTATGTTTTTAAAATGTTGTGCAGCATTTTATATAATGAGAAATCATCTTCTTTATCCATTTCTTCAGTGAGTTTTATCTACTCTGCTTCTACTACAGTATGATTCAAACATAGTTATTTGATAAGTAACTTCTTTAGAAATACATAGGAGATCAATTTTAAGTGCTAGTTAAATGAAAATGTAATACAAACCAGGAAGCAGAATTCTTATCATTAATTTTAATTATTAAAGCCTTTGAACTTTAAAAATCTTAATGATGTTCACTTAATTAGAATCTAATTAATATAAGCAAAGTGGGCAGAAGTTCAAATAATGATATCAATATACTTTTAAAATTTATATTCATTTGTTCATTTCTTGTTTTTTTTTTTCAGGAAATAGATGTAAAAGATTTGGGCTACAAATTAAGAAAAAAATGACAAATTATGAGTCATACCTTCTTAAAGAGAAATTCAGCATTTCATAAACTCAAACTCTGAGGGAAGCACAGGTTCTGAGTATGTGCCCTGACACTATTAACACAGCAGTGGTAGATAAATGAAAAAAAAATTTTTTTCACTTTTTTTTTGGATATTGTCCCAATACATAACTTGATTCTAAGTTTAAATTAATTCAAAATTTGAAAGGGTTTCCAGTTCTGCCTCCTCAAAATCAGAAATCACATGTGCTGCTGCAGATCTATGCTAGCATTTCCCACAAATTACTCTCTAATGATTTGAACTATAATGACTGAGAAGAGAATGTGGATATGGTCCTACTAATATCCTACTAATGTCCCACTAATGTCTCACTCAGAAAAATTCAAGTATGCAGAACCCACAAGCCACCATTATTTGATAATTTTTAAATTTAATTCACAATATTTGATACAATGAGCTTGAAAAAATAAAAATACTGTTATTTACCATTTACAAATATTTTGGAATTCTGCAAAGCTTTTTTATATTTAAATGTTTGAGAGTAAAGTCCAGTGAATTGAATATATATATATATATAAATATATATATATATATATATATATATATATAGAGAGAGAGAGAGAGAGAGAGAGGAACTGGAAATAATTAAATGGTATTTATCAACTTGACTACAAAGCATATGGAACTTCCTTAATAAATATATTTCTTACAGCTTGACACAGAAAAATAATGTCAGGCGCATTCAATAAATACCTCTTGTTTTCCTTGGAAAAGTTATATTTCTCATTTGTAAAGACTTTTTAACCTATAAAACTGTTCATTAAATTGTTGTATAAATATTCTATTTTTATACTTTTGTTTTTGTGTGTCAATTTTAAATGTTTACAATTTTGCTACTTGATTCATTTTTATCTTCATTTTATTTTGAATACATTTCTTAAGATTATTCAGTTGATAATTTTCTAGTCTCTGCCCTTAAGCTGAGTCCTAGATCTACTAGTATTGGAGAAACCAACCATATTTGGAGGATGGCTTCATGGTATAGTTCGTGTGAAGAGCAAACAAGCCGCAAGAGAGAATTACTGACAGACAATTTATGAAGGAAATAAGTTTATTTTGCTTACATTCTTGAAGACTGAAAGTACAAACAGTGCAGTACAGGCTCTGATAAGCATCAGCTTTAGCAGCAATATGTTAGATAGATGGTCCTGGTGGAAATGTAATGGAGGAAGGGGTGATTATACTTTCAACCCAAAAGCAAAAAGAGAAAGGAGTCAGGTTTAACTTTTTAGAACCAACTTCTCCAGAGAACCATTTTTATCTCTTTCAAGGTAATGCCCATAATGATTCATGAATCTCCTATAACCCCCATCTCCTAAATGTTTCACCACTACCCAGGTCCACAAACAAAGGACCATGACTTTATCACATGGATTCCAGAGGACAGTAAAACTACATCCAAATCTTATCACATGAGTATCAACAGAAGATGGGGGTAGCATTTAGGGATATAATAGTGCACCGAAAACATAGCCTAGAATAATAACTATAACAGTAACTCATGTATTTATTTTGCATTTGGGTTGTACTAATACTTTTAAAAGAATTGACCAAACTTTATGACAAACACTGTAAATATATGCTGTTTATCATTTTCAGATTCCAGATAAAGACATAGGGGAAAAAATTTTTTAAAAACTTACCTATAGTCACATGGCCTAGCCAGAATTGGGAAATTTAAATTGGTTGCATTTCAACACTAGTCTTAGCCAACTAAATGGTATTAAGTGATAACTAATCTCCCTGAGCCTGAATCCTCTCTCATATTAAGAATGGGGATGACACAGGATAATTTTGACAATTAAATTTTTAAAATGATATGAAATATGAAGTGTTTTGTGTGTCCTCAGTAAAATACTAGCTCTTTTCCTCTTTCTGCAGCTCTCAAGGCTGCCTCTCATCAGTACCCATGTACTGATGAAGAAAGTGCTTAGCCCAAAAGACCTGTAAGACACCTCACACTTTAACAGTCATTATCACTGCAGTGAAAAATGAAAGTAGTCCACTATGAGGTCAGAGGTATTAATTTTTCTGCTTACCAATGTCAAGCCTTTTAATTTGGCCAGATTCCTTTGGATAAAAGCAAAAAGTATAGGGAAAAATGATAAAAATTAACCACACAATGAGTATATACTCAATTATCTCTCAGATCTGAAAACATCACCAGGTAGAATAAATGAGGTAATTTCCAGATGCCAAATATATAGCTTATCCTACTTTATTTAGGTCACTTGGAAAAGTCAGATGACCCAAACATACAACAGGTCTGAGGTATCTTAAAAGTTCTCCATTGCTCAGGATACGTAAAATAGTTTTCATTGTGACTTTAAAACCATCTCTATAATTTCATTTTTACTATTTTTATTGAATTTCTCCTCTAAAACAGTCCATTCAGTAAATGTTGTTCTGTGTGTATTTATTTACTTGTTTCTTAAATTTTTTTTCCTAGTATATTTCATGTGAATATCAAAAAATATGGGCAATGGCCATACAACTTTGATAAAGAGTAGAACATCAGAAATTGCAATAGTCTGTAGCCTGTCATTACTCTTGAGAAACAAAGTCATTTCAGGACAGAACTTAAAATATTACCTTTCATCCCAAGTCATTTTGTCCCTGTTAACAAGGCTGTCAAAAATATAATTTGAGGACAGGGGTTTAGCTCAGCAGCGTAAGTGCTTGCTAGGCAAGCGTGAGGTCATGAGTTTGATACCTGCCCCCCCCCAAATATATATATAAAATTTGAATGAGAATATATATTTCACTGCCTACTATTTTATGTACCTTAATATATTATATATATCTGTTTTTACTTCTGTACAGTATTTTTACTTTATATATTTTTTCTGGTTAATAAGAAGGGAGAAAAAGAATATAATTCTGCATACCTGAGTTTGAAAACCATGGATTTATAAAAAAGCTTGCAATAAGTGAATACAGTTGAACATAAAGTAGGAAAGATGAGCAACAAAAGTCTGTAAATAATGAGAGAAGGTGGATTGCAAATTACATACTTTGTAGAGGTTTCAAATCAAACATCAAATAATTTCTCACATCTTTATTTTTATGTATGTTATACAATGACCCTTTAATTCATATGGCTGCACCTAATCAATAAATCATAATAAAACATGGTATTAACTTCTATTATTTCCATACTGTAAGTGGAATAATGGTGAGGATTTGGAAATGATCCTGAGTCCATATATCTAGTAACTATTGACATTATTGGAAATGCAAACTGCTCTGACTCCAGGGACTGAACTTGCAAGCACTATGCAAAATAATCATATTTTACAAGATGGTAAAAAGTTAAAAACAGATAATGTAGACTAACAATATCCATACTTAAATACCACATTTTCTGCTTAGTACAAGCATGTTCATGAGAAGTCCACTAACTCTAAATAAATCTTAATATCTTTACTTCCTAATAAGAAAACAATGCATGATATTATGCAATTCTTAAGGTTCCACCAACTGAAATCTCAGAAAAGTACCAATATAAAAATTTATTTCTCACTTACCTAAAGTCCAGAGAAATTTCTGGTCAGGAGACAGCTGATCCCCAATTTTTCCTAGTATTTGTCTCCATTTTACCCAGAAAGGCAAAAATAGGTATCATGTAGAGTTATACATGACTCACTAATTAGAGCTGGGACACAAAGAAATTGCTAACATTAAGGGAGTTTTCAAATACATTGTGACTGTGTTCCCAGGAAAAAGAGATAAACAGGTAATAGAAGCTAGGACTCTCTTCTATAAAGAGTAAATGTAAAAACACATTTTTTATTATTTCATTGTTAATTATTGTTACTGTCCCTATGATGCCATTGGGCATATCTTACTTTTAAAGTAATGTATATGATTCAAGAGTATTCACCTTTGTGTATCTAACCTAGGCAAAGTGGAAACAAAGAGAACATTTTCTCCTAGAAAAATGTAAAAAGGAAAACCAGTTATATCTTTCTCCTACAGCTACATGCATCTCTCCAAAGGAAAATGCCTTCATTTAGCTAAAGGTAAGGTTAAGTAATCATCACCCAAAAGTCTCAAATTGAGAGGATATGTTACCTAAAAATATTTACCTCTTTTGCTATACAATATCTCCATTTTGCACTTAGCATTCCAAATACTACCAGCTTATTTAATTAGAACTTGGAGAGAGAAAGAGAGAATGGGATGAATTTAATTCAGCATATAATTATTTTTGAATTGTATACCATGTTTTTAATAAATGCGAAACTATGAACAACTTATGACATACTACATGAATAACTCCAATTAGTCCAATATAAAAATACAATTGATACATACATTTATATGCCCACTACAGAGACAAAAATATAATTTAGGCTATTTAATTGTCTGAATGCTTTCTGACTCCCTCAAACATTATATCTCTACATTAAAATGTGTATAGATGGATAGTTTTTCACATAGGCATGTATATCTACAAATTGTCAAATGACTTTGAGAATTATGAAGCTTATTGCTAAAGAGGATCACAGTTTAATAGTCAACTCATATGGGACTAAATTGAGATTTCTTCAAAAGTCTTAAGGTTTTATTCTAAAATGGAAAGTAGTCAAATCTGTATTTAAATACCAAAATTAGTCATTTGGGAAAGTAAAACAAAATACTTTGAATAAACGAGTCATAGATATGTCTGGAAAAATTTAGCACTTTAACCCCTCTAGCCTAGAAGTCTACTACTGATTGCCATGAAGTATTATGATTAGCTGTCTAGGGAGCAAAAGTGTAGTGGAGACATGACCTTAGTTATTATATCTGGTCCCACATACTTTTCAGTCTGCCCCTGCTCTCCTGCTCTGTTTCCAGAATCATGAATGAAGAATTTTGGCTCTACTATTTCCTTCCGCCATATTTCTGCCTTGCAGGAAGCTGACCATGGACCAAATTTGCTTAAAACTGTCTTCCTTTGAGTTGTGGGGGTCAGGTATTGCGTCTAGCAACATGTAAGCTGCCAATAAAAGAGATAGTGGGGTGGGGGTCTTCTCAGCCTGGTTTATAATTTTTCAAATTGGACAAAGATCGGCAAATTCTATGTAAAAATCAGATTTCAAAGGCAGGGCTATCTTATCTGAGAGACAAATCAACTAATTGGTTTCTTGTTTTCTACTCAAACTTACATGAGATTTTTCTTCCAATGTATTTTTACTAGAGAGGAAGAATTTACTAGAAAATTTAAACACTGTGATTCACATGATAGTGGTCTGTATTAGGGAGCAATGACATATGTCACTGGTTTGTAGCCAACAGTCCTCGTTGCTTAATTGTAAGTCTCTCCACTGATACCTCTTTTTCATACTGCAAAGAAACAGAAGTTGGAAGACTGCAATCTAATTCTTAAGGCTAGGGTAAATCCTCTATAATAAGCTTAACTTGGTTTTTAGCAGTCTAAATTTCCTCCCCATGTGATATAATCATCGTCTGGTATTCTGCCTTCTTGGAAAATCTTGGTTGCAAATTTCATCTCATTAAACTTCTAATGTTGTTTAATTTAGATACTTACCTTTTGATTATTGTGAAATTGTTTCATGCATGAATTGTCCAATTTATATAATTTTTCTTCCTCAGAGTTTTTGCTCTGAATAAACACATTACTGAAAAGAGAAGACAAGACACAGAGAAATTATTGCTACAAAATATGATTCTTGATAAAATATTTAGAATTAAAATTGATTTTTATCCCCATATACAAGTATTTAGATAAGTTTTAGCACTATTATTTAATTTCAATTTAGTTTTAAAATTGTTTCCAGTATCATTTGCTATCATCATAATGTTTGCATAGAAAAAAATTAAAACTATTTTATAGTATACTGCACCTAGAAGTCTGAGATTTTAGAGGAAATTATACAACTTACCCTTCCTTCCCTCATTCAGATAGGTAAATCAGCTTCCCCAATTCTTAGCTGTACAATACCTACTAAGTCATTTTAGTTTCCAGGTTTGGGTAACCATGGTATGTAAATTGTATATGCCAGATTTTAAAGTTATTTCTCTACTATTAGTAATACATTTATTGCTAGGGAGAGTGATCAGATTATCATAACTTTCCTAAATAGAGTTAAATTGTCATGAGATTGTAATTGTATGCAAAAGTCTTAAATATTAATTCAATAATATTAATGAATGATGGCAAATTTTAACAAAAGCACATATTAACATGCATATAATATTAAGAGAACCAGTGTGATTTATATTTTAACTGTATCTTAAATTTTATCAGTGTTATACAAAGTACTTTCTGAGATGAATAGCATACAAGAGTACTAAATCTTATTTGTTTAGAAAGTTAATATGTTTAAATTGATACTGTTAACTTAATAGTTTCCTTAATACAGTTAAGCTGATATGTTTTCAAAGTTACCTACTTTTAAATAGACTTATAAATGTTTTTGGTTATGATATGGTTTGTATCTAGATTTTCCCTCAAAGCCTCAAGTGGTCACATGGCTTTTTCAGAGGTGGCCTAATCTAGGGTGTATGATGCTTTGATTAAGGGTGTGTGATCAGTTCACTGACTGGTTTGACACCACTCTAATCCCAGCAGCCTAGCTAGAGCATAAAAGGGGCAGAAGGACACTGTTAAGGTTGTTTGTTGATTTTACTATTTTCTGCCTAAGCTGAACTGTTCTTTGCAAAGTCATTCTTTTCTGGAGCCAGGAGATTAGCAACTGCAAGCTCTACAGCCTAAACTAAACAAATCTTTCCTCCCTTAACTTCAAGCATCAGGTGTTTTGTTTCACCAATGAGAAAAGTAACTAAAACAGGTTAAGAAAGTTAATGCTAAATTAAGTCATCCTCTGTCTTAATTACTTTTTACTTGTCACTGAGACAAAATACCTGATGCCCAAAGTTGGGAAAGGAAAGGTTTATTGCTTACAGTTTTTGGAGGTCTCAGTCCATACTCAGTTCCCTCCAAGGCAGAGTGGCATGGCGGGGCTGCAGTTCATGGCAGCTGCAAACAGCAAGGTGGAAACTGGCAAGAGAGAGAAAGACACGCCTTCTTCCTGCCATTACATCACATCCTGGCTCCACTCCTAGGAGGCTGTAGCACTCACACCCCCATTCCAAGTGCTAGACAATGAACCAATCACAAATGCATAATGCAAAGGCATGAGGCTTGGAGGCCATTGATATAAACCATGACATTCCACCCCTGACCCCCAAAGACTCATGCACATCCTTTATACAAAAGACATTTAGTCCATCTCCAAGAGTTGCCAAAGTCCTAACATTTTCAGCATTGCTGAGAAGTCAAAGTCCCAAGTCTCCTCCGATATCTATGGCAAACTCTTAACTGTAAACCCCTGTACAAATGAAACACAGTTAAACATTTCTGAAATGCAAAGGCATGAGACAAACACTATCATTCCAAAAGTTACAAAAAGAGCAATACAAGCATTGGAAACAAAGCAAGTCCAACATCCAGCAGGGCGAACATTAAGTCCTAGGGTTTTATGCTCAGCATTTGAAGCAATCTGGTTGCAAACTCCAAAAGGCTTGGGTGATTCCATCCCCATGGCACTTCCAGGGATTTCAGCTCCTGCAGCTTCTCCACTCTTACATCTTTACCTATTGCCCTCTCAGGGGCACAATGCTTGGCCTTCCAGGCCCTTTGCAATTGGGGTGGAAGCCGTCTTACCCTCTGAATTTGTGCATTTTCCTTGCACTTAAAATCGGCTCCATGTAGATGCCACCAAGGTTTGCTGCCAGCTAGAGCAGTAGCCAGGCTTTTCTCTCTCTTAACTGTAGGGATCAATTGCCTGGATCACTGGGCTCTGTGAACCTGATTGTGAAGAAAAGCTTCTCAATGTTGCTGCCATTCTGGAATTTCATGTGGGTGCCACCATTCTGGAACATGGTGCTCTGCAGCTTTCTCCTCTGAGCAAATTCTTTCACTTTTGCAGTTTTGAGGCTGCATAGGGTGGAGACCCAATGCTTCCTGGGATGCCCCGTGGCCATCTTTCTTATCCTTCTGTTTATTCTCAGCAATCAAAATCTCAGCTTTACAATCCCCAGCTTTACTGGAGTTTTCCTTCTGGCCAAACTCACAGCATTTTAAATTATCCTGTTGGGCTCTTTGCTTTTGATTTGCAATATACATCTGGCTAAAAGCCCTAACAATAGCCATGCCACAGCCTCAACATTCAGCTGCCTTTAAATTTCCTTTGCCAGATTAATCAGTCCACTGCCCTTAATCTCAGTCTCAGGAAAAGTCTCTGAGCATGAGCAAAATGCAGACAAACTTTCTGCCAAGCCATAACACACATCATGGGGAGTCAAACAACCAATGCAGTCCATCTTCCCAGGAGAAACCTCCCAAGCCTGGTCTTTACCATCAGGCTTTCTAGCAGCCTTCTGCTCTCCTAAGCTTTGACCAGAATTTAATCTACAGAACAGCCTAAGCTGCTCCAGCTCTATGCATCCAGATGACATGTCCAAAACTTCCAAACTCTGCCCACAAGCCATTTCCAAGGCCTCAAGAAAAACATGGTCAGGTATAGTCACAGCAATGACCCCATTGCTCTGTACCAAATTCTGTCTTAGTTACTTTTTACTAGTTGCTGAGACAAAATACCTGATGCCCAAAGTTGGGAAAGGAAAGGTTTATTGCTTACAGTTTTTGGAGGTTTCAGTCCATACTCAGTTGGCTCCAAGGCAACGTGGCATGGCGGGGCTGCAGTTCATAGCAGCTGCAAACAGCAAGGCAGAAACCAGCAAGAGACAGAGAGACATGTCTTCTTCCTTCCATTACATCACATCCTGGCTCCACCCCTAGGTGGGTGTAGCACTCATGCCCCTAATCCAAGTGCTAGAGAATGAACCAGTTCACAAATGCATAGTGCCAAGGCATGAGGCTTGGGGGCCACTAACATAAACCATGACACCCTCAAATTAATATTATGTTCTTAAAATGAGTTGTTACTTGCTACTGTCTTGGAAAGTTAATAATTATTTTTATAGCATTTGGAAGAATGAAAATATAAAAGAAACAAAAAATGTGTATTACTGTATAACTACTACAAAACATAAAACTTCCCGATTTCAAATGACTGTAATTTACAGTTAAAATTCATTAATGCATCCCACAGGCTGAAGTTATTGATGCTCCATGTTTGCTACAAAATATTGAGTTCTAAGTTCAAATATTGTAATTCAGAAAATTCAAGTGAATGTGAATTATAAAAAATTAAATGTTCAGCAGGGTGTGGTGGCACATGCTGTAATCCTAGCTCTCAGCACAAAAGGAAAGCAAGTTCAAGGTCAGGCTGGGCATTTGCATAATTTAGGGAGACTCTGTCCCAAAATGAATTTTAAAAAGAGCTAAAATTAAAAAGGAAGTGTATCTTAGAGAAAGAGCCTAGGTTCAGTCCCATGTACTGTAAAATAATGAGTAAGAAAAAAGTTATATATTCATAAATAGATATTCACAAATTTTGAAGAATGGGAGATGCATTAGGAAACTGTATTCAACAGTTTTCAAGTTAGGCTATATAAAAGCACTAAAGCCCAAAGGTAATTTCCCAAAGCAAGAATTGTATAGATCACATTAGTAACTGCAACTGAGTACATTAGAGATTCATAGTATAAGCTTAAGAAAACATTCTTCCATAGTGCTTATGTATTATATCCAGTAAAAGTGTTTTCAAGATAAATTTTCTAAAGCGACATCCACATATTTATAAACTTATAAACATTTAAATAATAGTGGAATGTTGTTGAAGTTGTAATAAAATGTAGCTTTACATGCCATTTTTTAAACTTTTTTTTCCCTGTATTTAGAATCAAACTCAGGACCATGCACTTGCCAGGCAGGCATTTACACCACTGAGCTATATCCCTGGCCCACCGTTTTTAATCCAAACGATAATTTCAACAAAGAAAGGGACAATTGAGCTAAGATTTCAAAGTGAAAAATCTTCAGATAAACCAGAGAAAGAAATATTCTATTCAAAGTAGAAGTTATTTAAATATAAACAAGTACAAAACTTGCAAATTTTATTGAGGAATAAACTATGTGTTCTGTTATCTACATGATTTGTACAAGATTTTCTTGTTTGTTAATTTCTTTCATCCAATCACCTGCCAGTACCATACTTTTTTATGAGTCAGTGGAGTTACTATTTTCACTTAGAATGGCACTGAGCACCCTTCTGAATCTCACTGCATTTTCCATGCCCTCCCTAGGTGTATTGACGTACCAAATCTTTACAGTAAAAAAACTTGTATGGTCTCATTAACATTTCAAAGCAAAAGTGAATAATACTGTCATGAATTGAGTTAACATATAATTTTATTGAAGAAAACTACATGTATTTGAAGTTTTAAAATTATATTTAGTGATGGGTTATTTGAAGTTTTAAAATTATATTTAGTGATGGTTATTGCCATATGGAACTATTTTCCTTAGTATTTCCTGCCATTTTGGAAACGTTTTCAGATTTTATAGCTATCCAGTAAGACACAAGGAGGCCTCTCTGTTTGTAAATTCTAATTTGTTCATTTTTATTCTGGATTCATTAGTTAGACAAATCAGATAAAAATTGGAAAAAAGTATGCACACTGATGTTGTTTTACATGCATGTGAATCTTGTCTGTATCACTTTGCCATGTTACCTGGGTAAGTTACTTACATTCTTTCATGCTCAATTTCTTCACTGGGACTATTTTTTTCATGCTAGGAGAAAATTTAATGGAAGTAAAATTTACATGCTTCAAATAATACCTGGTGTCATTTCTTTTTATAAAATAAGATACACAGAAACTTTTAATGCATATTTAAGAACTTTTTGTATTTTAAAATGTTTTCAACAAATATTTAATTAAAATTTCCATGACTGTTTATTAATGTAAAGTTTACTTTTTCACATGCTCTAGATACAGATTATTAAGCAATTTTAAGTTATGTATACACTTCAGAAACATCTGTAAAATGTGAGAGTTGCTATCCTCCTCACAAAATTGTGTGAACAAAATAGAATAATGATGGTAAAATACTTAAAGAAGACCTTTTCTGTTATTTGATTTCAATATTTGCGAAAGCATAGACAGCTATTTTGAAGAGAAAAAGAGACATTATGGTAGCCATTGTTGATTTTCTATTGTCTGGTTTTGAAGGCCATAAGGCTCTCATTCTTTTATTTTTATTGGTTTTATACCATTTAGTTTTGTATTAATTTGTTGTTTGTGAAGGATGGACAACTATTTCAAAGAAAACAAAAGACATTATTGTAACCACTGTTGCTTTCCCGTTGTCTTGTTTTGCAATCCTGTGCTGCTTGCATTGTTTTGCTCTGATCTGCTATGTTCTGCTTTGTTTTGGTTTGTTTGGGTTTGGTTTTATTCTCTTTAAAATAGAAAAAAAAAAGACTGGATCAGTGTAAGTGCTCACTAGATGAAAAATAATTGTAATTAATACAGATAATGATTTGAGCATATTGTAAAGACAGTATTTCATATTGAACACATCCATTCATTATTATCTGGTATTGGGCCAACTTAATTACCATTCCTTAAAGATAAGGAATGAAGTTGATTTATACAGTCTTATATGTAAATGAGAAATCATTATAATGCTAAGAAAAGTAAGTGGGTACTTATATAATTTTACCAAGGCTTAAGCTATCAAGAAAAAGAACACTTATTTTATCTTAGTGATATAATGGAAACTTTTGTAACACCATAGTGAAAATTTTCTTAGTAGAGGAGGTATGTATATTTTCTTGTGTCTCAACTGCAGAAAACAATGGCAAAAATAACATATTATACATTCTAAAGTCATCTGACATCAGCTCAAATGTCCCCAAATAAAATAATTTTTTAGATGTATAAAATACAAGACATATGCTTTAAACACATGTGACCTGCAACCCAAGTTGTATCTAATTTTGAAGACGATTATATTATATGCAGTATTTGGTGTTTTCTAGAGTGATATCAGTCATGTAGTTTGGTTGCCTTTTCTATGGGCAGTAGCTCAGAGTGTTTAAATAAAATGTGGAAGAATTAAAATATAATATTATTCATGAATGAAGAAATTTATTTTTAATAAATGGTGTAAACCATAACATCTTATTCTTTGTTGTTCTTAAGTTTGATTTCTCAGAGATGCATACATAAAATATCTGATATTTTATAAAGATAATCCCTGTAGATGTTGTCAAATATATGGAAGCTATCAAGTATGTCATATTATTTGTTATTTTTAAAAATTCTGTTATGAGGTATCTCATTTAACTTGGAGTGTATACTCTGCTTTAGCAAGCTGAACAATGATAAATTAACTTCTTTATATTGAAAATATCAACTGTTCTGTCCGGGACTATTTTCTAGCAAACAGTAAAGCTTTACAATCATCATGCATTATCTAGTCATTTTGACAAAACTAATGTAGCTACTTAGGCACTGCACTTTTGATTTTATCTATTTATTTTTATTCTAACTAGCTAGAAAATGTAAAATTTCACCCAGAGGCACAGAAGAGGTTGCATCTGAGTAGTACTGTAAAGCTCTGCGCTCTTCTTAGTAAGGTAAACTGGGTTTACCATCATTCTTTCTGGTCGTCCTGTGGAAGTTGTGGCTTAGCGGTTTCTGCAATTGAAATTTATGTAACTGCCCTTATGGACAGAGACAGGTAGAACGAACTTCTTTGCAAGTGCTCTCTTATTCTTTTGAGTCATCAGTCATATGTCTGCAATGATATTTTTAAATTTGTTTCCTTTGTCTGGAAAATTTAACCCAGACTCTTCCTATAGCTCAGTTTGGGGCATTATTCACATTTTAGTTTTCCAAGATCACTCTATCAAAGGCAGCAGAATCACTTCTTTAAATACAGACACAGGGACACATGCACGCATGCACGCATGCATACACACACCAATCCCTACCACAGAATGTTTTCTTTGTCATTCTATGAGGTTATTCTGCTCTGTTGTTAATTTTTTAATAGTTTCCCTTCTTATAATGTAAGATCTATGAGAGCAGTATTAAGTGTGTTGTTTTGTTTTTGCTGTTTCTCCCTCTTGTAGGAAAAAAAAATCCCAGATGTAAGTACTGAGTGTATGTTCTTAAAGGTAAGATGATGGGAAGAAACAAGAGGAAAAATTGAAAGAATAGCTAAGGAGGAACACACAGAAGTGAGAAAGCAGAGAGATAGCAGAGTGGATGTGAGTTCAGTCACTTCTAGGCTTAAGGAGGAGTACTTAGCTTCTAAAATTCCATTTATTGTTTTGTTGACTCTTGTATGAAACTCAAGTCTTCAAATTCAAGGGTGTTTTTTCCAGCATAGAACACTGTGCTATGCAAAGTTAGCATCAACAAGTCTGTATTACTATTTTTTTTGTCTAATTTCATAGCAAGCTCATAATTTTATATTTTAACTTCCTTAACTCTACTGAAAAAAATTCTCAAGTATATCCCAGACCAAGTGTTTTATCATTCTGTTTTATCTGGCTTTTCTCTCATTTACATTATATTCTCTTACCGTTAAGTAAACTCACATAAAATAAAGCTTAATTCAACCAACTCCATTAAAATTATACTTTCTACAATTTGTAAGAAAACAATCTCTTAAATAAATTTTAGCATAATTAGTATTGTTTGGACATTACCAATAAAAGGATTTCTTCATAAAAAACATTACATATATTTTAAATAAAAAATTCAAGAACATTTACAATATTTCTGTGTTTCAATATTTTCATGGTCCATGTACTGTGGTATCATTTCCTGCTGAGTACTTCTGAGAATTGGCCATAGTAGTTCAGATTTAATTCAGCATTAGTGGTATCTGTAATAGAACAAACAAAAGTAAATGAAATGTATGTCTAATACTAGTGCTATTGGTGATTTAAGTGTGAAATAAAACATGGTGTGTAATTTCAATAAAATCTCTTAAAACAATTAGATTGACAATTTAAAGTAATATATAAAATATAAGCAAACATATTATATAACATGAAAGTAACGTATCAAAGTAAAAATTATAAAAGAAAAGATATCTACATAATAATAAATAAAATTAAATATTGATATAATCAGCTAGAACTAGAAAATGTCTAAAACAGAAATGTATTTCTTCACTGAAGTAAAGTAAATGGAAAATATGCTTTTTAACATTACTTTTCCTAAAATTTATAGATATGTAGTAATAAAAGGAAAGAGGCATAAAATTGTATTAGCAGAAAAAGTAAGTGTACATGAAAATGTTCTCATGGTTTTTGTTTAATGATTGCACAAATTGATGAAAATCTGTCATAATTATTTTTGAGGGAATTTGTAAGACATAAGTACGGTGTTTTTTAATTTTTAATTTTGCAGTGTATAATTACACTGATTTTAGGAAACTAGTTTATGTACATAACACAGATTGATTTTTTTCTCTTCCTTCAACTCTTTTTATTTTTCCAACACCAGAATCATTTATTTTTCTTGTAAACATTTATAAAGTGAATTCTCATATTTTATCCTCTGGATAAGTTTAAAGCATATAGATAAACACTACACTACCAGGAAATATACAATGGATACTATGTCAGAGCTGAAGAACAGAAATGATTTGGGGAAAAATTGTTGGTAATGGAAGGCTCAAAGATAAGGAAAGTAAGAAATGTTTCATGGAAAGAAAAATCTTTAAACTTATCATTCAGTTTTGAAAAGAATTTCACAATTTAGCATTGGAATATTTCTAATAAATGAGTGCAATTTTATACTGATATAACAAATTGTTAATTATAAACAAAAACAATAAATTAAATTTAATAAACTTTTTTCCCAGCAGAATGCATAACTGCAATTTAGTTGTGAAACTCTCGCTTGCAAGAATATATACAAATTTGACTTCTCTGATATCAGGCATTTTTGAAATATATTTGGAAAAATATGATCCCATGGGATATTCCACCAGTTCTGGGAAATTCTACATATACAGAATCCCTTCCAAATTCACTATGCCCTTTTCACACTAAAGGGAATGAGATTTACATGTTAAAAAAGCAATCCTGAATTTAAGTCAGCAATTCTAATCCATTAGGTTAATAGATATCTGTTTTACTATTCCAAATGTCATATGTGAGTAGCAATATAATATAGTGCTTAAAATTAAGGGCTCTGGATATAAGTTACTAGTCCTGTGATTCCATCTTGACCTCTGTTGTGACTTTAGCACAACACCATCCTCAAAATAAAACAGTAATAGGCAGGTACATAAACATTTTTTTGAGTAAGGAATAAGCAATAAACGAAATATATTAAAATTATTATAGCACTTTTTTGCTTCAAAATGGTATTTTAGATATCAATAAATAAAAAATAGAATTTCATATCCAGTTATAAAAATTCAAGCAGTTGCTGTACTTATGAGTCCAGGACCTAGTCAAAAGGTTGGCCTTCTCTGTGAAAAGACTTTAAAATCATAAGTAAAATGCCTACATATGGTACTTCAGATGCCAGAAGTACATCAAATTGACATGACCAGTACCTCACAGGCTATCTTATGTGTATTTCTGGCCTGGAACACAAACAGGACTTAAAAATGTCAGTCTGCCATTCATTTCTTGGACACTTTCCTGGTAATCTAGCTGTTTTAAAATTTGGTCTTGACTTTATCTTTTGATTCTTCTTTTTGACATCTCTGTAAGGGCTATTCATGCACATGCAATTTTGTAGACTTAATCTATACATTATTATACTCCAAATTATGATCTAATAGAATAATCTGTGTCCTTGATCATTATTGTTTCTTTTCCCCTCAGTGGTCTGTCACGGCATGCTCTGTCTGTGAGAATGATTCACCAGGTTATAGATTTCTCTATACCAGAAGCTTAATCTTGAAGTACAAGAATATTAGAAAAGATGCCAAAGGCTTCTAGGACAGTTTTAATGGTATACAATGCTTTTATAGGTATTTTAATGGCATACAATTTTAATGGTTTTTATCTGTCTCTTTTAATGTGACATATAGTATGTAGCTGAGCTTTCTGCTTACTAGATTTTAATAGGATAAGATAGAGAGAGTGCAAAAATATTTATCTTTGATGTAAAGATTAGCTAAATTTTATGCACATATAACTTTGTGTTATTTTGGTAGACTTCCCTGTTTTATCATCTGGAAAGCAGGGTTAATGATTCCATGCCTTATGCCCACAGTTACTATACAGGTAATATTTGGAAAAAAGAATGCGAAAATGCCTTAAAATGTTATGCATTTGTAGAGGTGAAATTTTTAAACATTAATTATTATTTAGTTAGCATTAAATTTGTTAAAGAGAGTAGCATGTCAGCTTCAAAGTTGGTTATGCAATGAGCACTTAGATTGACACTAATTAAATGACTGGACAGGCCAAAGGGATCGGGAGTAGCCTCTCTTCTAAGTTTTTCAAATCAATATTTATTAAATTATTAACAGAAAATATGACTACTAATTATACAAAACAATTACTGTTTGTTTCATACAACAACTAATCAATCTTGGGCACTGCCACCAAGTCACTTGTGTGACACACATATCTGTTGTTACAGTTCCAACACTTACAGATGTGTTTGGGACTTTGTGATTAAGGCTCTTTGTTCATTTCCAGGATGACATCAATATTTTGAAAGAGTTTTATCTCTTGGGTTAGTTCTTCAAATATAGTAGAGAATTTCAGAAACAACTCTTGAAAATAAACCGTATTTCTGTGATTTTTCATTTGGGTAACTCTGACAGTCCCTTAGAAGCAAGAAGAAAGCCAACTTTTAGAGATCTGCAATATAGACTGAAACGTGTCATAGACTCAAGAGATAAGAAATTTTACAGGCCTGAAATGCAATCAGCTCACTGGCCATGTCAACAAGAAATTCTCTGCCACTTTCTTGCAGTAATTTTTAATGAAAACCTCTAAGGAATTTCAATACATATCATCTTTGAACACTGCAATTAATTTGTTAACCTTTAATGAAAAAAACTAAAAGTGTTTTCTGGATCAAAAACCATATTCTACCCAATGGGGGAAAAAAGGGTCATCTCTTGAAACTTTACTTGAAAATCAAATTATTCATTCTGAAAGAACATTGAAATTTATAGCATAATAAGAGTATTCCCTGGAGATTTTTCTTCTCAACATAACCCTGACAAGGCAACATTACTGGTGACAAAGGAATTCACTAGCAAGTTATACTGTTATTCTACTATTTCAGATACTCAGCTTCTGACTAAAAATGTGAGTATCCAGCTTTGTGAAAGTCATACTTAGCACAAATGTTAAATTTTATGAAAAAGTACAAAGACAGTTAAAACTGACAAATAATTGGTAATGTAGTAGTATAAGAAAATTTACATTTTTTAATTCAATTTCCATCAATTGATACTAATTACAGTCTTTCTTTTAAAGAAAGACACAACAGTAAGACATTACCTGACTAATGCACCCAAAATGAATTTTAACATATACCTATCTTGTCAGTATTTTTCATCATGAACACATGACATCTATAACCAGATAAGGGTAATATTTTTAAAAGAAATGTCTCTACAAACAAATCACATTATTAGCATCTAGCAAGTATTTTCTTCCTTCATGCTTTAGTCTGTGCAAATCTTTGTCAATCAACATGTTTTCCTCCATATCAAAACTTCACTAAGTTAGTTGCAAGGAAAACATTTGTCTTTACCAACAACATGTCTTTACCATCTAATCCTAAAACAAAAAATGAAAAGTCCCCTTAAGAGAAAGTAAAAGAGATAAGACAAAATGATATTGGATAACTTCATAAATGTAAGCTACTGAGAGGACATGCAAGGTCAAAGACATACAGAACTGTAACACTAGTGAGAGTTTAAGTAAAGAAGATAGACATTTAAAAAAAGCACAAAAATGATAAAAATGGTCAAAGTGATAAAAAAGGATATATATAGATAGATACATTTACATGTATACTTACATATACATATTTACAAAGAGTGATAGAAAAGTAATATGACAAAAATTTTATTAATAAAAACTTATTAGAATAAAAGAAATATTGCAAAAATGATGGACTAGGAATTTTTTAAAGAGAATAAAAACAAGCCAAATAAAACAGAACAAAGCCAATCAACAAACCAATATAAGTGACACAGTACTTCAAAACAATATAAAATCAACAGTACGTATTATAATGCTTCCTGCTGTCTTCAAAACAGCTGCAGACACCTTCAGACATAGTAGAAATCAAAAGAAACAACAAAGGGTAGAACCAATAAAAACAAAACAATGAATGCAGTGAAAGACTTCAAAACAAGACAACAGTAAATCCAAAATGGTTACCATAACATATGTTGCTATCTTTGAAATAGCTGCCCATGCCATTGGATGTAACAAAATCAAACAAAACAAAACAGAACAAAAACCAACCCAACAAAACAATCAAAATGATACAGGACTTCAAAACAAGATAGTAGGGCATTAATAATGGCTCCCACCTTCAGAAGGAGATTCTTCCTAGATGCCACACTGTGTACCATGATCCTCCAAATGGATGATCAGATCACTGGCCCTAGACCTGCAAGGTCAGTGAAACACCAAACACCCAAGCATCAAATTGCATTTCCCCTCAATAGCTATTGTCACAGTCTGTGTTTCTTTAGATCGGCAGGTTGTTGTTTATGGTGTGTGGGGTTGGGGGGAGGTTGGCTCTTCTTGTTTCCCAGCCCTCACACCAGAAGGGGCTTGGCTCTGGCTCTTCCCCACAGGGGTGGCCCGCACAAGGCATTAGTTCACAGGGCGGGCTTGCTTCTTGTTGATTTCTTGTTCTCTTCACCTGCAGTCCACCAGAATATGAATATGTGAAGCAAGGGAAAATAGTTTGAAAAGGATAAATGATAATCTGTCTTTTAATGCATTATATTTTTAAAAACTTACCTTATTTTTGTCTTTCATTGATCAAATTTTTAGCTATTTCTGCTAAATAGAATCACGTGTGCCCTCAGGCACCTTACTCAGGAGGTTTTTCACTGTGACTTGTACCTATTTTTAGTATGAAAAGGAACATGAAATATAACTGTTTTGAATCAGTTCAGAATGTCAAGGTAGCTCTGACAATGCAAATAAAGACACTCAGGAAGGAGAACTTCTAGAACTGCTTCTGAAAGTAGCAGGAATGATGGAATAATTGTACTTGAAACTAGGGAGACATTTTGAGGGAGAATTAATGACAATGTGTCTTTCGTGTATTTTAATCCCAACACACACACACAAACAGACACACACACGCACGCACTCACATACACACATGCACATACACACACACTTTCAAAAGTAGATTGGAGAAATGTTTAGAGGGCACACCCTAATGGAAACAAGTCTTAAACCAGAATGTTAAACCAAAGACTAGTGATGATTTATTTAACATTATAAAATCCTTGTAAAGATAAAAAAGAAACACTTGGTAGAAACAAGAGGTCATTTAGAATCTAGAAATTTCAGTTCAAAATTTTCCTAACACACAAAGACACAAATATATTGTTATTGCATTGTTGTTTTGTTCTATTGGCACTGTCTACCTTTACAGTGAATGGAAATTCTTTGCATTTATTTTCTTCTGACATATTATGTACACTAGTACTAATTATATAGCATAAATAGATAATAATAGTTGATTAAAAGATAAATCTTTGTCATTTGTATTTGAAGACAGATTAGATTGTTTGGGTAATGCTATTGATTCTTGATATTTATTAAAGTTTCACTTAAAATTTGCCACTTTGTCTGCTTGTGCTTGAAATTATGAGAGGGACTTCAAAAGGACAATGAACTATTGGTGAAGTTATTTTATCATACGGTGAATATGAGTGTGATTTTGTGTTCAAAGCATTTACATTTGGACTTCAATATTTTGACCTACATTGCCTTAATAATTTTCTAAATTGTATTAAATCTTAATTTCTTTACTTATAAGGTTTGGGAAGGATAATAGTTTCTGCCTAGTAATATGGTTGCTGTGAAGATAGCAAGGCATAACTCTTGCAAAATGTTTTACACTGAGTTTGGTGTATTGTAAATGCTCAATAAATATTAACATTAATTATTGCTAAGATGATCTCAGAGCAGGTAACTTCCAAAAATGTGAAAAGGTATAGGCATTGACTTTGTTGCTGTCAAAGTTATTGCTGGAGACGTTTTTTATTAATATAACATGTCTTCTCACTCACCAACTCCTTAAAATTACCATTAATATGAATGAAACCAACATATATTGGTTTGTATTACTTGAAAAAAATCCTCCCAGACACTCTACATTTAAAGAGAATAGGAAAGCTTTTAAGAGATACCCTTTCCTTCTAGCATATATGTGAAGAACTATAATTTAAGATAATACTTGGAAGCTGTTATGAAAATTGTAGCAAGAATTGTTCTAGAGATGCAAATATCTAAAGAACTTATCTGTTGCTGTGATAATAAGGAAATTTACATGTGTTGAATTGAATTCTTTTGTGGAATTCCATATAGGGAGAAAGGAAATCTGCAGAAAATGAGTGTTATTAATTAACAATAATGGATGGAACATTCTTCCTCCCCACAAAATGTAAAATCCAGAAAATTCAACTTTACTGATAAATATGACTAATAGTCATATTCATACAAAATTTTGCTCTTACAAATACTCTAGATGTAAATTCAATATTCTGCTACAAGCCCAAATATACTTTCTCACAAATCCAACAGTCAATGATTTTCTAGTTAGAATTACTTAATGGAAATTCATTTTCATATAATAAATGTTCTTATTTTATAATACCTTCTTTCAGTTCCAAGCAAATACAAAAAATTAAATAAAATATTAATATATTATAATTAAAATAGTATTACTATTTTTCAAATTCTATGCATGTATATAAATTAGACAAAAGACTAGCATATTTTGTAAATATAAAATACTTAAAGTAGAATTTTTATTATCATACAAATGATCTGTACAAAACTTGATTTTGGTGTCATTGGAAATTATTCCTCTAGTCTTAAGTAGCCCCTCTATAGTCTCTATATGATCATTCATCCAGCCACAATATCTTTACAAAAGGCAACAAATCAAAAATAATGCAGCTCAGCTTGACATAAAATGACTTCTCAATAAATATTTAATTAACAATATTTTACACTCTTTGCAATTTATCCTACCTATTGGTTATAATTTATTTTGTGTCAATAAGAATAAAATGAAGGGACTACCACCGCTGGACCTGCTGTTCCAAGGGAACATTGCATAAGCCTGCCACAGACCTAAGATGCCTGGGACCGCTGCCACGGGGCCTGCCCTTCCACCAAGAACATGGAAACATTAGACTACAGTGGATTGCCTTGCTGGCTAGATGAGAGACTCAGGATCCCCTCACCCAAACGGAAGATCTCAGCAGACTCCAGTCAGTGTAGAGTTTGCCCCTAAAATAGAGGTCTGCAGTGAGTAAATAGGAGCAGAAGTCAAACTCCCTCCAACTGTAAGACCTTGGTGAACCTGGCAAGAGAGTGGGTAATTCCCTCGCCCACTCAGAGAACATCAGACAGATTGAGAAGTGTGCCAATAATGCCCCCTGAACTTAGAGAAAATTGAAAGAGTTTATGAGACTCCCAGTGACACAGTAGGGCCTTAGCTGACACGAACACTATAGCCAGGGAGATCTGGTGACCTGCAACAACTTGAAGATATAACAACAACAGGAACTAAGAGTTGCCCTACATCAATACTTCTAAGCTAATTAGCCCAGAAAGAATATAGGACTCACCCAACAGGCCCTGTAGGAGGAATTCAGGTGACTGGATCTTCTCTTCATTGTGGTACCCAGCAACTTGACAAACATCAACCACAGCGTAGGACCCTAAAACTCACATTATGGACAGTTGTGACTATTGGAATAGGAAGAACAGATATTTACCCAAAAGGTAAAAATGATTAAATGAAAAAGCAATATGCAATCCAAAACATCTAGTCCATCAGGAGCAAGTACAGGAGACAATGAAAGAGAGGAATTTAAAAGTCATATACCAGAAATCTCTGAAAAGAGAGCAAACAAAGTAAAAAACAAATCCACGAGGTTATAAAGGAACTCAAGTTAGAAACAATGTCTTATGTAAAGAGAGAAATAACAATCTTAGTAAATGAGTTGCTGAACATAGCTAGAGAAGTAGATTAAAAAAATACAGGAACATGGGAAATTGATTGAAACTCTGAATGAACAATGCAGGAAACAAGCAGAATCCATGAAACAAATGCAAAGAGATATTCAAGAAACAAAAAATTGTATTGAGAGCTGGCAAAACCATTTAAATGAAGCTGAGGATAGAACTTTGGACCTTGATGACAAGATTGCAAATAGTGATCATGAAAGGGTAGAACTTATAAAAACAACAAAGCAACATGAAATGACAATTCAGTAGCTTCAAGATGATGCCAGGGAAAACAATGTAAGATTAATAGGCATCAGTGAGGAGGCAGGAGACAGCACAAAGGACATAACTCAGCTCTTCACAGAAGTAATGGTAGAATATTTCCCAAACATGGGGAAAAAATCTGATATACAAACAAGTGAGGCATATAGAACACCAAACAGTCATAACCAACATAAATCTATACCCAAACATACAATAATTAAGATCTCAGACATACAGCATAAAAACAGAATACTACAAGCTGTTACAGAAAAGATACAACTACCAAGATACAAAAATACACCTACCAAGGAAAGCTTATTAAAATCACAGCAGACTTCTCAGCACAAACTTTCAGGTTAAGACAAGCTTGGAGTGAAGTATTTTAAGCCCTAACAGAAAACAAATTTCAACCCAGACTGATACAACCAGCAAAACTGTCTTTCAAATTTAATGGAGAAACAAGATACTTCCATGACAAAGAACAACTGAAGAAATTCATGTCCACCAAGCCAACCTCAGAAAGAGGGCTGAAAGACATGCTAGATACAGATAAAAAAGATCATAATCTCCAGAACAACAACAGAAAGAAACCACCAGGCTGGACAAGAAATTAAAGGGAGAAAAATAGGAAACCAATAATAGGAAAATAACATGGCAAAGTACATATCATTGATATCCATAAATGTAAATGAGCTCAATTCACCTATCAAAAGAAATAGGTTGATATAATGGATCAAGAAACAGGATCCCACAATATTCTGTATACAAGAAACACATTTGAGTCAAAAAGAAACTCATAGATTAAAAGTCAAAGGATGAAAAACAGTATTTCATGCAACAGGAACCCAGAAAAAAGCAGGGGCAGCTATTCTGTTTGCAGACAAAGTGAACTTCAAACCTAAAAGGATTAAAAGAGATAAAGAAGGCCACTACATACTTATTAGTGGAAAACTACAAGAGGAAGAACTAAGAATTATTAATATATATGCATCAAATACAGGAGCACCCAACTAAATAAGACAAATACTAATGGATATGAAAAACCTAATACAAAAGAACACATTGTAATAGGAGACCTTAACAGCCCACTGTTACAAAGAAATAGGTCAACTAGACAAAAAGTCAGCAAAGAAATAACAGAACTGAATCAGACCTGTGAGCGAATGGACTTGGTGGATGTTTACAGAGTGTTACACCCAATCACATCAGAATACACATTCTTCTCAGCTGCACATGGGACATTCTCCAAAATAGACCATATATTAACCCATAAAACATTCTTAACTAAATGCAAAGGAAGCAAAATTATCCCATGCATATTATCTGATCATAGTGCACTAAAACTGGAAATCAATGGCAAAACAACCTGCAAAACCTGCATAAATACATGGAGATTAAACAACAACCTTCTGAATAACCAGTGGGTTACTGATGAAATTAAAGAGGAAACAAAACAATACCTACAACACAATGAAAATGCTGATACAACATACTGTAACTTATGGGATGCAATGAAAGCAGTCTTAAAGGGGAAATACATAGCAATAAATAGTCACATCAATAAAATGGAACGAACACAAATAAATAGCCTAATGCTACATCTCAAGCTTCTAGAAGAGGAAGAGCAAGTCAAACCTAAAGCTCATAGAAGAGAGAAAATTGTAAAGATTAGAGCAGAAATTAATGCGATTGAAACTAAAAAATACAAAGAATTAATGAATAAAAAAGCTGTTTTTTGAGAGAATAAAAAAATTGATAAACCCCTAACCAAACTTACCAGACAAAGAAAGACATAACTCAAATCCATGCAATAAGGACTAAAGAGAAGGAAATTACTACAGAGCCATGGATATTCAAAATATCATGAACATCTACTTTGAAAATCTCTACTCACATAGGGTGGAACACACAGAGGAAAGGGACAGATTTCTAGGAACATATGAACTACTGGCCCAGGTCCAGATGCATTCACAACTGAATTCTATAAAAAAATATAGAGACGATTTAATGCCAATACTCCTTAAACTCTTCAGTGAAATTGAATGAGAAGCAGTCTTCCCTAACTCATTCTTGGAGGCAAGTATCATGCTGATACCAAAACCAGAGAAAGACCCAACCAAAAAGGAGAACTATAGACCACTCTCACTAATGAACATTGATGCAAAGATTGTCAATAAAATATTGGCAAGTAGAATGCAGCAAATCATTAAGCAAATCATCAACCAAGAGGGATTTATTCCAGGAATGCAGAGATAGTTCAACATATGCAAATCAATAAACGTAATACACCACATCAACAGAGCCAAAAATAAAAATCACATGATCATCTCAATAGATGCAGAAAAAGCTTTCAATAAAGTCCAACACCTTTTTATAATAAAAACCCTACAGAAATTTGGAATGGAAATATGTACCTCAATCTCATAAAGACAATCTATGACAATCCAACTGCCAACATTATACTAAATGGACAAAAACTGAAAGCCTTCACTGTAAAATCAAAAGACAAGGATGTCCACTATCACCACTCCTATTCAATATAGTTCTGGAAATATTAGCCAGAGCAATCAGACAAGAGGGAGAAATAAAAGGCATAAAAATAGGAAAAGAAGAAGTTAAGTTATGATTATTTGCAGATGACATGATACTCTACATAGAAGACCCCAAAAACTCCATTAAAAGACTACTAGAGGTAATGAAAAAATTCAGCAGCATAGCTGGATACAAAGTCAACACTCAAAAATCAATAGCATTCCTGTACACAAACAAAAAACTCACCAAGAGAGAAATTATGGAAACATCACTTTTCACAATAGCATCTAAAAAAAAATGAAATACCTAACAATCAATCTAACCAAGAATGTAAAAGATCTATATGATGAAAATTATACTACTCTAAAAAAAGGAGATTAAAGAGGACATTAGAAAATGGAAGGATATTCCTTGCTCTTGGTTAGGAAGAAACAACATTGTGAAAATTGCCATACTCCCAAAACTGTTATACAGATTTAATGCTATCCCAATCAAAATACCATTAACATACATTACAGATCTAGAGAAAACATTCCTAAAATTTATTTGGAAACAGAAGAAACCTAGAATACCAAAGGCAATTATGGGCAAAAAAGCAAGACAGGAGGCATCTCAAGTCCTGACTTGAAACTATACTACAAAACCACAGTTATAAAATCAGCATGGTACTGGCAAAGAAATAGACCTGAGGATCGGTGGAACAGATTAGAAGATGGAGACATAGGGGTAGGGAGAGAATTCATGAATAAAACAAAAACTGCATGGGAAATAGTTCAAAGAATCAACAACTGGGATCTCATATTACTGAAAAGTTTTTGCACTTCAAAAGAAACCACCAAGAAAGTGAAAAGTAAACACAGAATGAGAAAGCATTTTAGACAACAATCCCTCAGACAAAGGACTTATACAGAGAACATATAAAGAAGTGAAAAACATCAAGCCCCCCAAATTCAAAGACCCTCTCCAAAAATGGACTTCAGAGATGAACACACAGTTCTCAGATGAAGATATATAAATGGCAAATAAATATATGAAGAAATGTTCACCATCACTGGTCATTCGAGAAATGCAAATTAAAACAGCATTGAGATTTGATCTCACCCCAGAAAGAATGGCTGCCGTCAAGAAATCAACTGATAACAAATGTTGGTGAGGCTGCAGGGAAAAAGGAACACTGCTCCACTTTGGTGGGAATGTAGACTGGTGCAACCACTGTGGAGGTCAGTATGGAGATTCCTAAAAATACTAGGATTAGAAGTTCCATTCATCCAGCTATTCCCCTCCTGGTTATGTTCCCAGAAGAACTGACAAGTTCATGTCACAGTGATATATGTGCACCCATGTTCATAGCAGCATAATTTGTGATAGCTAAATTTTGGAAACAACCAAAATGCCCATCAACTGCAGAGTGGATGAAAAAGATGTGGTGTTTTTATACAATGGAATATTACTCAGCTATAAAAAGGATGATCTTGAGGCCTTCATAGGTAAATTAGAGAACTTGAGACTATCCTCGTTATTGAAATAAATAAGAATCATATTTATAAAAATCATATTGTCTCTCCAGTGTAAAAAATAATAAGAATGGACAGAATAATGGTATCCAAAAAGTATAATAGATATAAAAGTATAATAGAGATAATATTTATTGTAAAAGTGAAAGGGAAGGAAAGTGCTCTAAAGGATATAATGGTATGTATAGTGTGTAAATAGATGAGCATATTACTTAGCTTTTGTAAGATCATTGAACAGAAGAGTTTGTACTGTCAATGTTTGAGTGTCTAGCCACCTTTTATGCTTTGACTTTGTAACTTTAACAACTATTGTTAACAATATGTAATGTATCAACTAGCGATTTTATGATATTTTTTTGAACACTGTATTCTACTTTTCTTATTTTTTCTATTTTGTCTTTTTAAAATTTTCTTTTATTTCTCTCTTAAATAAAATAATTAAAAACAAATTTTAAAAAAGAATGGGAAAGAAAGTACTCGAAAGGATATAACTGCATGTATGTTTAAGTGTGTAGGATCGATAACCATATTACTAAATTTTTGTTGGATAGTTGAACAGAACTGTTTGCAGTTTCACTGTTTAAATGTCACCTATGTAACTTGAACAACTACTTCTTAAAGGAAAATATGTAATTATCAACTAGTGATTTCTTACTTTTTTTTGAAATTATGTATTATTTCTACCCTCTTCCTATTTTTTTCTTTAAATAAAAAAGAATAAAATAAAATTAAATGGAGATAGCTTCTTTTTTCTATGTTTTTTTAAAAAAGAGAAAATTATCCTAGTGGAAAAATCCATTATTGGACTGAATCATTTTTATCTAAAATAACTTGTTCTCACTTCAAGTAGGAAGAATTGCAAATGTAACAGTTATGGTGCCACAGATCTTAGAAGATCTTTGTCATTTGCAATATTTCAGAAACAGAAACTAAGTTTTACACAGACAAGTCAGTTAGAGTTTAGAGAAGCCTTTCCTGTTAGCCGTGCTGGAAATTTATGAACTCAAGTATCCTCAAGATAACACGACCAGCAAACATTTTTTCAGGCCTCCTTCATCAAATTTCAAGGTAGCTGTTATTTCTTCTGATTTCAGGAGCACATTCTTATTACCTCAGTTAGTCTCCAGATGGCCGTTATCCCAGGCTAATACCAAATACCTAAATGATCCATGCATGGACTTCATTTTATTTAGGAGAATTTATTACCTCTTCTCTGACTTTTAAGAGACAATGCTCTTAATCTCAATTTTTGGATTTGACAGACACAAAATTTTCAAATTGCTTTCTCTATTCATGTGCTTTCCTTTATGATAATAAATATTATTATATTTATAAACATTTTATGTAAAAAATGAAATAAATCACCTCTTTCATTAAGTACCTGAGGAATTGTGATGCATGTATCAACACTAAGCATGTATCCTGAGTTTAAATACAAATGAATATAACCTTTTAAAATATTGAAGTAATGTTATACAATAATTTAAAAATGTAAAAACATTTAACAAGTCAATATTGTTTCCTGGAATGTCATCTCAAAGAAAAAAATTATAAAACTTTTATGCAAAGACTTGTTATGGCTTGTATCTAAATGTCCCTGCAAAGCCTCATGCAGTCATAGGTGAGGCTTATTCAGACATGGCCAAATCTAGGATTTGTGATTGATTCATAGTGCCATGCTAGGATTACGGGTACTAGATTAAGGGTGGATGATTACTAAATCAACCCACTGATTTGTTTGGTATTACTCTAATCCCAGTGGCTTGCTGTGCTGCCTTTGGCATGCCATGAACTCTTTCTCCTCTGCAATGCCTGTCTGCCATGTCACCTTGCCTCAGCCAACTGTGGTTTGAAATCCCCACAAATTGTGAGCTAAACACATCTTTCCCCCTTTAACTCGGGTGTTAGATATTTTGCCTCAGCAACAAGAGAGAATTAACTAAAATACATATTAATTGGTGTTTCATTTGTAATGAGGGAAAAACTACAAAACATAAATGTCATTCTTTATGCGAATGATTAAATAAAATTTCTGGTGCAAAATGTTATGTAGGTATTCAAAAGAGTAATGGGCATACAGTTCCTACACAGTAATGATTAGGCAGACACCAAACACTGACTAGAATCACCTAGAGAAATTGGATAAGATAGAAATCTTTTCCCACATTGTTTTTATTTTAAATATGAGGCTTATATTACAAGAAATGAAGATATCTCCAAATACCAGATACAGAGAAAAAACTAAAGCTAAATCAATGAATGAGTCATCCTCTACCACAGTAGTCCTGAATATAATCTGAACTTTTCAATGGTTAAATGCTAGCCATTATATATTGTATTAGGAGACAGAGATTTCTAACAATAATTAAAGGAAGACAAAATATTCCACAGCTGACTCATAATGATGACAAAAATGATGTTCACAGATAACAACCATAAGCAAATTAAAAATTTCTATGGGAAGAAAATTCAACAATGGAAGACATGGGGCAGAAAAATATTTTAAGCTTTTACAATTTCTAAACTAAATTAATTAAATATACAGAAACAAAGCAACACGAGTAAAAGAGAAACAAAAGAATTAACAAAAATATAACAACAGGGGCTGGGGCACAAGTGCTTACCTGGCAAGCATGAGGTAGCGAGTTCAATTCCCAGTACAAAAAACAAAAAAACAACAACAAAAAAAACCCCAATAAAATAAATAAAATAAAATAAACATGAAAAAAAAAGAGCAGCCTAAGTAGTTTATAAAGTAAGGATATTTAAAGTGTAAAACATGGAATATCTTAAAGTTATTGAAAGAAAAAAATATTTTGAAGAATAAAAATAAGGTATGAAAAAACAGAACATTTCCAGAAATGAAATATAAAGGGTTTGATACAGACTGAAAATGTAAAACATCAAATAGACAAACATTAATGAACTTGAGGATATTTAGACAAAACTATACCTAAGGATACAAGGGCTGTATATCCAAAAGGCATATTGAATGACTCACTGAATTTAAAATATAGGTCAAATACACAATATAATATGAGATGAATCTCAAATTCTTGTCTTAGGAGATTTTTTTAATGATGTACACATAAGGAAAGTGAGAAGCATGTAGTTAAATGTAATATAACCCTATTTTTGTAAAGCAAACAGCATCAAATATGAAAAGAAACTATGTGTGCATCTGTCAGTGTAATGATATGGGATGGAGGAAGAAGTTACTGAAGAAATAACTCCTGCTTTGATAGTGCTACTGGGATCACAATGAGAAGAACAAGAAAGCACAAAACATAAGAAAAGCGAGGTAAAAAGAATATGAAGCTGTGATATTCTTAAAAGTGAAATCATTTTAAAGTTTCTCTTCTGATTTTACTTATGCAAAGTTATAAATGAATGTCTATTCTGTATATAATGCAACAGATGCAAAATTATGATCATAATAACAGTTGCTTCAAGTAAATTCATAGAATTTTTATTTTCTTCCTTCAAAGCTTATACAGGCTTTTACTTTTTAAAAAGAACATTTGTTCTTTATGTCTATTTCCAATGTGGAAATAACTTTTTTATCCTCATCTTTCACTTTACTTCAACCGTACCAAACCTTTTATGAAATTTTAACGTGGCAAGGGAAATAGACGGTGAGACATCTTCTGCACGCAGCTTGGTTTCCATGGTGCTCATGTAATAGTAATCCTCACCTCGGCGCTCCAGTGTCTGTTCCCTTTCTATTCACCAGCGGCTCTTGTTAGCACTGAGACTAAACATCACCACATACGTGCTCACACTCTAAGTTGCTTTGGATACAGTTTTGGCCAAAAACAAAAAGCAGACTATGTGCTTATAATAATGTACAAACATATGGTGTTAGTTTTGATTTATTTTGAATTTGAGAAGTCCATAGGCCCTCTTTCTCCTCACTTCCACTAGTTAGGAAATTTAGAGTTTATCAGATATCTATTACTTATATCATTTTAAATTATGTTACCTAAATGTTTGAAATATCTTAAAATTCAACAGCCGACATTGTTATTTGTAGAAAAAGCACCCCAAGAATTTTTTTCTGAAAACACACTCACCCATCTTAACAGACCAGTGTATGCCTATGTAAAGTAGAATTAAATAAAATAGGTAGACTTAAGGGAATAAGTAATGCTAGTCCAGATGAGGATTTTTATAAATCATATAAAATATTTTATTGAATTTGGCATTAACAATTTTACATATTGATAAAATAACACCTAAATACTCAAAAAATATGTACATGGAATCTTAATATCTTCAACTTCAACCTGCAAAACCACCCAAACACACACAGATGTAAACAAATTCACTTTCCTCACACTTTACAAATGATTGATATAAAAGCTCAGTTTTTAAAAGAAATCAGCATATGAAATATAAAATTTTTTCTGTGTGTGTGTGCATACATGTATATAATTTAAGGAAAATTGTTGCTATTGTTTTCTCCTCTGGATCTTTCACAGAAATCAATATATTGGGCTGGGAATTTAGCTCAGTGGCATAAGCACCTGCCTTGCAAGTGCGCAGTGGTGAGTTCAATCCCCGGTACCAGGAAAAAAAAAAAGAAATCAATATATCTATATCTCAATCCATATAATACATATTTTTGTATGAGAGGTTTAAATGATCTAAAAGAAAAACAACACATTTTCTTGTACGTTAAACTAGTTCTTTTTATTCAATTATGAGAAATAATATTGTCTTACATAGTTATGTGTGTTACTATTTGGAATTTAACATTAAAGTTAGACTTTTAATGTCATTGTTAATAAAACTGTTTCAATAATTTAATATTATTGAGGAAGATAATTGGGCACAACTGAGTCACAGCAAATGCCAACTAGCATTTTACTTCATTAATAGGATACTACAGAACCCTTTAATTTCTCTGGACTCTTCTGCTCCTCATATTAATGCCAGTTTAATCAATCTCTTTATTTTAGTGTGAATTTCACTCAGCTCTTTTAGAACTTTAGAAAAATTCATCCTAACTTCAGCAAAAGAAAGAAAGAATGAAAGAAAGAAAGAAAGAAAGAAAGAAAGAAAGAAAGAAAGAAAGAAAGAAATCAGCATATGCTGGTAAAATATGAAAGAGTCCATAGTTCATTTTATAAGGTCACCATGAACTAAAAATTAGTAATTCAAAAATTAAGAAAACTGAGAGAAAAGGAAAACTGCAAATCAATTGCTTCTAAAAAAACTAAAAATTTTAAATACATTTTAATAAACAAAAATATGGCTCTTACTGTCTCACCTTTTTTGCTCTCTTTCCTCAACTCAAGAAAAATTTATTCCAGAAATTCTAGTCTGATATATCTGTAGGTAGGAAATAAATATATAAACCAGTAAAATAAATGAAAATAAAGAATCTTTACCATTACAGCATAGACTAAATTGCGATTAGACAAATTCTTATCTATTTATGATAAAAATAATAACATTGTACTATAAACAAGTGGAATTTTCCTTGCATAATGAAGGATATATGTGAAATAATTTTTATATCTAGCATAATACTTTGAAAAACTGAAAAATTTCTAATGATTTCCTTCTTGAATAAAGGTTAAGATTAGAAGACCTGATATCTCAGATGCTGTTTAACAATTCACTGTGATCTATGAATGTGTGATTGTTGCCAATTAGCCTAGGGTTCTTTTGCATGATTCTGATGGCAATCATTTAACAGCAATATACAGCCCTGCTAGCGGTTCTGATGTAACCAGATGACAACAGGTAATGCTGGATGTAAACAGTTGACAGACTTCGCTGTTGGTCTCTGGCACTACCATACAGCTTGTCCTGGACACTATGGGTCAACTCTACTGGATGCTGAATCTCTATTGCTGGGCTTCATTGGCTGCTGGTCTCTGGAGCTGTCTGGTGTTAACAGTTATGAATATTCATCTTTCTTTGGAAATCAGTCGCTCTGCCCACATTACTCAGAGCAGATTTACAGTCTTTTTGAAGCACATTTGCCAAGAAACAAATAACAAGTAGATTAATAGGATCATTAAAGTCTTTAACAGGGCCTGTGCTATAGCACAGGGGAGCCAGTATACAAAAGGAAGCCCTGCCACTGGAAAACCTGGGAAGTGCTGTGTATGTCCTAGCTTTTGGGTCTGTATCAGTGAGAGTGAAGGCAGAAACCAGGGAATCTTCTGGAAGACTTGCTAAGAATGTTGGTATAAGAATATGGGATCCAGATCTCTCCCTTTCTGATCATAATTGGTCTGGATTCCCTCTTCTTTTTCAAAAAGACAACAGTATCATTTGAAGTGATGAGAATTGGGGAGGGATACTACACTTCCTATCTGGCTACACTCATATGGGAGTAGAAAGTGTTAGTCTGATAGCTAGAGAGGAAACTGCTAGATAGTCAGGGAAGACACACATAGCAAACCGTCCCTGTTTCTTGCAGGGCAAAGGGGGGCATAGGGAATTAGGAAGAGGCGCACATTGCCAGCCAACTCATGCCTCCTCCTCCTTCTGGCTCAGGGAAGATTGAGAGCATCGCGTGATTCTCTTCCCTTTCATGGTAAATTAAAATGATAAGTAAAATGTAAAGATCAACAGGGAAAAAATGGCATTTTATGAAAATATGTAAGAGGTATTTTACTCATCTATGCAGAAAATCATACATAGTCTATACAAAAATTATTAATGTAAATGAGAAATGTAATAAATTTGTGAGATGTAAGCTCTATATAAATATTACATTTCTATTGTATCAAACATCAAATGATATGCATCAAATAATCTAACAATCAAATATATCTATTGCATCAAATAAAACATCAAATTATATACATATGAGCATGTATGTGTAAAAGCATTGATAATACCATAAATGAAAATCAAAGATTTGCAAATACATACAAAAAAAGTTGAGACATCTGTGTAGATCAGGTTTCAAATATTACTGAGTGAAACTTTAAGACCTTTAACTTAATTTAAAAATATAAAATAGGTGTATATTGAGAAAGTCATTACTATGATATCAATTTGCCCAAAATTTATCTGTTCATTCAAAACAAGGCCAGTTTTGATTACAGTATCATTTTTGTATAAATTAAGAAGTTCATCCTAAAATAGTGATCTACTGTTATAGTGTTACAGTTATGTTGTCATAATTTAAAAGAGGAAATGTCTCACTGCTATATTACCAGTTTAAACTGAAGATCCTCACATCTTTTATTCAGTTTTATGTAAAATAATCTAGATAGAACTCAATACAACTTTTTCTACTAGATTTTTAACTGTAGCATTTTGTCAATATTGACTAAGGTGCATTACATATATAAAAATCAGTTCACATATTGATATTTATTAAAAAGCTTTACATTCATGCAAACTTTTTCAGTTATTATCACACATTTTGGCATGTGAAGTATTGTGATGAATTGAAAACTTATGGTTTATTTAAATACTAGCTGAACTGCATCAGTGTGGTGCTGAGTGTAGATGGCCTATCTGAGGACTGCCGCCAGCATTAAAAGGAGACCTGGAGAGGAAGAGTTCAGTGGTATTGTTTGGTGTTGCAGTGAGTTCTCCTAGACAAGCTTGTGGAGCTTCTTCCCTGATATGCACTTGGCTGTTCTCATCATCAGAGGAGCTCAGGACCTTATTGTTGCTGAGAATGACTGTGGTTCATTTTGGGGGACCACACTGAGCATTGCTTCCTGGCTCCAGAAGAGAAGATGGTATGCTGCTCAACCTCCAGGAGAAGCTTGTCATGATGGCTTTCTGATATGAACTCCGCTGTTCTTATCGTCAGAGAGCTTGAGACTTTATTGTCACTGAATATGGCTGTGGTACTTTTCAGGCAAGCTCCGGTCCTTATTTGAAGCATTGTTTCCTGGCTCCAGTGCAGAACCCTCAGCTTACTGGCTCAGAGCTTTCATCACATTTGCAGACTGTCTAGCACCGGAGACGTTGAGGCCTTCCCACTGTATATCCATGAAACAGACTTGCATGTGTCATTGTTGTGGGCTCCAGGCCTCCAGCTGGACTCATGGGAGGCACTGTCATGGGCTCTAGTTCTTCAGCTGAATTTAGGCAGGATATTGCTGTGGGATCCAGGCCCTTAGCTGGATTTTCTAGGTCTTTAGTGTGTGGGAAGGTTTCATGTACTTTCTTTGCACCTGATGCCTACAGTGACCACTATGAATAATACTATAAATTATGTGTCCTGTATTTTCTTGTTCTCCTTGCAATTCTTGACTATAAGAAATATTTTTTAGTCCTTTAACATTCTTTTTTTGTCTTCATTCTTTTTTTAGTCTTCACTATTACTATTCAGTAAATAGTAATTGAATAAAGAAATATGGCATGATCTATATAAATCCATTTTCTTGGTAATTCAAAATTCCTTCAGTTTATGAAAAAAAAGTTGAACATTTTAGTACTAATCCTGAAAAATACCCAAAAATCTCTACAGTAATTTTAATTTACACATTGATACTCGGTGGAAACATTAGTTATACCAAAGCTATACAATATGACAATTTACCAATATTTAATTAACAGTTAATTAACTGAATTAAACTACATATGCATATTTTATTTGTTTACAGAAAAATATTAACTCCATAACATGATTCAAACACATATAGTATAGCATATTTGTATTTATTGCCTCAGATGAATAAGTTACTCCAATTCTAAAATCATATAATACATGTTAAATAACTTAACTATTGAAAGATATTTTATACTTTGAATTTTACAGTCTGAAATTTTACAAATCTAAGTGTGAAATGAGTTATTGTGTATGATTGTTCAGTAACTGCAAATACATCCTATTTGTGATGGTTTTGGAAAATAAAAACATGGCTTTCTAAAACAACTTCAACACAATAAATATTGTGAA